>OZ007500.1:25820133-26004168 GCA_963931805.1 Microdon myrmicae
AGGGTTCAGTCTGAGACTTCATTGTGTAGATGACATTCACTTTTCTTTCAATTAAAACTCATCGGCGTTCTAACGCACTCTATTGAAAGGGAAAATAAAGATATTAAATACAAAAAGAAACATAAGGGAGTCGAGCCTGCGACAAAGAAATATGATGCTAAGTCTCTTAAGATCACCTGCACAAAATGATTGAATTTTTAATGAAAATCATAAATACCCAACCCACGAGTATCAAACGCTAAAGTAATACACAGCGAATCCTTCTGACATCATGTACACCGACCTCCATCTATTGGAAATACGTAGGCTTCAACCCTCCAGGTGAAAACTCACCTTTCCTGCCAGGCGGTCGACACGGCTCTATGCAAATGATTAACGGAAAACTGCGTGGGAGCCTCTCAAACATCCATTGCCAATTGTGACATACCCAACGGCAGCCCAATCAACTCTGACAACATACCCATCAATAACCACATCTAAATAATTGAAACTTTCTACCAAACCAAACGGCTATACGAAGCTATCGATTTGTAAGGCCAATGTCATCATGCTTGTTGCAACTAAGCCTTCGTCTCGCCATAATAACCAATACAAAAGAAGGACTTTCGAGCTTATGAATTTTTCAAATACTGCAAACGTTACCATTATTTTAATAACAGAAATTGGTTGAACAAGGGCACGATTACCAACTACTTACCTCATGATATCGTTCGTAACAGGACGACTATGGGAACTCGAAAATCTGAGAAATTAATTGAAGCTAATCAAACGACCGAGGTTACTAATATCGATTAGTTCATTTTCATATCGACACAATACCAATTGTTAACAGGACAGTGACAGGACAAAAATGATCTTATGTATGCGTTCACTACGATGAGTTTTCAGTAAGGCAAGCTGTAATTTGTTGAGTAAATCTTTTCCGACCATAAATATTTCTAATATCTAACAAACTGCAGACAATCGCGATTGATATCGCTGTTGTAACCCAAAAGACAAACTATTCTGTGTCTACTTTTCAGACAAAGTTGCGGATTATTCCCCAAGGAAGTCATCTTGGTCCCCTCGTCTTGATATTGTCCATCAACGGCGTTTTCCATGACCTAAGGCAGTCACACTTATCTAACATAAGGCTAAAAATATCTAAAGGGATATCACCATCCATTGATGTTAATCCAATCCAAACTGACTTAATTAATTTTTCCATCTGATCTTAAAAAACAAATCCGAGTTCGATACTTTTTTTTTTTTTTTATATCCACATTTATTTAACAATATAATTACATATTTTACTTAAGACTAAATGTTGGCGCAAGGCTAATAACCAGGCCCGTAAAAATGAATTATTATGGCAAATTTAACAAGCCTCGGATATGGACCGGATACACGACGACGAAAATGGCTAAACGATTTAAGAATTTTTACATGGAACATCCGCTCAGTATACAGAGCTCGAGCTGCACAGCAGCTAGCTGATGCCCTGTCCGAATATAAGGCTGACATAACAGCATTACAAGAAATAAGATGGACGGGTAGTGGTGTTAATCAAAGAAACGAGTATGACATTTATTACAGCTGTCACGCAAAACACTATGTGCTCGGGGTAGGCTTTCTAGCTAGCCAAAAACTGAAGCCTGTCATTATCGGCTTTAATGCAATAAATGAAAGGCTATGCACTCTTCGCATGCGAGGCAAGTTTAAGAACATAAGCCTCATAAACGTTCACGGACCTACAGAGGAGCCACCTGACGACGTAAAAGAAGAATACTACGAGAACGTCGAATGGGCCCTCAATGCCTGCCCAAGATACGATGTGAACATCGTTCTTGGTGATTTGAATGCAAAAATAGGTCGGGAGCCGGTTTTCAGGCACTACACAGGTTCCCATAGTTTGCATGAGAACACTAATGACAATGGACTACGAGTCATCGAACTGGCAGCATTAAAAAACTTGGTCGTTGCGAGTACCAGATTTTCGCGTAAAGATATCCACAAAGCCACCTGGGTATCACCTGATGGAGCCACTCGCAACCAAATTGACCACGTATTGATAGATCGCCGCCACTCCTCGAGCCTGATGACGGTACGAACATACCGAGGTGCCAACGTCGACTCGGATCACTATCTTGTTGGTACAGTTTTCCGAGCGCGGATTGCCTTACGGAGACGTATTGCATCCGCGGATCAGGTTCGAATCAACACGGCTGCCTTACGCAATGAGAACACCAGTAACACCGCGAAGAGCTCGACGGAGAGTAAGTCCTGGGGCCAGAATGCCGGACGTAGAAGAGAAATGGACACGCCTTAAGAATACTGTCATTAGTACTGCCAACTCCATCTTAGGCAGTAGTCGTAGAGATCGGAACGACTGGTTTGATGATCAGTGCAAACTAGCGACTGAACGTAAGAATGCTGCATACCGGGCAATGCAGCAGTCTCATAGGACGCGGGTACGCGAGGAGAAATACAAAGAGCTCAGAAGATCTGAAAAAAGACTTCACAGACAAAAGAAAAGTGCCTGGGAAAAAAACCTTGTCTGTGAAATAGAGAAAAATAGAGAGCGAGGCCCGCACCAGGCGCGGAAGTTCTACCACATAATCCACAGTATGACGCGGTACACACCACGCTGCACCTACCGTAAGGATAAAGAGGGTAATCTGATCACCGATCTTGAAGGCATTCTGGAGCGATGGGAAGTGCACTTCAATGAATTGCTAAATGGTCAGCTCACAGAAGAATTGGAGGCTCCACCAATGCAAGATCAAGACCAAATGCGGCCGCCACCAAGCATTGAGGAAACATTAAAAGCCATTAGACAGCTCAAATCAAATAAAGCCCCTGGAGCTGATGACATACCAGCTGAGCTGATCAAACAAGGAGGGACAGCGTTACATCACGCAATTCACGAGATCGTGGTGCACGTATGGGAGCAAGAGGAGATGCCGGAAGATTGGCGTCGTGGTATAATTTGCCGCATACATGAGAAAGGAGATATCACACTGTGCAGCAACTATAGGGGTATAACATTGCTGAGTACCGCCTATAAGATACTCTCCACTATCCTACAAGACAGGATATCCCCATACGCTAAAGCCATCATTGGTCAATATCAGTGTGGCTTCATCCCAGGCAAATCAGCAATTGACCAGATATTTACCCTTAGGCAGGCAATAGAAAAATGTGTGGAATTTAAGATTCCACTATATCATCTGTTTATAGACTTCAAGGCCGCCTACGACAGCATAGCCAGGGTAGAACTATATAATGCCATGAGAGAATTTGGCATTCCAAACAAATTGATACGACTTTGTAGGTTGACCATCACCAACGTAACTAGTCAAGTAAAAGTAGCGGGATTGCTGTCCAAACCAATAAACATCTATAATGGACTCCGACAAGGGGACGGTCTGGCCTGCCTCCTCTTCAACCTGGCGTTGGAGAAAGCAATCCGTGACTCTGGCGTTACAACAAGAGGGACTATTGTCACCAAGTCCAGCCAGATTCTTGCCTACGCAGATGACATCGACATCATCGGTAGAACCGAATCGGCGGTACAGGAATCCTTCACCCACATCGAGCAGGCGGCACAAAAACTGGGACTGCACATTAATGAGGAAAAAACCAAGTACATGGTGGCAACTTCTGCGAAGAAAAGACCTAACGTTGGTCAAACTATCAGGGTAGTGGAGCACGAATTTGAAGTAGTGCAATCCTTTAACTACCTTGGGCCAATAGTATCAGCCGATAACAATATGGAAGAAGAAATACGCGAACGGCTGATTAAATCCAACAAAGCCTACTATGGTCTATCAAGGCTCTTTAAATCCCGAAATTTATCCAGAACATCCAAGCTACTACTGTACAAGACCATGGTCTTACCAGTACTTATGTATAGATCCGAGACCTGGGTGCTTAATAAGAGGCACTCTGAACTCTTGGCCGCGTTCGAGAGAAAGGTCTTAAGGAGAATTGTTGGCCCCGTATGTGAGGGAGGACGATTCCGGAGACGCTACAACCATGAGTTGTACGCAATCTACCTTGAAGCTCATATTGTAAGAAAAATCAAGCTCGGTAGACTCCGGTGGGCGGGACACCTAGCTCGAATGAGCGAAGAGGAGCCTGCCCGGAAAGTCCTTTGTGGCAGGATGTATGGAAGGAGACAGCGCGGCAGACCTTGTCTGCGATGGAGGGATGGCGTAGACAAGGACGCTCAGAGCCTGGGAGTGATAAACTGGATGACATCGGCTCGAAATCGGGACCGGTGGAGAGATTCGTTAAATCAGGCCAAGACCGGATCCCGGTTGTAGTGCCGATGATGACATATAGATGTCTTTGACTTTTCAAAAGAATATCTTTAATCCAGGTTTTTAGGATCTGGAACTTGTGTCCACCTGTGCTGGAAACGACCTGGTGTTGCAGACCTATTTTTATTAAAACGGCGACTTTGCCTCCTTGAGTGGAGTTTGGACCATCTCGTCTGATTACTTTATATTGTTTAGCCCAATTTGTGCCTTTGGTTTAGCTTTGTTTCGCTAGCCAAAAGTAAATCTGTGCGTTCGGCTTTCAGCAGATTTTTCAGATTATCTCTTCTTTCCATTCGGATTAGTGAATTGACATTCATTCAGCAATAACTTTAAGAGTTAACACACATTGTGTCTATGGTGTTGAGTTATTTGGAAACTGGGTCGAGTAGATATTATCTATGTCTGTTCCGTCAGTTTTTTTTAATTATTACCATTTTTTTCGTAACAATCACTAAACATATAGACGAGCTAGAGCGGCCACTAATGAGGCAATTCGACTAATTAAAGACTGGCTACAACCTGCCGGACTAGAATTAAGCAACATTTAACTTCACTTCACCTTAAACACTTTACACACACTCACTTTAATAATTGGAACACATTTTATTTGGAACACATAAGTTTTAATTTTTTTTACTTTATTAAATTTATGATGTAAAGAGTTATTGGGTTAACAAATGGAATAAACTTGAAGTCTTAAATGAGTTTTTTCACACACACACGTGTATTTTAACACACGCTATTTATTAAACGCGCGACTCGTTGCATCCATCCAGCAACCACTCTTCATGCGTCCGCCTTATAGAGGGGTAAGACTCGGGACTCTGATTTTTGAAGCACGGAAGGTATTTGAAATGTCCGACTAGAATCACGGTTGCGCACAGGCTATTTGTCTCCCTCAATCATGCAGACCGAAGGATACATCCATTGTTTGCACACACAATAAATCGTCTTTCCAACACGACAGATGTATGTCTCGAAGTACATTTTTTGTTTGTCTAGCATTGAAAATGTTTACGAACTGCGAGACCTGATTGTGTGGATGCGTGTGATGCAATTCTTACAACCTTGTATTAGCACAAGTGTTCGTTTATGGTCAACGATGGCAAAGATATTTTGTATATCTTATTGGTTGGAATTGTTATCTGTTTTGAGTAGCACAATATTTCCATTGTGTCGACATAGATTTTTACAGATATGGTATCTGGATTCCATGATCCGCCTGTGTATACAGGTACTCATTGCATTGGATGTACTGATTAGGATTAATCAATATATGGGGATTCACATGAAGTTGAATCCTGTTAATGATGGAGGTGACCCCAAAAGGGTAAGTATTAGGGAATGGTAGGCGTTACGGGTAACAGCAGTCCTAATAAGTAGTGGACTATGCGAACTTCCAGATCAAAAATCAGAATATACGATCAAAGAAGGCGCTTGAGTACCTAAGAGTCATGCTCGACAATAGTCTAAGATTTAAGTATCACGTACAGCATGCGAGTAAAAAAGCTGCAGGCATGCAGGCAGAATATAGTAAGAGAATTATCCTGTCAAGGGTGATAACATCTGTACTAGCCTATGTCGCGCCAGTGTGGATAGAAGCTCTACAAGCAAAACAACTGAAAAAAATTGATGAGAGCAACACACAGGCTTTGTGCAATAAGGACTATATGCGGTTTCAAGGCGATCTCCAACGAAACATCATTTAGCATAGCTGGCCTACTCCCCATAGACATCCGGGCTGAGGAGATGCTTCTGATCTATAAAAGGCGAGCCGCAAGAGATGAAGTGCCTGGCGGATTGGCAACTATAAAGCTACTAGAAGGAGAAGCTTTTATTGCTTTATGGCGGGCCAGATGGAAAACCAGCTTGAAAGGCAGATGGATCCTTAGACTCATCCTATCCATAGAAGCTTGGATGGAGTGCTTGTGGCGTTTCAAGCAGATACATACTCGACTAATAATGAGGAACAACACCACCGGAAAAACAAGTCGAAAAATCACAGCACATCCGTTAAAGCCGTATACCATAGCAATAACATAGCATTTCAACATCGGTTGAGTGTACTTGAGTTTAGAGATCAAATTCGTACACGCAGCAGAGGGCTGATGCATTGAGCTTTGGTTTTATTTTTTACTGATTCTAACTGTTATAGCATCGGTTCGAATCACACGCTCTTCACTATAACGCTATACGCTCACACGGAAACTGCAGCCATCACCTTACGCAGTTCTTGTCAGGGCACTGTGGGTATCGAAAACACCTAACCCGTTTTGGATATGACAGTTCACCTCTCTGTCCACAATGTGAAGAGCGAGAGAAGGGTGTTGCACATGTCATTTATGCAGCCGCTTCGCTCAATGGGGAAACAACCTCTCGTGGCCAAGGCATCTCGTTGACTATATATTGCGGTCAGAGGAGTGATGCACCAAAATCGAACTCTAATACAGAATAAGCTGCACGATCTCGAAAGGGCAAGATAAGAAGTTCAGAAAGCAACAGAACACCAGCTTAAAGAGCTAATCACCCCGCAAACGAAATCCCAAATTCACTCCCGCGGAGAGAGCGGTAGGATATGCAAGGATGCGTTTTCATACGAAGATGCAGTGTTGAGAATCGTGCACGCCAAAGGCTCTAGCCCGCGGTAACTTTAGAAGATCCTTTAGCGAAATCATAAAAAAATACCCTCCAGCTCAGGACTTGTCATTGCACTGTTTAACGTATCCTATTACATTCGAGTTGATTCGAGTTTCAAAAATATTGAGAAATTTAATTGAACAATTATCGTCGAGAAATAAAGGAAATCAAAAGCGTCTCTTCTTCGTCCCCCGAAAAGATATCCACGTTATTTAACTAGACTTTAACTTCCTATCTGTGAAATCTAGCTACTCAAAGGAGTACTGCGTTCACCCGCATTGGTCCGCAAAACAAATGGTGTATAAATAAACAACTACTAATGACTGAATGGCGCACTAAACTCCCTACAAATTTAGATACTTCAATAAACGTAATTGGTTGCAGAAGGGTAATAACGTAAAGAGCTCGTCACACAACGCACTGACGATAAAGACGTGGATCGACTGCAAAGAATTTAACCCGGTCCTAAAATAAATCCGTTTCTTAGAAATACGTCTAATCGTGTCGTTGATTGGATAACAATGAACTCGGAATAACATATCAAAACTTCGACATAACGACGTAATGCGGTAGAAATGATTTCCCAGTTCTTCAGCAACGGCTTTTAAGATGTACGTTATTGTATCACCGAATATGTTGTAAGGGGGGGGGCAAAGGAGCCGATTAAAGCAACTTCGCTTATCAGAACACGAATCACAAGGACGATGCCAAATTTAAACACGTCACTTCACCTCGACTGGTCGTTTTATGCGTCGTTTTAAAGCGGAAGCAAGACCGAGAACATTTAATGGAATCCATTCCTTGAAATTTTGCCTGTCAGTAAATATATTGTATTCTGCGTTTCAAATTGTTGAGGAGTCTAAACCGGGTTCGACTCACACCATCCGCATTACAACAGCATGATAAGACTTATACAACATTCTGGATGACAATACGTGGGCACCCAGATTCTTGTTGTTGCTCCTTTTAACGTGATCGTTAAAGGTTTATAAATACCCTAAAATGGTACATTAAAGGGAGTAACGAATGGGGGATGCTTAAACAAGAGTAGTAAAGGGTTGCAAGATGTTTAATGAAGAAAAAAAGACCGGAAGTGCATTTCATAGTCAAATACTATAAATAAAGACAATGCTTCTACATCATAACTGCAAAAAATATATATCTTAATCCGAAGCATTTACGTCAAATTTGACTCCTATCGTGATCAAATTATGAATTCACTGTAAAATGTGGTGATATATTGGACGGAGTATCTTGAAATCCTCCATGGTTAATGAGTGTTGGCTATCCTATACTCCGAAGTGTGCTTAGAGTGGAGACAGTTTCTTAGTAGGGTTGTATCATCTAGCTGGGAGCACTGAAAATAATTTAATCATATTTAAAAGACCATTAATTCTATGCTTAAACAAAAGAAGATTAAGCTGAAAATATCAAAACCTCGGACGTTGTACATGTTATCTTATAATTAAAAAAGCATCCAATATACTAATCCGGATTCGAAGCCTAAATTTGAAGAGTGAGTATAGGATAGGGCAAAAATAACATCATAACGGAATGCGCCAACATTTTTGCATATACCGGCTAATGTCACTGTGCTTTGAGTTTTATGTTACAGATAAATACAGAGTTAGTTGACAAGAAGCAGTGGACCGACCGTCATCATCGGCACGTCAAAGAGAAAAGACGTATATTTGGGCCCCCAATGGCAATAGATATATACACGGTCCTGTTTAACAACGCGTTGAATAATGCATATTATCCCGCGCGTTGGAAAACGGCTATCATTCAGCCCATCGCAAAAAAGGGCAAAGACTGCACAAACCCAATGAACATGCGTTCGATAAGTTTACTCCCAAGCATCAGTAAAGTATTTGAAAAAACCATTAACAAAGCTTTGGTAAAATGGGTACACGACAACAGCATTATTCCAAATAACCAGTTTGGCTTTAAGGCGGGTCATGAAACCACACATGCCGCAGCTAAACTGGTCTCCGACATACAATGGAATAAATGTAGGAACCAATGCACAGGGGCCTGTCTGATCGACTTGGAGAAAGCCTTTGATACCATCTGGATCGAAGGGTTGTATTACAAACTGGTCAGACATGGCATACATAAGCCTTTACTATATGTACTTTACGATATGTTAAAGGACAGGAGGTTCGTGGTCAAAAGTGGTAATGTGACCTCTAATAAAACGTATAATATCAAGAATGGCTTGCAACAGGGCGCGGTACTCTCTCCGATTCTTTTTAACATTTACATTAGCGACTTATTAGAAGCACTTTCGCAGGCTATTGCGTACGCAGACGATCTCATAATTTACAGAACAGCTCCGAAAGTTGCGATCATAAATAGGTTAATACAGCGAGACTTCAACAAAGTGCAGCGCTATTGCAATGACTGGAAACTTATGATCAACTTCCAGAAATGTGAAGCCATCCTATTTAGGACTCCATTATATAAAGCCACGTACGACACAAGGAAAAACTGGCGAGAGCTAGTTATCGTGGGACCGCATGGAGATAAACTGAAAACCAAGAGTTTAGTTAAATACCTGGGCATCTGGCTAGATCAATATCTGTATTTCAACAGACATGTAGAGGCTGCTTTGGTCAAAGCGAGGAAAACTTTTGCTATGACAAGGAGGCTATTTCACAGTAGCCAACTTGACAGCAGGCTAAAAGTCTAATCAGGCCAATGCTCATATATGGTTGTCCAGTATGGTTTAACATAGGTCCAAATTTGATGGAAAAGATTCGGGTGTTCGAAAGGAAGTGTCTCAGAAGTTGTCTCAGATTATATCGGACACCGGAATCGGAATACAAAAAGTACTACTCAAATGAGACTTTATATAATGAAGCGTACATAAATAGGAACCAGAGGCGTTCCTTGACTTCGACATGAAAGGGCTTATACAGGATAGATTCGGAATTCCGCTGATCTATCATGTAAGTAGATCATCTGTAGACGGGCGATTGTGCTACGACCGGGAAGTAACGCGCACCGAAGAAGAGCTCCTGCGCTTCAGTAGGGCTATCTCCCACAGAGACCAGGACGATAGTATTAGACAGCGTCAACAGTTCTGGTGGTTGAATGGCATATAAAGACCTGGATACCAAAGTCGGTATAGAATCATAGTATCATCAGCTAGCTTACATAGACTTAGCTTTTCTAGAATTAGGGTAGTATAAGATTTAAGTTAAGTTAGGTTAAGTGCTTTTACATAAAAAAAAAAATAAAAAAAAAGTATGTAAGTTAAGTAAGTTAAATTTTAAGAAAAAAAAAACAAAAAAAAATTGACAAAGTTTTTCAAATTTTTCTTTGTATTTCAACTAATTATCAGTACTGCCACAAAGTTCTGTCGACGAAAGGCAAATTATACAAATGTTAAGTAATGTTTAGCTTAGAGCGTCTGCGAAGGACCAGTAAGTTATTATATAAGATAATTAAGCTAGAATTTAAGCATGTTTTGTCTAGCCTTTAATTTAGAAACTAAGAATATAAAAAGAAAAATAAAAAATGTTTTAAAAAATGAAAATGAAAAAAGACGTATATTTGGCAACAGGAGAAAGAAAAAGAAAAAAAAATTCGTCGCGCGAGTGTAGTGTGCAAGTGTGGATTACACAGTAGTGGCCGCCACTGAGAGCGGTTGTTTTAAAAAAAATTGTGGAAACAAACATAAAATGCTAAAGGGTTCGTCACCTTTCACGAAAAGGGGCCAGCCAGACTTTACAACGATGACGCGGAGCCGACTCGAGCGACAGCCGACTCGAGCGACAGCCGAGTCTTTTAACAAACCGCCGCAAGCCAAATACAGATGACGAAAAAAATGTAAAAGGAAAGAAAAGTGAATACACAAGAGCAGGCAACCAATTCAACGAATTGGTTGACCTTGAACCAAGTGAAATTGAATAACCTGCTGATGAAGAAACCAATGTCAGAGGTACTGATACAGATCCGGCGAAACTAGACAAACTCCTTGCGGATATCGACACCAAAAAAGAGGAACTAAATAAACAAAAAGAAGCAATCCTCAAATTAAAAGACCTGGTGTAGCAACAACAAAGGCAAGAAAATACAACAACACAACGGAAAAATAACGAACAAGAACATCAGGAAGCAAACAAAACAAATATCTGACAATCATTCACACTTCACATCCCACCCCACCTCGGCTAAGGAATGTCTCTTCATTGATCGACTAGATGATTCTTGTCTCTTTAAGATCAGTAACGTTCGAAACCTCTTTGGTAGGTAGCTTGACCTCATCTTTACAACTGACCCTATCAATACATCTGTGTCACCCAGCCCCTTCGTCCTTACATCTAAAGGCCACCACCACCCCCTTCTTCTTGTGACCTTCTTCCGAGTATACTCTCCACCCCCCCCCCCCCCCCCCCCCCCCCCCCCGTAGGCTACGCCTACGATTTCCATAAAGGTAATTTTCGCTTTATCAACGACTACCTAGGTCGCCTTTCGTTCAACTACGATCACCTATCCGTTGAAGATGCCATCACTCACTTATATGCCGAAATCCTTTGCTCTATTTCCCTGGTCGTTCCCTAGTCTAGACAAAAAATGACGATAAAGACGTGGATCGACTGCAAAGAATTTAACCCGGTCCTAAAATAAATCCGTTTCTTAGAAATACGTCTAATCGTGTCGTTGATTGGATAACAATGAACTCGGAATAACATATCAAAACTTCGACATAACGACGTAATGCGGTAGAAATGATTTCCCAGTTCTTCAGCAACGGCTTTTAAGATGTACGTTATTGTATCACCGAATATGTTGTAAGGGGGGGGGGCAAAGGAGCCGATTAAAGCAACTTCGCTTATCAGAACACGAATCACAAGGACGATGCCAAATTTAAACACGTCACTTCACCTCGACTCGTCGTTTTATGCGTCGTTTTAAAGCGGAAGCAAGACCGAGAACATTTAATGGAATCCATTCCTTGAAATTTTGCCTGTCAGTAAATATATTGTATTCTGCGTTTCAAATTGTTGAGGAGTCTAAACCGGGTTCGACTCACACCATCCGCATTACAACAGCATGATAAGACTTATACAACATTCTGGATGACAATACGTGGGCACCCAGATTCTTGTTGTTGCTCCTTTTAACGTGATCGTTAAAGGTTTATAAATACCCTAAAATGGTACATTAAAGGGAGTAACGAATGGGGGATGCTTAAACAAGAGTAGTAAAGGGTTGCAAGATGTTTAATGAAGAAAAAAAGACCGGAAGTGCATTTCATAGTCAAATACTATAAATAAAGACAATGCTTCTACATCATAACTGCAAAAAATATATATCTTAATCCGAAGCATTTACGTCAAATTTGACTCCTATCGTGATCAAATTATGAATTCACTGTAAAATGTGGTGATATATTGGACGGAGTATCTTGAAATCCTCCATGGTTAATGAGTGTTGGCTATCCTATACTCCGAAGTGTGCTTAGAGTGGAGACAGTTTCTTAGTAGGGTTGTATCATCTAGCTGGGAGCACTGAAAATAATTTAATCATATTTAAAAGACCATTAATTCTATGCTTAAACAAAAGAAGATTAAGCTGAAAATATCAAAACCTCGGACGTTGTACATGTTATCTTATAATTAAAAAAGCATCCAATATACTAATCCGGATTCGAAGCCTAAATTTGAAGAGTGAGTATAGGATAGGGCAAAAATAACATCATAACGGAATGCGCCAACATTTTTGCATATACCGGCTAATGTCACTGTGCTTTGAGTTTTATGTTACAGATAAATACAGAGTTAGTTGACAAGAAGCAGTGGACCGACCGTCATCATCGGCACGTCAAAGAGAAAAGACGTATATTTGGGCCCCCAATGGCAATAGATATATACACGGTCCTGTTTAACAACGCGTTGAATAATGCATATTATCCCGCGCGTTGGAAAACGGCTATCATTCAGCCCATCGCAAAAAAGGGCAAAGACTGCACAAACCCAATGAACATGCGTTCGATAAGTTTACTCCCAAGCATCAGTAAAGTATTTGAAAAAACCATTAACAAAGCTTTGGTAAAATGGGTACACGACAACAGCATTATTCCAAATAACCAGTTTGGCTTTAAGGCGGGTCATGAAACCACACATGCCGCAGCTAAACTGGTCTCCGACATACAATGGAATAAATGTAGGAACCAATGCACAGGGGCCTGTCTGATCGACTTGGAGAAAGCCTTTGATACCATCTGGATCGAAGGGTTGTATTACAAACTGGTCAGACATGGCATACATAAGCCTTTACTATATGTACTTTACGATATGTTAAAGGACAGGAGGTTCGTGGTCAAAAGTGGTAATGTGACCTCTAATAAAACGTATAATATCAAGAATGGCTTGCAACAGGGCGCGGTACTCTCTCCGATTCTTTTTAACATTTACATTAGCGACTTATTAGAAGCACTTTCGCAGGCTATTGCGTACGCAGACGATCTCATAATTTACAGAACAGCTCCGAAAGTTGCGATCATAAATAGGTTAATACAGCGAGACTTCAACAAAGTGCAGCGCTATTGCAATGACTGGAAACTTATGATCAACTTCCAGAAATGTGAAGCCATCCTATTTAGGACTCCATTATATAAAGCCACGTACGACACAAGGAAAAACTGGCGAGAGCTAGTTATCGTGGGACCGCATGGAGATAAACTGAAAACCAAGAGTTTAGTTAAATACCTGGGCATCTGGCTAGATCAATATCTGTATTTCAACAGACATGTAGAGGCTGCTTTGGTCAAAGCGAGGAAAACTTTTGCTATGACAAGGAGGCTATTTCACAGTAGCCAACTTGACAGCAGGCTAAAAGTCTAATCAGGCCAATGCTCATATATGGTTGTCCAGTATGGTTTAACATAGGTCCAAATTTGATGGAAAAGATTCGGGTGTTCGAAAGGAAGTGTCTCAGAAGTTGTCTCAGATTATATCGGACACCGGAATCGGAATACAAAAAGTACTACTCAAATGAGACTTTATATAATGAAGCGTACATAAATAGGAACCAGAGGCGTTCCTTGACTTCGACATGAAAGGGCTTATACAGGATAGATTCGGAATTCCGCTGATCTATCATGTAAGTAGATCATCTGTAGACGGGCGATTGTGCTACGACCGGGAAGTAACGCGCACCGAAGAAGAGCTCCTGCGCTTCAGTAGGGCTATCTCCCACAGAGACCAGGACGATAGTATTAGACAGCGTCAACAGTTCTGGTGGTTGAATGGCATATAAAGACCTGGATACCAAAGTCGGTATAGAATCATAGTATCATCAGCTAGCTTACATAGACTTAGCTTTTCTAGAATTAGGGTAGTATAAGATTTAAGTTAAGTTAGGTTAAGTGCTTTTACATAAAAAAAAAATAAAAAAAAAGTATGTAAGTTAAGTAAGTTAAATTTTAAGAAAAAAAAAACAAAAAAAAATTGACAAAGTTTTTCAAATTTTTCTTTGTATTTCAACTAATTATCAGTACTGCCACAAAGTTCTGTCGACGAAAGGCAAATTATACAAATGTTAAGTAATGTTTAGCTTAGAGCGTCTGCGAAGGACCAGTAAGTTATTATATAAGATAATTAAGCTAGAATTTAAGCATGTTTTGTCTAGCCTTTAATTTAGAAACTAAGAATATAAAAAGAAAAATAAAAAATGTTTTAAAAAATGAAAATGAAAAAAGACGTATATTTGGCAACAGGAGAAAGAAAAAGAAAAAAAAATTCGTCGCGCGAGTGTAGTGTGCAAGTGTGGATTACACAGTAGTGGCCGCCACTGAGAGCGGTTGTTTTAAAAAAAATTGTGGAAACAAACATAAAATGCTAAAGGGTTCGTCACCTTTCACGAAAAGGGGCCAGCCAGACTTTACAACGATGACGCGGAGCCGACTCGAGCGACAGCCGACTCGAGCGACAGCCGAGTCTTTTAACAAACCGCCGCAAGCCAAATACAGATGACGAAAAAAATGTAAAAGGAAAGAAAAGTGAATACACAAGAGCAGGCAACCAATTCAACGAATTGGTTGACCTTGAACCAAGTGAAATTGAATAACCTGCTGATGAAGAAACCAATGTCAGAGGTACTGATACAGATCCGGCGAAACTAGACAAACTCCTTGCGGATATCGACACCAAAAAAGAGGAACTAAATAAACAAAAAGAAGCAATCCTCAAATTAAAAGACCTGGTGTAGCAACAACAAAGGCAAGAAAATACAACAACACAACGGAAAAATAACGAACAAGAACATCAGGAAGCAAACAAAACAAATATCTGACAATCATTCACACTTCACATCCCACCCCACCTCGGCTAAGGAATGTCTCTTCATTGATCGACTAGATGATTCTTGTCTCTTTAAGATCAGTAAACGTTCGAAACCTCTTTGGTAGGTAGCTTGACCTCATCTTTACAACTGACCCTATCAATACATCTGTGTCACCCAGCCCCTTCGTCCTTACATCTAAAGGCCACCACCACCCCCTTCTTCTTGTGACCTTCTTCCGAGTATACTCTCCACCCCCCCCCCCCCCCCCCCCCCCCCCCCCCCCCCCGTAGGCTACGCCTACGATTTCCATAAAGGTAATTTTCGCTTTATCAACGACTACCTAGGTCGCCTTTCGTTCAACTACGATCACCTATCCGTTGAAGATGCCATCACTCACTTATATGCCGAAATCCTTTGCTCTATTTCCCTGGTCGTTCCCTAGTCTAGACAAAAAACATCAACCTCTTCCCCTCCATGGTACAATCACTAGCTTCGTTCCCTGCGTAATAAAAGGAATAAGTTATGGATCATCTTCCCTCGGAATCGAACTATACCTGAGTACTCCAACTTTCTTGGCTGTTACCTCCAATTCACGGAACTTTTCAACGTCCTTTATCGGAACTATCTTACCAAAACTCAGACCAATCTCTGACCCCAAAACCTTTTTCCAGTTCGTCAATCATAAACGTAGATCCGACGATTACCCTATATCGCTTACTTTAAACTCTCATACCTCATCTGATCCTGTTACTATTGCAAACTTCTTCGCCACTCACTTAAATCAGTCATTCACTAATGACTCTGTGGCGGTTCACTTGAACGCCACCAATCATCTTCCCATTAACACGTAGAAACTCCCACCTAGGGCATACAAAAACCTGGAAAATAAGTACTTACCTTTAACAGTTGTACCTTAAAGCCTTGAAACGCCATAAAATCAAAATATTTGCTAATGCTAAATCCATCAGCACATAAACAGGCATGTTCCTTATGGGCAATTTGGTTGCATAATCACGCAACCAACATGAACCGAACCAATACATTGTACATGTCTCGGTTCGATTTCCATCATGTGACACGCATCCTCCACACGTAAGCGCAATTTGGTTGCACCTTCTAGAAACCAGCATTGCCCGAACTATATTGCCCAATATTCCCTTGCGCGCCAGCCGCACACATGCAGGAAATGCTTTATCTTTCCCTTGCATATCATGCCCACATCGAAAGGTCACCCGACCGACAAATACATTACAGCATACGACCGACCGCCCAAGCAAGTCGAGTTCTCAAAATAGAAAGTTACCATCGAGAATTCGACTACGTGGAGATGCCATCAACATGTACACGGTCAGCAATAATACGTTACACAGTCGCTGATCGTGCAAACATTTCAATCCCTATGTAGGGATATTGGCACCAGCTGCTACCATGTCAGCTTATGCTTCCCTTAGGAAATTATCGTATCCACGGTTTGATTGCTCATGCACAGCATGAGAGGGCGAAGCACATTTTTTCGATGATCATCCCTTATATGGTCATCGTGTCATGAATGAAAGTTTCGGTATTCTGTCGTTTCAATTTATATCCCAATCCCGATCTGGATTCCGTGGAGGCAAGTTGGGCCTCCACGTTAAATAAATACACAAGTGTCGAGTTGAGTTTTGGTAGCCTTGATGGGCGTCGTGTCTTGAAGTCAAATAGATCAATTTACTTAAATTGTACACAAAATTAATATTTAGTCGTTCTCATGTTTCGTGAGTCAATATTGGATCAAAAGACAAGAAGTGACAATACATTTGATTATCTATTTACTTTAAGTGTACAGAAAATTAATATTTAGTAGTTGTAAAGTTTCGTGTGCCTATATAAATTAACCGACAAGAAGTGTCAGCCTAATTGATTCTAAGTTTACTTGAATTGTAAGAGACAAGAACTGTCAACATTGGGGCTCCTCGATAGTATAGTGGTTAGTATACCCGCCTGTCACCTGGGAGACCGGGGTTCGATTCCCCGTCGGGGAGCCCCTGGCGCAAGACTAATGACCTTGCCCAGAAAAAATAAATCATTATGGAAAATTTAACAAGCCTCAGGACTTGCTAAATAAGGCCAAGACCGGTTCCCGGTTGTAGTGCCGATGATGATGATGAAGAACTGTCAACATAATTTTATTTGTAAATTACGAGAATTGTACAGCCAATTATCAATTAGTGTTTTATGTTAAGTTGTATATATGATTTGTTTACATGGATTCTTTAAATGACAATAAAGCGAATGCATTTAAGTTGGACCGGGTCTTTCACTTCTTGTGTTGTTCTCCGCTAGTGGCATAGTTACGTTGTAAATCTTTGCGAGCCGGTGCTGATGTTGGCACATGACAAAGACATTTACCACAACTCCTTTGTTCCCGATCCGTCATACTTCAACTATCTACCTAGCTTTTCCCTCGGGCCCGTTCTCCACAACTCCTTTGATCCGACCTTAATTCAATCCAAACTACTGGAACTCAAAGATGAGTTTACACCGGGTCCTGGTGGAATCCCTGCAATCCTCCTCAAGAAATACTCATGCATTCTCTCTACTCCCCTTTCAGACGGGGAGAATCTAGTACGTTCATCGTCTAGAACACTCCCCGACCGCCAGCTGACAATGCGTCATCACCCAGGGACGCCATCGAGCTGTCACCTAGATTTGAATGTGACTATCGTCTTTTAGTCAGTCGACCATCAGCTTCCATCCGTTGCAGTCAGTCTGCCTTCTTACAGGGGTTGCCATTTATTCGTCATTATTACAGTAAAGTGTTTGTTAAACTAAGTATAAAACTAAGTATATAAAGGTACAGTTTTTACAATAAAGAGAACACTATCGAGTTTGTTTGCGCGTTCGCGGAAGTTCAAGGACTGTGACCAAGAGTTCTGTCGCATCATCCCCAACGCCGGCTCCCTTGTTGCCTCGTCTCCGTAACATCATTGGTGGCCGTTCGTCCGCCACCACATACATATATACATTTATTTCACTTCTTCTTTGTTCTTTGGGTTTTTTTTTGTGTTCGTGTTTGCTGTCTAGCTGACTTAGTCTACAAATGGTTTTATATTGTTGTTGTGGACTACACGGGTTCTTTTAAATAAAATTTAAAAAAAGAATTATGTAGGTTAAATTTTAAGAAAAAAACAAAAAAAAACCGACACAAACTTTTCAACATTTTTCTTTGTCATTTAAATAATTATAAGTACTGCCACAAACAAAGTTCTGTCGCCGAAAGGCAAATTATACAATAGTTATGTAATGTTTAGCTTAGAGCGTTTGCGTGGGACCAGTTAGTTATAATATAAGATAATTAAGCTAGAATTTAAGCATTTTTTGTCTAGCATGTAATTTAGAAACTAAGAAGTTAAAAAGAAAATAACAAAATGTTATCAAAATGAAATGAAATGAGCCTTCGCCATCCAACAAGAAAAATATGTCATCTGCACAGACAGCTTGTCAGTACTCCATTCAATAAGGAACACCAACAACACCGACGATATTATTTTCAATATTCGAAACGATATCATTAAATATTACAATAAAATAAAACTAATGTGGATTCCCAGCCATGCTTCCATCAGCGGAAATGAAAATGCAGACTGTGCAGCTAACTCAGCCAGAAGAGCTCCAGTTCATAAATTTAACATACTGTGAGCGTCAAAAGAAAGTGTACAGCATTGAACTGCATTTTTACAACCCTGTTAAAGCAAGGGGGTTCGATCTTTTAGTAAAATACTTGTGTTATTTTTTAAGGTAGTTTATTTTCAATGAATTGCCATATAAAACTTAACAGAAAATAATGAAGTAAAAATACAATAAAAAAATAAAAAAAAATATTTCAGTTTTAAAGCGCCAAAAAAAAAGTGTACAACTTGCCACACATACTGTGCAACTTTCCGCTTATCGGGAAAACAACCCTTAAATTTATTTTGTTTTCTTTACACCTCATAACTAATTGATTAAAAGTGTTTTGAGTTCATTTCCATCGAAAGTTGCTTGTTGCTTAAATTATTTTTTTAAATTACTTCAAAATGGGTAAACAAAGTGCAGTAGAAACACGACAACTTATTATTAAATTAAGAAAGGAAGGAAAATCTTACCGCGAAATAGCCAAAACAGTGGGCAGATGCCATATCACGGTGAAAAAAATTTTGGACAAATTTCAAAAGTTCAAGGATGTAAAAGATCGACCTCGTTCCGGAAGGCCAAAAAGGCTGTCCGTAGGTGATGAACGTGCTATTGTCAGGGAAGTGCGAAAAAATCCCGCGTCTAGTGCAGTAAAGATAGCTGAGAACATTACCCAATCTTCTGGAGTCAACGTTAGCGCGAGCACTATTCGACGGACCCTCCATAGCAGCGGGCTACACGGAAGAGTTCCTCGCAAAAAGCCATACATTTCTGAAAAAAAATCAGAAGCGAAGACATCTTTAATCCGAGAAGTATCAAAAAGAAAGTTCTTCATTCTGGGGAAATGTTCTCTTTATTGACAAGAGCAAATTTGAGATTTTTGGTTCAATAAAACCACCAAAAATATGGAGAACGAAAAAAACTGAATTTGAACAAAAAAATTTAAATTCAACAATTAAGCACGGAGGCGGTTCGGTAATGGTCTGGGGATGTATGGCGTCATCTGGAGTTGGGAACCTCGTCTTTATTGACAGTACAATGAGAAAAGAAGATTATCTTAATATTTTAAGAGACAATTTGCCAAGTAGTGTTGCGAAACTGGGTTTAAGTGATTCATGGGTCTTCCAAGAAGACAACGACCCCAAGCACACATCGAAAATAGTCAAGGAATGGTTACTTTACCGTACACCTAAGCAACTGGAACACCCTCCGCGAGCCCCAGACTTAAACTCCATCGAGCATTTGTGGGAGTATATGGATAAGCAGATCCGAAAGAGAAACATTTCAGACAGAGAGTCACTAAAGTCAATTCTAGTTGAAGAGTGGCAAAAAATCCCAACCAAATTGACAAGGAAGCTAGTAGAGTCAATGCCCAGACGCATTGATGCTATTTTAAAGGCGAAAGGGAAGCAGACAAAGTACTAGTTTTAAGTTTTTTACTTTAATTGAATACACTTTTTTTGACGCTTTAAAACTGAAATATTTTTTTTATTTTTTTATTGTATTTTTACTTCATTATTTTCTGTTAAGTTTTATATGGCAATTCATTGAAAATAAACTACCTTAAAAAATAACACAAGTATTTTACTAAAAGATCGAACCCCCTTGCTTTAACAGGGTTGCAAAAATGCAGTTCATAGCTGTACACTTTCTTTTGATGCTCACAGTATATACAAGAGCCGATCTACTAGCAACCATCCAAAATAAACTAAAAAATACAATTCGAATAAATCGGGATACTTATCACCACACCCATAAAAACGTAAATCTATCCAACGAATTTAAATAAATCTAAAATCACAAACTTCGTGAGATTGCGATTAGGTCATACGCCCGCTACGCATCTTTACCTGCTCAACAAAGACACACCCCCAATCTGCCAAAAATGCACCACTGCACTTACACAGCCATTCATTACTAAAAGACTGTCCTCACCTAAAACTTTTAAGAGACCGTCTATTTCGTAATATAGATATTTATAAAACAATAATATAGATATGTTTATAAAAATTCTAAAAATCAAATTATTATTTAAAAGTACAGAGCCAATAGTCACATCTGCTAGGCTCATTATGTTAATTTATTGATATTGTTACAAATTCAAAACCGACACACTTGTCAACCGTTAGCGTGACCTCATGGCGTCGCACCGAGCCTTAAGCCAACTAATACGACATCAACACACCGATTCTCGAGCCATCTAGAGGAATACTGGAGAATACACAAAACTGGCAGAAACGTCAGAAGCAGACGGAACCAATAGAGGACACGTGACTGAGGAATTGAACGGAGGAAAACAAAGGTTGTCCTGAAAACATTGAAGCACTCTTGCGATCCAGTGGTCGAACTCGCGCAAAGGAACGTATAGTTTTAAACTGGACATAGTTTAACGGTCGTGTGCGGAGTAGAAACGTAACAATTGGTGTCAGAAGTGGGATCGCGGAGTGATCGTGGACAATGGAACCCCAACCAACTCTAGCATTCGACATGAACGTGCTCTTACAAGCAATGGCACAACAATTGGCGGAGCAGTCGTCACGTATGGAAAATCAAATGGCGGAACAGTCCTCACGCATGGAGAATCAGTTGACGGAACGCATAGAGAAGCAGCTGACGGAGCAGTCCTCGTGCATGAAGAACCAGTTGGCAGAACACACTTCACAAGTTAAGGACCAACTAGCGCACATCGAAGGAAATGCCGCTAAGTTGTGGGCGAGGCAGGACCAAATGGAAGGCGAACTACATCACTTGGAATCGAAACTTAGGGAGTTGGATATTCATGTGCGTGAAAGACAGTGAAGCGTACCAGTGTTGTATTCCAGAATACTACCCTTATTCGCTTTAACACTAACTCATGTCCTTTCAAACACAACCCTTAAAAACACAACCCTTAAAACTACATCCTCACATATCCTACATTCTCAGTTAATACAATTCATAAATAAACAGACACAATATTCTATATCCAGTCACTTACAGCACATTTCATAAATAAACAGACACTATATTCTATATCCAGTCACTTACAGCACATTTCATAAATATACCCCTTTTCATAACAAGCACATTTTTCATTTCAAAACATGGCCACTTTGATTTTCGTTCAAAGTTTATTCAAAATTCTAAGTCACAGAGACTTCTAGATTGTTTTGTTCAGTTTATACGCCACAGTCAGTTAGAACAAAATGTTCTATATAAACAAGTAAATTTATATGAAAAAAATAGAAAGAAGAGAGCTCAGCTTGAGATAGCTGAGTTCAATAAAATATAAAAATAAATAAAACTTTACAAATTATTTAATAACTAAGAAACGATAATTATTTCAAATAAGAAAAGATATAATAACCTCCACGCTCTTCCCTCGAAAGAGGAAGCGCGGCGTTGGAGCCGTAACACTGGTGGCAGCGGTGGGATCCACGAAGACTGGTGGAATCCCCGAAGGACGACTCTATCCTCGAAGGAAGACCAATCCTCGAAGGAAGACCGATCCACGAAGACTGGTGGACTCCCCGAAGGACGACTCTATCCTCGAAGGAAGACCAATCCTCGAAGGAAGACTTAATCCTCGAAGGAAGACCAATCCCCGAAGGACGACTTAATCCTCGAAGGAAGACCAAACCCCGAAGGACGACTTAATCCTCGAAGGACGACTAAATTCTCGAAGGAAGACCAATCCCCGAAGGACGACTCAATCCTCGAAGGAGGAATCGATCCCAGAGGAAGATTAGTGCAAGATAAAACCCTAAAGAGGGAAGGAAGGTCTGCCGATGAGTTCCAGAGGAAATCTAAATTAACCTCAGTGGCAGCAGAGAAAAAAAAAACACAAGAAGACAACACAAGAAAAAAAAAAGGAGAACAAAACATCAATCAACATATATTAGTAGTAAGAATCGTTAGCGAAATATCAATTTTTCTGTTCATTTTTCTGTAGGAATATTTTTACCTTGGAACTTTTAACTTTTCCTTTTTTCTAACAATTCTGTCCGATAGAAATTATTTCGAAATTATTATTTATTATTCTCTTTCCAGTATTTCGACGACATTTCCGTTTTGTCTTTTTCGCCGAATTTTCTTTCTCTACAGCTTTGAGACCAAATTAACTTTCTTTTTCATATATATTGAATAACTAAAAGAAAGGCCATTTTTATATACCGTATTTTTAAGAAGTGATTTTGCCATACATTGATTTCAGAGTTTTCAAGATTACGAGTCCGTATTACACGAGACAGGCGGCTAGGCAGGGGGAAGAACAAATCCACTCTCTACAAATACACCATAACCCCCCTGAAATGGCTCTTTCTGTCGGAATTTCTGATGTTTTCAGAATCGTCCCTACCTTTGACGGAAAACCCTGCGACCTAGATAAATTTATTTCCGGGGGAGACGTTTTATTTAGATCTATAAAAAGGGCAGACCCGGAGATATATGAAACATTTTTGGAGCTAGTCAAAAATAGACTAGAGGGTCCTGCCTATGATCTAATTAGGTATAGCACAATTGCTAAATGGGAGGATTTAAAGGATAAACTTGAATCAGAATATAAAGAGGAGCAATCTCGGTCAACGGCACACAATGAGTTGATATCCCTGAAACAAAACTTCAGAGAAACCGTTCGGGAATACGGAGATAGAGTTGCGAATGCTCTGAGGACGCTGAACTCTGCTACGTGTGAAATAACAGCAGACGCGGTGGTTAGAGAATTCTTGATAGAAGAAAACTCAAAATTGGCAGTGCAACTATTTGAGGATGGTCTCAAGAATGAACAACTGAAAATCCTAGCCAAAGTCCATGGGGGAAGTAGTTTAAAACAGTCTATTGCACATGTAGTATCACATGCTGCTCGAATGGACAACTCTCCCAGGCCATATAACTATAATGACAGATTTAATCGAATAGTCTGCCAAACCTGCGGTAAGCCAGGTCATTCTCAGGACACTTGTTATCGGAACATGCAGTCCAACAATTTTCCGAATAGACAACCAATTAAAAGAGAATATAACATTATATGCAATTTCTGTGGACGGAATAATCACACAGAGAACGAGTGTAGATACAAGATATCTAGGAATGGACCATCCTTAACAAATTACCAACAAGATACAAACAACACCTTATCATCCCCAAACAAATGGAGCCTTAGAACGTAGCCACCGAACGTTGGCCGAATATCTCAGACACTACGTTAACAAGGACCAACTCTCATGGGATACTTGGCTACCATATTCAATGTTTGTGTATAACACCACACCGCACAGTAGCACCGCATTTAGCCCTTTTGAATTACTCTATGGTTTTCCTGCACGAATACCGAATTCGATCAGCATAAATCCGCAAACGTCATACAACTATGAGAACTACGCTAACGAACTAAAAGCCCGCCTACAGTACGGTTACAAGATTGCTAAAAACATATTGCAGGACAAAAAGGAAAAAGCTAAAGCGTGTTATGACAAAGGGACAAGCCATAAAACATTCAAAGTTGGCGACAAGGTACTCATAAAAAACCATACCAGAAAAAATAAGCTCGCTTCCTTATGGGAGGGTCCCTACGAAATACACAACATAGTATCCGATGAAAACTCAGAAATCAAAATAGGAAATAAATTCAAAGTTTTACACAATAATAATATAAAACTATTTTCGGAATAAATAAATAACCCATACACACAACATAACCAGATTTTTAACAATTATCTTAAAATTAAACACGGTTGGAAAATTTTCCATAAATTTAAGGAAAAGATAGACACTTAACAAATGGCCTTTGTTTTTATTCAATATATAAAACAATTGCAAGAAATGACGGAAACGAAAAAAAAAAAAAAAAAAAAAAAAAAAGGTAAAAAAGGGGAAGAAAGAAAGAAAATTTTAGAAAAAAAAAAATTTTATTATATACTGGGATATAATACATTTTAAAATATATATTGGGATATAATTCGAACGAAAAAGAGAATTTTGAGAAATAATATTAATTATATGTATAGAAAAAAAAAGTTGTTGGATAATAAAAGAAAAGGTTCCAAGTGGAAATATTAAGTTAGTTAGAAATATTTAAAGTTAGTTAAAAGATAATGTAAGTAGACTATAAGTAAACTTTTAGATTATTGTAACCTATTTTTCTAGTATTAAGAACTTTTGGATTTTTGTAACTTTTGATATAAGATTAACTTTGAACGCCATTGTAATTGAACGAAAATCCAAGTCGGTAATTAAACCTAATCTAAGCAATAGTTAACAGAAAATTATTCTCTTCAAGGATAATTTTCTTTCTCGAAGAAGGGTGGGATGTTGTATTCCAGAATACTACCCTTATTCGCTTTAACACTAACTCATGTCCTTTCAAACACAACCCTTAAAAACACAACCCTTAAAACTACATCCTCACATATCCTACATTCTCAGTTAATACAATTCATAAATAAACAGACACAATATTCTATATCAAGTCACTTACAGCACATTTCATAAATAAACAGACACTATATTCTATATCCAGTCACTTACAGCACATTTCATAAATATGCCCCTTTTCATAACAAGCACATTTTTCATTTCAAAACATGGCCACTTTGATTTTCGTTCAAAGTTTATTCAAAATTCTAAGTCACAGAGACTTCTAGATTGTTTTGTTCAGTTTATACGCCACAGTCAGTTAGAACAAAATGTTCTATATAAACAAGTAAATTTATATGAAAAAAATAGAAAGAAGAGAGCTCAGCTTGAGATAGCTGAGTTCAATAAAATATAAAAATAAATAAAACTTTATAAATTATTTAATAACTAAGAAACGATAATTATTTCAAATAAGAAAAGATATAATAACCTCCACGCTCTTCCCTCGAAAGAGGAAGCACGGCGTTGGAGCCGTAATACCAGTTACGACTGTCAATGCGATGAAACTTAAGGCCCCAACCTTTGATGGAACTGTGCCGTTTAGTGTTTTTAAACTACAGTTCGAGACGACAGCACAAACTAATCATTGGACAAGGACGGACAAAGTGGCAGCGTTGGTGGTATCGTTGAAAAGCCCCGCCGCCGATGTACTACAAACTGTTCCTGCAAGTGATCGTAGCAATTATGACGCAATAATGGCTGCGATTGAACGGTGTTACGGCAGCGATCATAGGAAGCAGATGTTCCAGATAGAGTTGATGAATCGCCACCAAAAAGCAAACGAACCGTTACAAGAATATGCAATGGAGATAGAACGGCTCACGCACTTGGCAAACGCAGATGCACCCGCGGAGGTAATCGAAATACTCAAAACCCAGGCGTTCGTAAATGGTTTGAAGGATGCAGATACAAAACGTACTCTACGCCGAAAAGGACATTCGCGGAAACAATGTTTGCATTGACACAGGAAACAGCAAGTCTGTTAAGCAAACCAGTGCATAGAGTCCATCGCGTGGAAGTGGAACCGAACGAATCCCTGGAGAAAAGTGTGAGGGATCTCATAAAGACGATGACTCAAATGATGTCAACCGGACGCAAGGGCTCCGACGGGAAATGTTATAATTGCGGAAAAGCTGGGCACTTTTCACGGGATTGTGATGCACCACGCAAGGGAAAAGAGAATGGAGGAAAGCGAGGACCAGAAAACGTTCGTGGTTCCTCTGGAGAAAACCCCATCGTTAAAAAGGACCAGCTCAAAGGGGCAAAAGCTGGTTCCCGTAACGGACTGCCCCACAATCCCCGTTTCACAAATAAGTCGGAGCAACAATAATCTAAACGTGAGTGGGGCTGTGAATGGACGATCGCTGATCTTAACTCTGGATACAGGCGCAACCCATTCCATCATTAGATCGGACCTGGTAGGAGATGATGTCGAACCGTTGCATGGTTGTAAACTGCGGACAGCTACAGGAGAGGAGGCTGCAATTTCAGGGAAAGTGAACACAAAAGTTCAGATTGGAACTTTAGAGGTGACTCA
The DNA here is from genome assembly GCA_963931805.1 of Microdon myrmicae. Lineage (NCBI taxonomy): Eukaryota > Metazoa > Arthropoda > Insecta > Diptera > Syrphidae > Microdon > Microdon myrmicae. The sequence continues at coordinate 25,846,951 of OZ007500.1, forward strand.
CACTTTCCTAGTGGCTGGGATAATAGACGATGTAATACTCAGTGTCAATTTTATGTTGACCAATGGTCTGGCTCTTGACCTAAAGAAGAGAATATTAAAATGCGAACACATGGAGATACCATTGAACACTGGAGATGGAGCGCCACATATTAGGAATGTGAGAGTGAGTTTTTGTCAGCAGATTCCACCCAAATGGGAAGCAGTTCTTTGGGCACACGTAGAGGGAGACTGTGGAGCAGGCAAGCTGTGGATAGTGGAACCATCAGAAACAGCCACGAAGGTATTGGTTGGCCGAACCTTGGTACAGGTGAGCGAGAGTGAGCAAATCCCAGTTCGAGTACTGAATGAGTTTGGTTCACCGGTCACACTTGATAAGGAAATAGTGCTGGGACAATGCCAAGCTGTGGAAGCGGTGTTTAACTATGACAACCCTCCCCAGGAAGCCAGGAATAAGAGCACAAAAACGCCTACCATGATGGATACCTGGTTAAATGAGCTAGATGGACAGGAATGGACAGGAGATAATGGCCAAACGACTACTAGAAAAATATAACGCCAAATTTGCCAACGGCGACGGAAAAACCGGAAGAACGGACATCGTTCAACATCGTATAGGTACCGCTGATGCCAGACCGATTCGACAAGCGCCACGAAGAGTTCCACTGGCCAAACGAGAAGAAGCCGAACGGATGATAGACGAAATGCAGAAGGGTGGAGTTATTGAGCCATCAACAAGCCCTTGGAATTCGCCGGTCGTACTAGTTAAAAAGAAGGATGGAAGTACCCGGTTCTGCGTCGATTACCGGAAACTCAACGATGTCACCAAAAAGGATAGCTACCCACTGCCACGGATAGATGATACGCTGGATACCCTATCTGGTTCGAAATGGTTCTCAACTTTGGACCTGCAAAGTGGGTATTGGCAAGTAGAGATCGAGAAAGCGGATCGAGAGAAGACTGCTTTTAGCATTGGCGACGGATTGTGGCAGTTTGCGGTGATGCCATTTGGATTATGTAACGCGCCAGCAACTTTTGAGCGGCTGATGGAGCACGTATTGAAGGGCCTCCATTGGAAAACATGCCTGGTGTATCTTGATGACATTATCGTCATGGGCCGGACTCTTGACGAGCATCTCAAAAATTTGGAGGGGGTCTTCCAGCGAGTCGCTTCTGCTAAACTGCGCCTGAATCCAAGGAAATGCGATCTATTCAAAACCGAAGTAACTTATTTGGGCCACAAAATTACAGCCGCAGGAATTCACACAGACGCAGGCAAAATAAATGCTGTCAGAGATTGGCCTCGACCCACAAATGTTCACGAAGTGCGAAGCTTCCTTGGACTCTGTACGTATTACAGACGCTTCGTGCCCGGATTTGTCAGTGTCGCAAGAAGCTTACACGATTTGACAAAGAAAAATTGCAAATTCGTGTGGAGCAATGAGCAAGAAAATGCCTTCCACCGACTGAAAGAATTGCTGTGCACAGCCCCAAGGCTGGCTTATCCAGTTCCTGGCAAAAAGTTTGTGTTGGACACAGACGCTAGTGCATATGGAATAGGAGGTGTACTCGCGCAGATTGTCGACGGTTAGGAAAAAGTGATTGGGTACTACAGCAGAGTCCTTAGTAAGCCGGAAAGGAACTATTGCGTTACAAAGCGCGAACTCTTGGCAGTGGTGGAATGCGTGAAACACTTCCACAAATACGTATACGGACAGCATTTCCTTGTAAGGACGGATCATGCGGCACTCAGATGGTTGCTGCAGTTTAAAGATCCAGAGGGGCAAATCGCGCGTTGGATAGAAAAGCTGCAGAACTATGACTGCGAGATACAACACCGAAAAGGAAGACAGCACGGAAACGCCGATGCATTCTCTCGACGCCCATGTGCAGTGGAGTGTAAACATTGCTCAAAGGCTGAACGATGTGAAGGGATAGTCGACATCCGCTTATTGAGTCTCGGACCTGATGCAGAATGGGACTCCAGTGCTATGAGAAAAAGCCAGCTGGACGATGCCGATTTGGTCAAGATCCTGAAAGCAAAAGAATTGGATGAAAGGCCAGCAAAGGAAGGAATGTCATCGGAAAGTCCAGTTGTTACGGCCACAACCACCCATCCCATAATACTTATTCCTTTGGAGCTAGTCTCCACCACTAACGGCGATACACGCCAAAAACATCCACTTAAAGGATATGACATTTACCTAAATCAAAGCATTACCCTATACACCCCTCCCGTATAAATTGATAGCAAGCAAATCAAGCTAAAACGTGCAATTTGCGCTAATCAATTAAATGCCAAGTAAATTGAGCTGAACGCTAAATTTACTCACATAAAAACTGAAAGATAATCATTGAACCAAGGATTCACCCAACAAAAACTCCTAAAAGGCAAATGTGCGGACCAGATGCCGTCGTCCAGTTTTCGTTCTAACCAAATTAAGTTAGAACAAACGAAAAGGCAATAAAGCAAAATAAACATGCGCCTCGGCACCATTGATCCTCCTTCATGAGTTTCCCACGGGAAAATTTCATTAGGCAAAAGAAAAACAATAGGCGAAATAAACGCGCTATTGATTTTTCTTTGAGTTTAACACAAAAAAAAGGGGACCAGGCAAAAAGGAAAGATCCTTTGATCTCGTGAAAAAACCAGGTTTCACACCTAGGAAAAAGTACAATGGAAAACGAACAACGATAGTGGGATGAGAGTTGTTGTTCGGGCCATTGTTGAAGACGAGACTGGTTTTGGGATCAAGTCCAAAAAAGGACATGAGAGTTGTGTTTCGGGTCAAGTCCAGAACGGACGTAAGTTTGGTTTTGAGAGTTGGTTTACGAATCTCGACCAAGACGGGAGACTTTTTAGAGTTGGTTTTTTGATTTTGGGTGAGACGGTCAGGGTTCTTTTTGAGTAAAGTGGTGCAGTGCGTTCTTGCTTGTCTTCTCGTGTTAAATTTAAAAGTGACGAGAATATTTTCCGTGGAATTTAAAATAGATCTAAAAAAAAGAAGGATTTGGTTAAGCGAGTGAAGTGAACGAGTACTAAGTGTATCCTCGTAATACAGTATGTGACCACGATAACAATTACATTAGTTGAGTTTAAATAAATAGTTTAAATAAAGAAAAAAGTGTGTTTTGATTGACAATAATTTAGTGTACACAAGTGTATAGTGAAGAGATAGATAAAAACTTCATTACACAGTGGCCAAGGCGTATTGGGCGCAATGGGACAGCCTGAAATTAATAGACGGAGTATTACATCGCCAATGGGAAAGCCATGATGGTAGATACACCTCCGATTTAATTCTCCTACCAAAATCAAGGATAGCAGCCGTGTTGGAAGAATTCCATAATGGACCATGCGGAGGACACCTCGGCGTTGCAAAAACCCTGGAGAAAATAAAACAACGGTTTTACTGGGTGAATGGCCGGAATTCAGTTGCTAACTGGATTAAAAACTGCACACAATGTATGGCAGCCAAGGGCCCAAAAGTCAAAAGCAGAGGGAAGTTACAGCAGTATAATGCCGGAGCGCCATTTGAGCGCGTCGCAGTGGATGTAGCTGGCCGTTTCCCTACTAGTGGCTCCGGCAACAAATATGTACTCGTGGTGATGGACTATTTCAGTAAGTGGCCCGAAGTGTATGCGATACCAAACCAGGAGGCTAAAACTGTACCCGAAGCTTTCGTACAGAATTGGGTCACGCGATTTGGAGTACCGATCGAGTTACATTCGGATCAAGGGAGGAATTTCGAGTCTGCTATCTTCCAGGAAATGTGCTCACTGCTGGGCATCAAAAAGACACGGACGACAGCTCTGCACCCACAGTCGGATGGAATGGTTGAGAGGTTCAACCGTACGCTCGAGGAACATTTGCGAAAAGTTGTCGACAAATGTCAGCGTGATTGGGACAAGCACATCCAAATGCTCATAATGGCATACCGATCAGCGGTACACGACACTACCGGACACCCACCTACACACATCATCTTTGGTACAGACTTGAGGCTTCCATCGGACCTGAAATTCGGTAGCAACGGTGCCACTATTAAAGCCGGAGGCAGCTATTGGGAGGTGCTCCAATCCGAGATGGACGAAATACACCGTCTCGTGAGGCAACGGACGCGGTTGATGAGCAACAAGATGAAGGATCGGTATGATCGAGCCATGAATTCCGAGGGATTCCAAGAAGGCGATTTGGTACTATTATACAACCCCCAACGGAGGAAGGGTCTGTCCCCAAAACTACAGACATCGTGGGAAGGCCCATATAAAGTCTTTAAAGCGACTAAACGATGTGGTGTATCGCATACGGAAGAGGCAAGGGAAGATAAAGTCGTGCATATAGAGAGACTATCCCCATTGGGATCATGGAATTTGGACTCTGATCGGGACGATCAGACCTAAGTGGGGGGTAGTGTTACAAATTCAAAACCAACACACTTGTCAACCGTTAGCGTGACCTCATGGCGTCGCACCGAGCCTTAAGCCAACTAATACGACATCAACACACCGATTCTGGAGCCATCTAGAGGAATACTGGAAAATACACGAAACTGGCAGAAACGTCAGAAGCAGACGGAACCAATAGAGGACACGTGACTGAGGAATTGAACGGAGGAAAACAGAGGTTGTCCTGAAAACATTGAAGCACTCTTGCGATCCAGTGGTCGAACTCGCCCAAAGGAACGTATAGTTTTAAACTGGACATAGTTTAACGGTCGTGTGCGGAGTAGAAACGTAACAATATGTAATTTTGAATTACTTGTTAATAATAAATAAATAAATAAATTCCTCTACTGTGTGCATTAATAACCCAGAAAAGGTCAAATGTTCTGTTCACATCAACATTAGTGAAGCTTTCTTTGCAGTAACAACAAAAAATCGATAACTGTTTTAGTAAGTTAAAGAAAAGTAAGGCCAAAAGGCAGTTATTTATGGTTTCCATTGGTACTATCAATAACTCAAGATTTAAGATATATAAGTTAAAGTTTATATATTTTTTAAGAAGAAATGTAATACCAAAATTAAAATGTTAAAAATGAAACCAATTCAGATCTACCATAAAACTTTTAAAATTGTCTTAGAAAGAGGAACACCTCAAAAGCTACTAACGACAAAGTCGATTGTGCATGTGCTTAAATTCGTCGTCAAAAATAACGTTTAATACACTTTTCAACCCATGCATATACATCAACCAAGACAAACTTTAACGAAAAGTCCTTTCACTAAGCCTTACTCCCTTTTAGGCTGAAACATTACAAGTGGATGAAGTGACCCTTGAACCAATTGCCAGAATTTACTTTTCTCGTTATCACGATTACTATAATTTATTTCTAAAGAATGATTTATCTATATTACATTATTTATTTTCACAAAACCGTTCCAATGTATGTTTACCTTACACGGAACCTTAACTCAGGCCTTGAATTGAGTTCCATGATTTTGACCTAAGGAACGAAGATACCAAAGATCAGCTCCTAGGCGAATATGAGCAATTGAAAACAAATGTAGTATACGAAAGCTGCTGTATAACACTTATGTATTGGTTGAGATGTCACCTAGTGGTAGCCAGCGGAAGCTATGCCCAAAAAAAAAAACCAAAAATAGAGAAAAAAGGTGTAACGTCGACGTTGCGCACTTTTCATGGAAATCAAGACAATAGTTGGCTTACATATTGTGACGCATATGACAATCAGTACTAGAATATTCGAGAAAGTCCGAAACAAAGTACTAGAACGTTCTATAAAGTACTGGACAACTGGATACTATCGCCAATAGAACATTCAAGGCTATGGAACGGACGGAAACGAAACACCGAATCAGAATGTGAGGAAACGGTATAAATACGTCGCACACAGATCACGGAGATGAGTAAGAAGTAGAAAGTGTAGCAAGCGAAAAGTGCAGTAGTAAGAAGTAATAAGTAGAAAGTGATGCAAGCGATGAGTAAGAAGTAAGCAGTAAAATACGCGATAAGTACGGAAGCGATAAGTGAAGAAATCGTTAAGTGTACGGTAAAAGTAACGGTTGTTATTAACGGACAAATAAAGTGTTACATTATTTCAAAATCGATTTAACGGCTCTTATTTATTTTAAATAATTAATCCAGCGAACCCTAAGCTCGCTACAATTGGTGTCAGAAGTGGGATTAATTATTGGTGAAATAAATAAGTCTGTGGAAGTGTATTGTGACGATGTCAGATCGACATTTGGAGGACCGGAACCTGGATAACAGAGGAGAGAAGCCAATTCTTCGACAGCGTCTGCAAGCACCAATAGAAGAATAGGATATTGATGTCGGCACAGATGCTTTTACGAGTGGGCCAGACTGTCCGGATGGAGAAGAAACAGCGAGTCAAGATGGTGCCAATGTAACGGAGAAGAGTTCGCCACCGTTGGACATTTCGGAGATGTTCAGGATGATGATGGCAAAATTGGACGCGCGAGCTGCAGAGTTTAAGGCAAAATTGGATGCGCAAGCTGCAGACGTTAATGCAAAATTGGACGCGCGAGCTGCAGAGTTTAAGGCAAAATTGGATGCGCGAGCTGTAGAGGTTAATGCAAAATTGGATGCCCAATGGCAGTGTATGAAAGAATTCTGGGACTCGGAAGCGGAAGAATCTGAGGATGAGGAGGAATTGGAGCTATAGCGTTTGAAATAATAGTGAAGAAGATCGTGTGATTCGAACTGACGCTATGACAGCTCGAAACACGAAAAAAATTGTACTTAAGCGTTGCACACCAGGCTACTGACCGTGTTTAGAATTTGATTTCCAAACTCGACTATATTCCACTGGTATGAATTATTTTTATTTATCGCTTGGTATACGGTTCTGATGTATTTTTCTTATTCGATTTTTTTTCGTTCGGTGTTCTCCACTATTTTTGCTTGTGAATTGTGTGTATCTGTTAGAATCGCTACACACTCCCGCCGCAGTAACTTCGTTACGATCAGATTCGTATGCGGACGACGGACGAACGAGAGAGAAGCGAGAAAACGTCGGAGGCTGGGCTCTATGCGGAAGTCGTGACCGTGTGTGAAGTTCTGCTTTACTATGGGAAGTGGATGCTGCGTGTTCAGATCACGTCGGGGTCACCACTTATAGCGTTTTAAATAATAGTGAAGAAGATCGTGTGATTCGAACTGACGCTATGACAGCTCGAATCACGAAAAAAATTTGACCTAAGCGTTACACACCAGGCTACTAACCGTGTTTAGAATTTGATTTCCAAACTCGACTATATTCCACTGGTATGAATTATTTTTATTTATCGCTTGGTATACGGTTCTGATGTATTTTTCTTATTCGATTTTTTTTCGTTCGGTGTTCTCCACTATTTTTTGCTTGTGAATTGTGTGTATCTGTTAGAATCGCTACAGAGCCACATGAAAGGAAGAAACTCAGGAAGAGCAAAGCTATGGCCGTGAGGAAGAGGAAGAAGATGACGATGATGTGTTAATTAGTGAGAGCAGAACCCTCGTTTATTACACTTAGTACAAGCGTTAGAGAAAAAAAAGAAATTAAAAGTAAAAAACTTCCGAACTAACTTAAGAACTAGGATTACAAAAATTACTTTCGAATAAGTAAGAAGATAATAAGGTGGGAAGGTGGCTGTGCACGTGATGGGGTGGCGAAGACCGGGTAGTAGGATAAAGGGGCGGGGTGATAGGAATGTATACGGGTAGTAAGAGTGTAGATATTGGGTGGGGCAAGGTCACGAGGGGAAAGACAGAAGACGACGTTTGAGAGCAATAGAAGTGAGGTAAACATCGAAGGAGGTGGGGTAAGAGTTTGCCCGCTTTAGCATTCGTGAAATTGGTTCATTACAGCCGTAGGAAGTGTGGTGGGAGGGCAGATAGAAGAGACGAGGGTTTCGTAGGTTGCGGGGGTTGGTGTTGACTGCGATGGCGGAAAGCAAGCTAGGGCAGTTGATTGTGCCGGAGAGGAGACGGTGGATGAAGAGGATATCGGCAAGAGTTCTGCGTTCCTCAAGTGTACTGAGGTTGATCAAATGGAGCCGGCTTGTGTATGGGGGAAGAATCCGAGGATTCTCCCAGTTCAGTCCACGGAGGGCAAAACGCAGAAACCCACGTTGCACGCTCTCGATTCTGCGGATATGGGACGAGCAGTGTGGAGACCAGACCTGACTGGCGTATTCAAGAAGGGGGCGGACGAAGGCAATGTAGAGGGAACGGGAAACGTAAGGATTAGAGAATTCCTTAGACCAGCGTTTCACAAACCCTAGGGCGGAGTTGGCCTTAAGAATGATATCGTCGATATGTGTGATGAAGCTGAGCTCCCTGTCAAATAAGATTCAGGGGTCACGTATTGAGGATACGTATGAGATCTGCTGGTTAAGCAGGAAGTAGGGGCGAGGAGGTGGGGGTGGACGTTTGTGGGAGAATGTAATGAAGTGACATTTGGCAACATTGAGATCAAGGCAGTTATTACGGCACCAGGTTGAGAAGGTGTCGAGGTCCTGTTGGAGGAGTGAGGAGTCGATGGGAGAGATGATTGTTTTGTAGAGTTTGGCGTCGTCCGCATAGAGGGATATGGATGAGTGTTTAATAACAGAGTCAGTCATTGATGGTTGGGATAAAAAGGAGGGGGCCTAGATGACTTCCTTGCGGAACCCCAGAGGTGGGAAAAAAAGGATCGGAAAGGGAGGATCTGAATTTGACACGGTAGGATCGGTCTTTCAGATAAGAAGATAATCATTTGATCAATAGGGGTTCGAAGCCTAGGGAGGACAGTTTGAAAAGGATGAGATTATGGGACATTTTGTCAAATGCCTTGCTGAAATCGGTGGTGATAACATCAACTTCGTTGCCATTCTCTAAGGCACGGAGACTATGGGATGAGAACTCGATCAGATTGGTTGTGGTCGACCTACCCGAAAGGAAACCATGCTGGTTGGGTGAGATAATGGATTTACAACTAAAAGATAACGCATTGTAAACAAGCCCTTCGAACAGTTTGGGGATATGAGATAGTTTGGCGACGGGTCGGTAGTTGCTGATATCATTTTTAGGTCCCTTTTTATGTATGGGGGTGACATAGGAGGATTTCCAGATACTAGGGAAGGTCCCTTGAGATAGAGATAGATTGAAAATCTTAGATATCGGGAGAGAAAGAGAAGTGAAACAGTTCTTTAAGAATACAGACGGAAGTCCATCAGGAAGTCGTCTTTGAGTAAGTTTAGTTTCTCCTCAACTACGTGACGCTGAATAAGTTGAGGAGAGAAAGGACCAAGGGAGAATTCGGGCAAGTCATTGAAATACGACGGATTGGGTTCGAAGGAGATGTCTGTGAAGGATTAATTGAAAAACGACGCGAACAGGTTGGCAATAGTTAGGTTGTCGTTTGACGTAGTCGCACCATAAGAGAGGGAGTTAGGATAGGCGTCGGATTTACGTTTATAATTTATAAAGTGGAAAAAGGATTTGGGATCGCTAATCAAATTGGATTGTGTTTTAATAAGGTATTTGGAATAGAGGGAGTTGTAGAGTTCAGAAAATTTATAAAAGGCCCCGAGATAGTTGGAGTAGTTTTCAATGAACCGCATTTTGAGGAAAATGTTCCATAAGTTATTCCTTTTGTTCCGAAGATTGCGGAGATTGCGGTTGTACCATGGCAGCGAAGAAACCGATGACCTGCGACGAGAATAGGGGACATATAAAGCGACGGCATAGTAAATCTCCTTATAGAGAGTGGCCGTGGCTTCTTCTACACCCAAATGATCAAAGCGAAACGCTGTTTTGCTGAGATGTTCATTTAGGAGGCGGAAATTAGCCTTATGGAAGTTATAAGAAAAGCAGTCAGGAGGTAGAGGGGGCTGGGTTTCGTGGTCGAGATATAAGGATAGAGGCAGTGGAGGGTGATAATTGTCAATGGTAGAGAGGGCGTGTGGGCTAGGGGCAACTGAGGACATGAGAGGGTCGGTTTTGAACACGAGGTCCAGCTGTCTCCCCATATGATTTGGGACATTGCTGATTTGGTGGAGGCCTGAGTCGGAGAGGCCGTTAATAAAAATACGTTCATTAGAACTAGAGGGGTTAGAGACGTAGAAGGCTTGTTCGTCAGCTGTTGTCCATTGTAGGTGGGGCAGGTTAAAGTCGCCAAGAACGACGATATCGTCTATTGCGGTGCTTAACACTGTAAGGTTATCTACCGCTTCTATTGCGAGTTCGTATGACGCGGTGGGTCGAGAGGGAGGAATATAGAAACAGATAATAAATAGAGACTTCGGGCGCTTGTCAATTTTAATAGCGACGTAGTCGAGATCCGGAGAAGAAGAGATGGCAATTAGAGATGAAGTGAATCTGTTATGAGTGGCGAGCAGCACTCCACGGCATGGGGAGTTGGGAACTTCTCGATGAGCGTCGTCGTCGCGAAAAACGTTGAAGGAGGGAGGGAATAGTTCAAGACTACTGATACTAGGGATAAGGTTGGTCTCCGTCAGAGCGTATATGTCGAAGGGGAGGGCGTGTGCCTTTTCCAGAGTCGAATGTGTTTTGGAGCGGAGACCCCTAACATTCTGATAGTAGACGGTAATGGGGAGAATATTGAAATGATTAGAGGAACCAAAGGGCGGCTGAAAAGGGTCAAAAGTAATATCGATTATTGGGAACGGTAATTTTGTTGTCAATATAATGGCGAAATGCTGAGAGATCACTTAGCACCTTATTTGGGGGCATATCGAGATTATTATGGGAGTTGATGAATAGGCTGCGAAGGCTAAGGACGTCAGTAGGTAGACCTTCCTGCTGGATGGAGGCCATTACGCTGGTTTTCGTAATACCATCGTAACAGACAGAGCCGGCTTTATCGTGGAGGAAAGCAAGATAGAGGCGTACATTCTCATAGATCATTTTGTTTCTAAATTTAGACAGGGAATACCGGTTGTCCGAAGAATTAATGGTTCGCTGAGTGAGTTTAACAGATGGTGGTAATACTGGGTCGATTAATGGTCTGGGAGAGAGAGGGTGGACGGAGGGGCGTAGTGTTACGTGAAGAACTGAAGGATCTCATCGATGATAACCCGATTGAAGAGGACGGCAGTGATGGTGAAGACACTGATGCTTCAGGCCGTTCCCTGAAACGGATTTACAATGATGATGACGAGTTGGACGGCCGACTGGAAGACGACGACTGTGACCTTATTGAAGAGAATCTTGGTTTGAAAGTTGAAGGCAGAAAGCGTTCCAAGCGTCTGCGTCGTACACAGGACGAAGAAAGTGATGGAGAGGAACAGCGCGTCGATGAAGGTTCAGCACGTGAGGCTATAGACGAACAGATATTCGACGACGAAGACGATGTTGAACGCCGCTCTGAACGTAGTCACAGGGAAACTGAGGCGGCAAAACATTTCAATGATGATGAGGAATCGGGGTCTGCTGCTGAGGATTTTATTGTAGACGACGAAGGAAAGGCAATTGCTGAGAAGAAGAAGAAAAGACGACTTCTAGTCACTGACGCGCCATTGCAAGAAAGTCAGGACAGTTTCGGTGTAGATTTCGACTATGAGGATTTCACGAATGATGACGAGAACGGATATGAACCCGAGTACGAACCTAGTGAATTGAAAAGGGGTCACTTTACTGATTTGGACAATGAAATCCGTAAAACGGATATTCCTGAGCGAATGCAATTGCGCGAAGATCCGGTGACGCCTGTTCCAGGGGGACCCAATGAACTACAAGATGAAGCTGAATGGATTTACAAACATGCGTTTTGTAAATCAACTGTTTCCGAACAAGAGAGATCAACGGATGTTGGAGGTCGAGACCGCTATTATAAGCCACCACATAATCAGCGGCTAGAGGTGCCGTTCATTGCGTTCTATGGAGGAGAACACGTGAAACCAGAATTAACGTGCGACGATCTATGGAAAGTCTATTACTACGACGCACGCTGGTGTTTACTGTCAGCTCCAAAGAACAAACCTCTCCAGTTATTTGAAAAGATGCGGAACTACCAGTTGGATACGGTTATGAAATCGACAGATGCTCCAATACCAGGTGATATGCGTGTTATTAAAGATGAAGATCTAGACCGCTTACGTGATGTGCAAACTCCAGAAGAGCTTAAGGGTGTGCACATGCATTTTCTCTTATACTATTCGCATGAGATCCCTAAAATGCAAGAGGAATTCCGTCGTCAGGAAAAGGAATAATGGCGGCAGGCTAGAGCTGACGCGAAAAGAAGAGCAGTAGAAAATTTGGAAGAAAGTCAAGAACTTCCACCGCCGAACGCCAAGATGAAAGTGGTGCATCGCGACCGACTGGCGGCTTTTATTGGCCCGGGAGACCAGTGAACTTAGTTCGGGACGAACTAATCTAGGCGGAGGGTAGTGTGACGCATATGACAATCAGTACTAGAATATTCGAGAGTGTCCGAAATAAAGTACTAGAATATTCTATAAAGTACTGGAGACTATCCCCAATAGAACATTCAAGGCTATGGAACGGACGGAAACGAAACACCGAATCAGAATGTGAGGAAACGGTATAAATACGTTGCACACAGATCATGGAGATGAGTAAGAAGTAGAAAATGAAGCAAGCGATAAGTGCGGTAGTAAGAAGTAATAAGTAGAAAGTGAAGCAAGCGATGAGTAAGAAGTAAGCAGTAAAATACGCGATAAGTACGGAAGCGATAAGTGTACGGTAAAAGTAAAAAGGTCGTTATTAACGGACAAATAAAGTGTTACATTAATTCAAAATCGATTTAACGGCTCTTATTTATTTTAAATAATTAATCCAGCGAACCCTAAGCTCGCTACAATATAATATTTAAGGGGGCATCCCCATCTATCTCGACCAAATTTTTTTTTTTTGTAATTCTTTGATAGATCATCGTGTTTTGTTTTTATTATACTTTCCTCAGGCGAGGCGAACGTATAGTGCCGATACGATGCCCCGAGATGCCATTAAATAACCGTTGCAGTTCTTTTTTAACAGTTGCAGATTATAGCGCTCCGGAAACACTCGCGCGGGGAGGAAATTCGACAGCTTTCCCGCTCTGTAACGAAACCAGTTCTGATGCAGAGACGTTCGCGCTATTGGGAGATGAACCGCAAAGTGGTGCGATCCGTCGGATTGTCTCGTGGACCGCATATAAGCCGAATTTCGCGGAACAATACCATGAACAGTACATTTTGGATTCGTGATGACATCAGACATCCCATCAGTGAGAGTTTGAATTTTACAGTACACAGACGTGTTAATTATAAATTGGAGTGAATGTGTTCGGGAACATTAAATCTTGTGTGGCTGTGACATGTTTTATTAATTAATATGTGTTTAATTAATTACTATGCCAGTTGGGGTTACAAAGAAACAACAAACATACAAAGGATAACCAAGTAACAGAGGACTTCTCGGAAGTGTCATCGCTCATCACCAGCAGTGAAAAAAAAACACAATCAGGACAAAACCCAAGGAGACTGGGAGTATTTCTTATAATTTAAATTATATTCTACTTTTCCTTGATTTACATTTAAATTTCATCTTAATTTCAATTTCATTACATTTCATATTCCTTTCCTTTCGTTTAAATTTCATTTTCTTTTCTTCTCACTGAAATCTCTTTTTTCTTATTTATATTGTCAAAAAATCTTTCTTTCTCTAACATAACTTTTATAATTTATATAGCAACTTTTTATATTTCGGACTTGTTTTGAATCTAGGTTCCGTCGGGCTGTTTTCTTTTTCCTTTTCTTTCCGTTGTTTTTCTGCATTCCTACTTGTTTTATTCAGCTAGCCTTATCGGGCTGTTTCTCGCGCTTTGTGATTTCCCGTGTCCATCACTTTTCTTTCATTTATCCTTCGCAAAATGGACCTCTCTTCTCCTCAGAGCTTGGGGCATCAACCCAACCAGGATTTGATGACTCTTCTTGAGAGATTGAGAAACGAACTCGCGACCGCGGTAGCCAGGATCGCTGCTCTCGAGAGGGAGAACGCAGCATTGAAAGCTACACCACCCCCGACCCCCTCCAACAAAAACCTGGAAACCCGTCATTCACACGTCGAACCTGAAATGATAAGCCTCGACAGCGACTTTAATGTCTCTGCCGACGAGAATGGTCTCCTTGTCCCTACTCCTAATACTTGCCGCCCCACGCCCACCTCTCTCCGCGCGGAAAAGCGGAAAACACCTCGACCCAAGCTGAACTGCGAGGGAGGTCTCTCCAGTAAACGTGTTGCCACCCGCTGTACGCCAATAATATCCCCAGCTTCGGCTAATGAAATCGTGGCAAACCTCTCGGTACACCCCACTGCACAAAAAGTCATTCCGTCGGAAAAATCGTTTACACCAAAGGTACCATCCTCCACAACCCCGAAACCAAAGACCACTCCAACTCAAAAGGCCAACCAAACATCGGTCGGGGCAGACGTGCCTGCTTTGAAAAAGAAGCAGCAACCTGGGGTCTTTGCACGAGACCTCAACCTAAAGGAGTTCGTCGGTGATATGAACCGACAAGGAATATCCAACTTTAAGGCAAAGACCTTGAGTCCAAGTCTCTATAAATCGTAACCTACGATCGACAAACGTTCTCTATGGTTAACGATACCCTGAAGGCCATGAAGGTAAATTATTACACATTCACCCCGGTCGACGAAAAGTCGAGGACCATCCTCTTAAAACGAGTCGCCGCCTGTTGGGAAAAGGACGACATCGTAACTGCCCTTGAAGCAACATTCCCCCACGTCAAATTCACTGACGTTAACAAACTCTCTCCCCCACAACGGTTTGTGAATATCAGACCGCAAAAATACAGCAAGGTGAACATATGGCAGCTTCACCTTTCCCCAGGAGCCGACATAGACTCCATAATACGGACAAAGTCGCTTCCAACTCTCCATCAACAAGTTGTCTTCGAAGTATTTCATAACAATGAAATACCTCAATGCCGACGTTGCCAACGTTTCGGGCATGTCTCCCGGAACTGCAACATGGATCGCCGTTGCGTCCGTTGTGGAAAATCTCACGACATTGGCAAGTGCGAACTCCCGTCAGCAAAATATGATTCCACAACAAATGTGCAGGATGAAATTACGTTGCCAACTTTCTGCAACTGCGGTAAGAAAGGACATCCGGCCGGCTACAGGAACTGTCCCAAATATAAAGAGATAGTCCACAGAACCAAGGAAACTCGAGCTAAA
Source organism: Microdon myrmicae (assembly GCA_963931805.1). Lineage (NCBI taxonomy): Eukaryota > Metazoa > Arthropoda > Insecta > Diptera > Syrphidae > Microdon > Microdon myrmicae. The sequence continues at coordinate 25,862,117 of OZ007500.1, forward strand.
CAAGTAGCCAAGTCAAACTTCGGAAAACAGGCCACACAAAATTTCTTCCAAAATGGACTTACATTCGCTGATAAGGTTAAAGGGAACCAAACAAAGAATATGAAGACCCCACCACCTCTCCCCCAAAAACATATTCAAGTTCCTAAGCGATCCGCTATACAGGCCAACACAATGTCACAAATCCAAGCGGCGGCACAAAAGCCTCCAAATGGGCAACCCTCAATGCTCGAGAAATTATTTAGTCTCTCTCGCGTGATTGAGGATATTCGACCCCAATATGAAAAACTAACAACTGAGGCTGAGAGGGATGCACTCCTTTTCACGGCATATGTAAGACATACGCTTCAAAATGGATCCCAAAATTAAACTTATCCTTATAAATGTCAACTCCCTTGTTTCGCTATCAAAGCGTGCGATAGTATCTGACTTCATAAAGGATAACCGGGCGGACGTGGTTCTTGTAACCGAAACTAGGTTGCATCCATGCCACCATCCCACTTTCCCAAACTTTTCAATGATTCGAAGAGATCGAACCCTCACTGGCGGCCCCACCATCAACGGAGGTGGCACCTGTATTCTAGTTAAAAGCGAACTTCGCCATGAAGCTATTGACCTCCCACATTTCGAGTCCATAGAGGTCTCCGGGGTTGAACTGCATCTAGCTAATAATGGTAGAGTGAACATATACTCCGTATACCACACGCATAAAACCAATAATGGCCCCATTAATCCCGAAGATATCGGCCAATTAATAACGTCCTCGGGGCATACACCCTTTATCATAGGCGGCGATTTCAACTCCAGGCATCCCCACTGGAACAACTCCGTCTCTTGCCCAAACGGCACAAAGTTGTTCCAATGGTACACCGAAAACTGTCATGCCCTCAACTTCGAAATAGTCGCATCTACGGGTGGTACCCGAGGTAACTCCATCCTGGACATCTTTATTGTGTCCAAAGACCTACTTCCCCAAATCACTCCTCCCCAAGTATAGCCGGGTGTATCTGACCACAACGCTGTGACCATGTTCATCCGCGGCTATCGAGCATCCCGGGCTCATGTCAGATACATACCCGATTATGGGCGCACAAATTGGGCAACTTCAATATTACATTGAACGAAAAACTCCACCAACTCTCTCTCCCCTCTGACAGGAACCTAACGGCGGTTGAGATAAATAACGCTGCAACTCGACTTCACGAGATTCTAGTTGAAACTTCTGAGACTCATGTCCCGAAGTTCAAATTTGAAAAGACATCAGATTCCCCTTGACTACCTCACTCATCGTGAGAATGAGATATCGTCACCGCTTTACGGAAAGGGAGCCATTATTCACAATATTGGCACACTGATAAAACAAAGAATCCAAAACAATCGCACCCGACAATTGGAAGACAAACTGAAGGGTATTCAGATGGACCAGAACATTTATAAAAATGTTAAAAAGATATGTGGCACCTCTCGTATCACTGGACCAATCATGCACAACGGTCTTGTTGTCAATAATGACACCAATAAAGCAAACATCATCGGAGAGACCTTTGAAAATAATCACAAGCTCACTCTCGAGGATGGCGACCCGGAAACTAATGCAATAATTAGTTCAGAGGTTCACAACAAATTAGACTACTTTAATGAACCAATAGTTGTCTTTAACTCAGCTAACAGTGCACACCTCGACGACACACGTGATAATAGTCACGGCTTCGTCACACCAAATACCCTACAGAACCTAGTTAAATCTCGAAACCCCAAGAATTCACCCGGTATCGACAATATGTCCTACCACTCGTTGCGAAGGCTTTCTGCTTTATTCTTTATAAAGCTCTCCATTCTGCTCAACCATGCCTACAAAATGGGGTATTTTCCCCAAGCTTGGAGGCATGCTGTTGTCTGCCCAATAGCAAAAATCGGGAAACCAAATTATCACCCCTCAAGCTTTCGTCCTATTTCGCTCCTCACCTGCATCAGCAAAATATATGAACAGTTCATATACGAGAAGCTAAATAAATTTATCAATGTCAGAAACCTAATACCTGACTTCCAATTTGGATTTAGAAGAGCGCACAGCACCACTATGGCTCTCAACATATTTCAAAACCACGTTTGCGTGCGTCTCTTTAATAAGGAACCCACCATTGCGGTGAGCTTGGACATTGAAACGGCTTTTGACACAACCTGGATCGAAGGTCTCGTTTTTAAATTACTGAGTACTGCCCTCAGTAAAACGCTGTGTAGTATCATCTACCAGTTCGTTTTAAACAGAAACTTCCAAGTTAGAGTGAATGGAAAGCTTTCCCGAACTTTCAACGCCGCTGCAGGCGTACCACAGGGCTCCATTCTAGGACCCATCTTATTTAATATCTACACCTCAGATATTCCTCGCCCTGTGGATGGTAGAGTAAACCAGATTTGCTATGCGGATGACGTCCTAGTGTGAATGCGAACTAATGCATGAAAGGTAAGAATTCTTTACAGGAACTTTTAGGTTATGCGTTAGATAACCTTGATGCGTGAAGCATTTACAGGTGCTAATGCAATTGCATTAGCGGGAAGCAATGGTTTTGATGAGCTTCAGCACAGAAAGCTAAGGGGTAATTGGGAAGTAGGTCGTGGCGTTTAGTGGAATCGCCACACCCTCACCTCAAATACGAAACTCTTCTGAAGCGGCATGAAGAAATCGTACAACTGAAAATTGCTAACAATAGGAATAACAGCTATTTCGAGGAAGATCACCAAAAGGTGGCTTGTATGATCGCTGCGTTAAGAAGCTGTGCCCTCTCCTTATCGAGTATCCTGCAGAAGGCGAAAGCTCCACATCAAGTTGAACCTGACGCTGCAGGCGGGCAGCATGCTTAGTGTAGCAGCATGCTTGGTTTTACCACATTTGCTGTTCTGGGAAGAATGCACGTATGTAAGTGTTAAAATTCTATTACATCCTTTCACCATCCTCTAAAACAACCATTTTGTATTAATATGTAAAAGAGGACTTCCCTCTTAAACAGCTATAAAAGCAATTTGTTTTCTCTCTCTTTTCATCTTTTTTGTATGTAGCGTGCAGTCGCTCAAGTATAATCGTGTCGTATAGAGCAAAAGCTGATATCTGTTTATATCGTTAAATATACTGTTTTATCGTAGTCGTTCGCAGAGTATATTATAATATTTTGTTTCATTTTCAACTACCTTGATTTCGAGAACAAAGCAAATAAAGTCGAATTGTATTCAATTACTGCATCGTGTATTGTTGTTTCTTGTCAGAGTTTTGTGTTGCTCCGAGTTGTACCCGTACGGTAAACGCACGCTACAAAATTAATTACCTTTCCTGGCAAAAAAGCAATTAAACCATTAATGGGTTTTCCCTGAGTTGGTGTCGGTTGACAATATTTTATCACAAAACTAGTCATATAAGTTTATTACTCATTCCAAGAAAACTGCAAATTTACGTTTGAGTCTATAACTTTTTCAGCACTGTATGTAGTTTGCCATTAAGCTTCTTCGGGGACGAAGGCTTTCCTGATTTTGAAGGTTGTTCCACCAATTTCTGGGCAAATATAAAATGTACTAATTTTGCCATTAAATTTCACAACTGATTCACTGTTATATGTTTCTGTCGGGTGAAAAATGCTTTTAGAATTTATTCTCTTTATAATCGATGAAACTGCTCACTTCGTTATATCGGATTTTCCAATAGGGACTTGACAACTTTGTTCCAATTTAATTTGTGAACGCACCCTTTCACTAATCATTGAACTGTCACTGTCAATTTATTCAGTAAACTCAACATTTTCATCATGGTTAAGTACACGAACGAACAACGTCTGCAAATTCTAAAAATTTACTACCGAAAAAAAATGTTCATGTCCCTATTGGAAGACCCATTATTTATTTTTATGACAAAGAAAAACTTTGTCAATTTTTTTTTTAACTTAAAATTTAACTTCACTTTTTTTCATATAAAACTTAACTTAATCCTTATTCTACCCTAATCCTAGAAAAGCTAAGTCTGTGTAAGCTGGCTGATAATGCAGTTATTCGACCTACATTGGTACACGGGTCTTTATTTGCCATTCAACCAGCAGAATTGATGGTGCTGTTTAATCTTACCGTCCCGGTCTCTGTGAGAAATAGACGTGCTGAACCGCAAGAGCTCTTCTTCGGTGCGTGTGACTTCCCGATCGTAGCACAATCAACCGTCCACGGATGATCTACTTACATGATAAATCAGTGGAATTTCGGATCCATCCTGTATAAGATCATTCTTGTCCAATTGATGGAACGCGTCTGCTGGAACAAAGCCGTTGCTACGCACCCTTTCATAAAACAAAGTATTAGGATAATAAGCCCCGAAAATTACGTCATTAGACAAACTCATTGCTCACGCAATATGTCCTCTGATTAATCTGATCATGAAATTATCCACCCTATTTATGTTGGCATCATTATATACAATCTCATTTGGATAGTTTTTTTAAATATACTTCTCTCGGGAGAGGCGAACCTATAGCGCCGATACGGCGCCCCGAGATACCACCAAATAACCAAATACTTTTTATAGTTAGATTCCGGCGTTCGATATAATCTGAGACAAGTTTTGAGACATTTCCTTTCGAACACTCTAATCTTTTCCATTAAAATTTGAACCTATGTTAAACCATATTGGGCAACAATATTGTTACGGATTTTCGGCTTTACGTTTAGCGGCTTCCTAGGTCCGATCTCTGGATCGCGAAATAATTTAAATCAAACTCCAAAAGCTCGTTCTCCTTGGTTTAATGAATTTACTTATTTACACTTATTATTTTACACGTGTTAATTATACTTATCCTTCAACATCGACCCTCGTGTTACGCTGTCAGTTTTCTTCTTCTTGACTGTTGACTGATACTTATTATTCCGCTGTCAGTTTGCCTGCTTCTCTATGTCGTCTATCTCGCACTAGATGGCGTGATTCATGTTCGTAAATTCGTCACACTGCCCGTCCCGATAAGACACCAAATTCTTTGATCCATACGAGGCTAGTCTCTCCAAATGGACGACTTTTATTTTACCTCGTCTCTGCGTGTGGAATTGTATGCGATACACAACATCGTTCAGTCGCTTTAAGACTTTGTATGGTCCTTCCCACGATGTCTGCAGTTTTGGACATACCCTTTTTCCGTTGCGGGTTGTACAGCAACACCAAGTCGCCTTCCTGAAATCCATCAGAATTCATAGCTCGGTCATATCGATCGTTCATTTTATTGCTCATCAGCTGTGTTCGCTGCCTGACATGTTGGTGTATGTCGTCCATTTCGGCCTGAAGCATTTCCCAGTAGCTGCCTCCAGTTTCAGTAAGTTCGTTGTTTCTTCCAAATTTTAGATCTGATGGGAGTTTCAATTCTCTGCCAAAAATAATTCTCGCAGGTGACTGGCCGGTAGTGTCATGGACTGCTGATCGGTAAGCTAACAAAAACATTTGAATGTGCTTGTCCCAATCGCGTTGACGTTTGTCTACTACTTTTCGCAGATGTTCCTCTAATGTGCGGTTAAACCTTTCTACCATGCCATCCAATTGTGGGTGTAAACCGTTGTTCGAGTCTTCTTGATACAGTCCTCCCTTGATCTGAATGCAACTCGATTGGTATACCAAATCGCGTGACCCAATTCTGCACAAAAGCTTCGGTCACAGTTTCAGCCTCCTGATTTGGTATAGCGTATACTTCTGGCCACTTACTGAAATAGTCCATAATCACCAACACATATTTGTTTCCGGAGTCACTAGTGGGAAATGGACCAGCTACATCCATTGCAACGCGTTCGAATGATGCTCCTGTGTCGTACTGCTGCAGTCTTCCTCTGCTTCTAGCTTTCGGACCCTTAGCTGCCATGCATTCCGCGGTTTTTAATCCATTCGGCAACTGATTCTTGACAATTCGCCCAGTAAAACCGTTGTTTAGTCAATTCCAGGGTTTTCGCAACGCCCAAATGTCCTCCACTTGGTCCGTTGTAGATCTCTTCCAACACGGCTGTAATTCTAGACCTTGGTAGGACAGTCAAATCGTCGATGTGTTTACCATCCTTGCTTTCCCATGAACGATGCAGCACTCCGTTTACCAATTTAAAGCTATTCCATTGCACCCAATAGGCCTTGGCCAATGGACTCTCTGATGCCATATCTTCTTTGGTTGGTCTTTTACCCATTTCCTTCGCTCTAATGACCTTAGCCAAGTCTGTATCCTCCAGTTGACTTTTCCTTAAAGCGCTGGATTTCCATTCATCACCAGGTTGCAGATTTGTTAATCGGATGTCGACTATACCGTCGCATCTCTCAGCCTTAGAGCAATGCTTACACTCCAATGCACATGGGCGTCGAGATAGTGCATCTGCATTCCCATGTTGTCCACCTTTTCGATGTTATCTTTCGCTATCGTAATTCTGCAACCTTTCTATCCATCGCGCAATCTGTCCTTCCGGATTTTTAAACTGGAGTAACCACCTGAGTGCTGCATGATCTGTCCTCAGAAGGCAGTCCTGGCCATACAGGTATTTGTGAAAATGTTTTACACATTCGACGACTGCCAAGAGTTCTCGCCTTGTGACGCAGTAGTTCCTTTCCGGCTTTCCAAGGACTCTGCTACAGTACCCAATTACTTTTTCCTGACCATCGATGATCTGTGAGAGTACACCTCCTATTCCATGTGCACTAGCATCTGTGTCCAAATGAACTTTTTGCCAGGAACTGGATAGGCCAACATTGGAGCTGTACAAAGCAATTCCTTCAACTGCTGAAAGGAATTTTCTTCCTCCTCTTTCCACACAAATTTGCAATTTTTCATCGTCAAATTGTGTAAGCTTCTCGCAACATTGGCAAACCCGGGTACAAAGCGTCGGTAATACGTATAGAGCCCAAGAAAGCTTCGCACTTCATGAACATTTTTGAGTCGAGGCCAATCTCTTACCGATTTTATTTTGTCTTCATCTGTCTGAATTCCTCCAGTAGTGATTTTGTGTCCCAAATAAGTTACTTCGGTTTTAAACAAATTACATTTCTTCGGGTGCAACCGTAAGTTGGCAGAAGCAATTCGTCGAAGGACTTGGTCAAAATTTTTCAGGTGGTCCTCGAAACTATTGCCCATGACAATGATGTCATCCAGATACGCCAAACACGTTTTCCAATGAAGCCCTTTTAGCACGTGTTCCATTAACCGCTCAAAAGTTGCTGGAGCATTGCATAATCCGAATGGCATCACAGAGAATTGCCACAATCCGTCTCCGATGTTAAAAGCAGTTTTATCGCGGTCGCATTTCTTGATCTCCACTTGCCAATAACCACTTTGTAAATCCAGCGTTAAAAACCATTCCGCACCGAATAATGTGTCCAAGGTGTCGTCTATTCGTGGCAGTGGGTAGCTGTCCTTTTTAGTGACATCGTTCTGCTTCCGGTAGTCAACGCAAAACCGGGTGCTTCCATCTTTCTTTTTCACTAGCACGACCGGTGAACTCCATGGGCTTGTTGATGGTTCAATGACTCCACCTTACTGCATTTCGTCAATTATCTGTTCCGCTTCTTCTCTTTTCGCCAATGGGACTCTCCGTGGAGCTTGCCGAATCGGTCTTGCATCTCCGGTATCTATTCGATGTTGCACGATGGCAGTTCTTCCAAGTTTATTCCCATCGTTGGCGAATATGGAGTCATACTTTTCCAGTAACCGTTTGGCTTTTGTCCTTTCTGACCCGCTCACCTCGTTCAACCAGGTATCCATGACAGCAGGAGTTTTCGTGCCCTCTTTGAGAACCTTGTTTTCGCATTTCTGGGGAGGATTGTCACAATTAACGACAGGCTCCACAGCTTGGCATTGTCCTACTAATTCTCCTGTCAGGTCTGATCTAATGATGGAAGGTGTTGCGCCCGTGTCCAGAGTTAAGATCAGCGATCGTCCATTTACGGTCCCGTTTACGGTTTTTACGATGTATTTGTGAAACGGTGTCACGTCCCTTTGAGCTGGTCCGTTTTAGTTTAACGATTGCCTTTCTCCAGAAGCGCCATTTCCACTCTCAGCGCTGCTTTTCGGTGTGTCTCTGTTTTTCCTACGAGACACATTACAATTTCGTGCGAAGTGTCCTGTTTTTCCACAGCTGTAACACATTGCTCCAGAGCCTTTGTGTGAGGTTGGCATTATTTGAGAGATAGCCTGGATGAAATCCCTCATGGTTTTCTCCAGAGATTCTTTTGGCTCGACTTCGAGCCGATGGACTTTGTGCGTCTGTTTGCTCAGAAGGCTTGCTGTTTCCTGCGTGAATGCAAATGACACTGTTTCGGCAAACGTCTTCTTTGGCATGGAGCAGACTGCGCCCTTGGTATCCGCTTTTCGTATTCCATTCATGAACGCTTGAATTATGAGTAATTCTGTTACTTCTGCTGGTGCATGTGCATTGGCCAAATGCACGAGCCGCTCTATCTCCGTTGCATATTCTTGTAACGGCTCGTTAGCTTTTTAGTAACGATTCATGAGCTCCATTTGGAACATTTGTTTCCTATGATCGCGACCATATCGCCGTTCAATCGCTGCCATTACCGCATCATAGTTTCCACGTTCAATTTCCGGAACTGTTGGCAGGACTTCGGCAGCAGAGCCCTTCAATGATACAACCAAAGCTGATACTTTGTCTGCCGTAGACCAGTGATTGGTTCGCGCTGTGGTCTCGAACTGCAGTTTAAAAATGTTAAACGGTACCGTTCCGTCAAACGTTGGCGCTTTCAATTTCGTTGTACTAACAGGCGTAACTGGTTCACTGAACTGCATCTCTCGGATATGGCCATCCAACCTCAATATCTCGGATTCTAATTTTGCGTAATTTTCTGTAACTTTGTGTAGTTCCTCCTCCATTTCGTCTTGCCTGGCCTGCAGTCCGGCAGAATTCCCTTCGATGCGCGATAGTTTTTCCTGCAGTTGTGAAGTGTGCTGTGCCAGCTGGTTCTCCATACGTGAGGACTGTTGTGCCAGCTGCTCCTTCATGCGTGAGGACTGTTGCGCCATTGCTGCTAAAAGCACGTTCATGTCGAATGCTGGAGCTGTCTGCGGCTCTACCAACTGCTCTTCATCTTTAGATGAAGCTCCTGAAGCATCATGACAAAACTCGTGTCTATCAACGCCGATGCCCTCACTCTCCATTGCTTCACGCAATCGTGCTCCTAGATCTGCCTTATTCCCTGTCAGCAGCAGTCCTCGAGACTCCAATTCTTCCCTTAAGTGGGGTATTCTCAGGTCAGCAAACTTCACCATGATTTATGATTATTTGGCAATCCCACTTCTGACACCAGTTGTTGCGGATTTTCGGCTTTACGTTTAGCGGCTTCCTAGGTCCGATCTCTGGATCGCGAAATAATTTCAATCAAACTCCAAAAGCTCGTTCTCCTTGGTTTAATGGATTTACTTTATTTTTACTTAATATTTTACGCGTGTTAATTGCACTTCCCTTAATCGGTCTTGCATCTCCGGTATCTATTCGATGTTGCACGACGGCAGTTCTTCCAAATTTATTCCCATCGTTGGCGAATATGGAGTCATACTTTTCCAGTAACCGTTTGGGTTTTGTCCTTTCTGGCGCGCTCACCTCGTTCAACCAGGTATCCATGACAGCAGGAGTTTTCGTGCCCTCTTTGAGAACCTTGTTTTCGCACATCTGGGGAGGATTGTCACAATTAACCACAGCCTCCACAGCTTGGCATTGTCCCACTAATTCTTCTTTGTTAAGAATAATCGGTGACCTGAACTCATTCATCACTCGAACTGGGATCCGCTTATTCTTTTCCGTTTGCACCAAGGTCCGTCCAACCAATATATTCGCAGTGCTTTCTGATGGCTCTACTACCCGCAACTTGTCTTCTCCACAGTCTCCCTCCACACATGTCCACAGAACTGCTTCGGACTTTGGTGGAATCTGCTGACGATGACTTACGCTTACATTCATGATCTGGGGCCGTTCATACCCAGTGCTTAGGGGTATCTCCACGTTCTGGCACGTCAGCATTCTTTTCTTCAGATCTAGAATGAGACCATGGGCTAGCATAAAGTCCACGCCGATTATTACCTCGTCCGTTATTCCAGCCACTAAGGAGGTGTGAATTACTTCCAGCGTTCCAACCTGGACCTTACACTCCAATTTTCCGGAAACCACAGCTTCCTCTCCTGTAGCTGTTCGTAGCTTGCAACCACTCAGCGGCTCAACGTTATCTCCTGCCTGGTCTGATCTAATGATGGAATGTGTTGCGCCCGTGTCCAGAGTTAAGATCACCGATCGTCCATTTACGGTCCCGTTTACGGTTACGTTATTGTTTTTACGATGTATTCGTGAAACGGTGACAGTGGGGCAGTCCCTTGCGGGGACCAGCTCACGCCCCTTTAAACTGGTCCGTATTAGTTTAACGATTGCCTTTCTCCAGAAGCGCCATTTCCACTTTCAGCGCTGCTTTTCGGTGGGTCTCCGTTTTTCCTACGAGACGCATTACAATTTCGTGCGGTGTCCTGTTTTTCCACAGCTGTAACACTTTGCTCCAGAGCCTTTGTGTGAGGTTGGCATTATTTGGGAAATAGCCTGGATGAAATCCTTCATGGTTTCCTCCAGAGCTTCTTATGGCTCGACTTCCAACCGATGGACTTTGTGCGTCTGTTTGCTCAGAAGGCTTACTGTTTCCTGCGTGAATGCAAATGACACTGTTTCGGCAAACGTCTTCTTTGGCATGGAATAGACTGCGCGCTTGGTATCCGCATCTCGTATTCCATTCATGAACGCTTGAGTTTTAAATAATTCAATTACTTCTGCTGGTGCGTCTGCATTGGCCAAATGCGCAAGCCGCTCTATCTCCGTTGCATATTCTTGTAACGGCTCGTTAGCGTTTTGGTTACGATTCATGAGCTCCATCTGGAACATTTGTTTCCTATGGTCGCTACCATATCGCCGTTCAATCGCTGCCATTACCGCATCATAGTTTCCACGTTCAATTTCCGGAACTGTTGGCAGGACTTCGGCAGCAGAGCCCTTCAATGATACACCCAAAGCTGATACTTTGTCTGCCGTAGACCAGTGATTGGTTCGCGCTGTGGTCTCGAACTGCAGTTTAAAAATGTTAAACGGTACCGTTCCGTCAAACGTTGGCGCTTTCAATTTCGTTGTACTAACAGGCGTAACTGGTTCACTGAACTGCATCTCTCGGATATGGCCATCCAACCTCAATATCTCGGATTCTAATTTTGCGTAATTTTCTGTAACTTTGTGTAGTTCCTCCTCCATTTCGTCTTGCCTGGCCTGCAGTCCGGCAGAATTCCCTTCGATGCGCGATAGTTTTTCCTGCAGTTGTGAAGTGTGCTGTGCCAGCTGGTTCTCCATACGTGAGGACTGTTGTGCCAGCTGCTCCTTCATGCGTGAGGACTGTTGCGCCATTGCTGCTAAAAGCACGTTCATGTCGAATGCTGGAGCTGTCTGCGGCTCTACCAACTGCTCTTCATCTTTAGATGAAGCTCCTGAAGCATCATGACAAAACTCGTGTCTATCAACGCCGATGCCCTCACTCTCCATTGCTTCACGCAATCGTGCTCCTAGATCTGCCTTATTCCCTGTCAGCAGCAGTCCTCGAGACTCCAATTCTTCCCTTAAGTGGGGTATTCTCAGGTCAGCAAACTTTACCATGATTTATGATTATTTGGCAATCCCACTTCTGACACCAGTTGTTGCGGATTTTCGGCTTTACGTTTAGCGGCTTCCTAGGTCCGATCTCTGGATCGCGAAATAATTTCAATCAAACTCCAAAAGCTCGTTCTCCTTGGTTTAATGGATTTACTTTATTTTTACTTATTATTTTACACGTGTTAATTGCACTTCCCTTAACATCGATCCTCGTGTTCGCTGTCAGTTCTCTTTTTCTTGACTCTTGACTGACACTTATTATTCCGCTGTCAGTTTGCCTGTTTCTCTATGTCGTCTATCTCGCACTAGATGGCGTGCTTCATGTTCGTAAATTCGTCACAATATATTATCATTGGCCTGATTAGCGTCATGTAATATGTAACTATTACCCTGCTGTCAAGTTGAAATAGTTTCCTTGTCCTAGCATAAGTTTTCCTAACTTTGGCCAAACCAGCCTCTACATGTCTGTTGAAATACAGATATTGATCTAGCCGAATGCCAAGGTATTTACCTATACCCTTGGTTTCAGTTTACCTCCATACGGTCCCACGATAACTTACTTTCGCCAGTTTTTTCTTGTGTCGTTCGTGGCTTTATACAATGCGGCTCTACATAGGATGGCTTCACATTTCTGGAAGTTAATCTTAAGTTTCCAGTCGTCACAATAGAGCTGCAGCACTTTATTGAAGCCGCACTGTAATAAACTGTTTATGGTCTCAACTTTCGAAGCTGTTCTGTAAATTATAGGATCGACTGAGTACCTAATAGCATGCGGAAGTACGTCTACTAAGTCGCTAAGGTAAATGTTAAAATGAATCGGGGAAACTACCACTCCCTGCTGCAAACCATTCTTGATATTATTGTTGAGAATATACACTTATATTGTATAGTAGTGAAAAAAAAAAAATTGTAATAATAATGTATACATATAGATGTAAACGAGGAGTCCCTCTAATATATGACCTATTTCATATATATATATTGTGACGCATATGACAATCTGGAATCTTCGAGAAAGTCCGAAACAAAGTACTAGATTATTTTAGAAAGTACTGGAAAACTGGAATAGAAAAGTCGAGACTATGGAACGGACGGAAACGAAACGCCAAATCAGAATGAGGAAACGGTATAAATACGTCGTACGCAGATGAGTAAGGAGTAAGAAGTAGAAAGTGAAGCAAGCCATAAGTGTGGAAGTAATAAGTAATGAGTAAGGAGTAAGCAGTAAAATACGTGATAATTACGGAAGCGATAAGCGAAGAAATCGTTATGTGTACGGTAAAAAGTAACGGTTGTTATTAACGGACTAATAAAGTGTCACATTAATTCAGAATCGATTTAACGGCTCTTATTTATTCAAAATAATTAATCCAGCGAACCATAAGCTCGCTACAATTGGTGTCAGAAGTGGGATTAATTATTGGTGAAATAAATAAGTCTGTGGAAGTGTATTGTGACCATGTCAGGTCGACATTTGGAGGACCGGAACATGGATAGCAGAGGAGAGAAGCAAATTCTTCGACAGCGTCTGCAAGCAGCAATAGAGGAAGAGGATATTGATGTCGGCACAGATGCTTCTACGAGTGGGCCAGACTGTCCGGATGAAGAAGAAACGGCGAGTCAAGATGGTGCCAATGTAACGGAGAAGAGTTCGCAACCGTTGGACATTTCGGAGATGTTCAGGATTATGATGGCAAAATTGGACGCGCGAGCTGCAAAATTGGATGCGCGGGCTACAGACGTTAATGCAAAATTGGACGCGCGAGCTGCAGAGTTTAAGGCAAAATTGGATGCCCAAAGGCAGTGTATGAAAGAATTCTGGGACTTGGAAGCGGAAGAATCTGAGGATGAGGAGGAATTGGAGCCACATGAAAGGAAGAAACTCAGGAAGAGCAAAGCTATGGCCGACCGGAGTGAGGAAGATGAGGAAGATGACGATGATATGTTACGTGAAGAACTGAAGGATCTCATCGATGATAACCCGATTGAAGAGAACGGCAGTGATGGTGAAGACACTGATGCTTCAGGCCGTTCCCCGAAACGGATTTACAATGATGAGGACGAGTTGAACGACCGACTGGAAGACGACGACTGTGACCTTATTGAAGAGAATCGTGGTTTGAAAGTCGAAGCCAGAAAGCGTTCCAAGCGTCTGCGTCGTACACAGGACGAAGAAAGTGATGGAGAGGAACAGCACGTCGATGAAGGTTCAGCACGTGAGGAGGCTATAGCCGAACAGCTATTCGACGACGAAGACGATGTTGAACGTCGCTCTGAACGTAGTCACAGGGAAACTGAGGCCCCAAAACATTTCAATGATGATGAGGAATCGGAGTCTGATGCTGAGGATTTTATTGTAGACGACGAAGGAAGGCCAATTGCTGAGAAGAAGAAGAAAAGACGACTTCTAGTCACTGACGCGTCATTGCAAGAAGGTCAGCACAGTTTCGGTGTAGATTTCGACTATGAGGATTTCATTAATTATGACGAGGACGGATATGAACCCGAATACGAACCAAGTGAATTGGAAAGTGGTCACATTATGGATTTGGACAATGAAATCCGTAAAACGGATATTCCTGAGCGAAGGCAATTGCGCGAAGTTCCAGTTACGCCTGTTCCAGAGGGACCCAATGAACTACAAGATGAAGCTGAATGGATTTACAAACAGGCGTTTTGTAAATCAACTGTTTCCGAACAAGAGAAATCAACGGATGTTGGAGGTCGAGACCGCTATTATAAGCCACCACACACAAGCAAGCCCTAGATTGTAGGCGTAATCAACGGCTAGAGGTGCCGTTCATTGCGTTCTACGGAGAAGAACACGTGAAACCAGGATTAACGTGCGACGATCTATGGAAAGTCAATTACTACGACGCACGTTGGTGTTTACTGTCAGCTCCAAAGAACAAACCGCTCCAGTTGTTTGAAAAGATGCGGAACTACCAGTTGGATACGGTTATGAAATCGACAGATGCTCCAATACCAGATAATATCCGTGTTATTAAAGATGAAGATCTAGACCGCTTACGTAATGTGCAAACTCCAGAAGAGCTTAAGGGTGTGCACATGCATTTTCTCTTATACTATTCGCATGAGATCCCTAAAATGCAAGAGGAATTCCGTCGTCAGGAAAAAGAAGAATGGCGGCAGGCTAGAGCTGACGCGAAAAGGAGAGCAGTCGAAAATTTGGCAGAAGGTCAAGAACTTCCACCGCCGAACGCCAAGATGAAAGTGGTGCATCGCGACCGACTGCCGGCTTTTGTTGGCCCGGGAGATCAGTGAACTTAGTTCGGGACGAACTAATCTAGGCGGAGGGTAGTGTGACGCATATGACAATCAGTACTGGAATCTTCGAGAAAGTCCGAAACAAAGTACTAGGTTATTTTAGAAAGTACTGGAAAACTGGAATAGAAAAGTCGAGACTATGGAACGGACGGAAACGAAACGCCAAATCAGAATGAGGAAACGGTATAAATACGTCGTACGCAGATGAGTAAGGAGTAAGAAGTAGAAAGTGAAGCAAGCCATAAGTGCGGAAGTAATAAGTAATGAGTAAGGAGTAAGCAGCAAAATACGCGATAATTACGGAAGCGATAAGCGAAGAAATCGTTATGTGTACGGTAAAAAGTAACGGTTGTTATTAACGGACTAATAAAGTGTCACATTAATTCAGAATCGATTTAACGGCTCTTATTTATTCAAAATAATTAATCCAGCGCTCTTATGTATGTATGCGTGAGTATAGAGGGAGAGCGGCTTGTGCGAGACTCGACCTGCGAACATCCCAACGCTCCGGGATTTACCAACGTCACCCACCATGAACAACACCATCATCAGCATCAGCCACCTCAATAACAGCAGCACCAAACAACACAACAGGAATGCACATTAGTTATACAAATTTGTAACAAAAAGTAAAGTGCGTGTATTTAGCCTAAACATAACCCCAAATATCTGCAAAAAAATTTCGAAAACGCAAAAAAGAAAAATAAAACGAAGCACTAGCGTAATAAATTACCGCAAATCCCCCCAATTGTAAATTAAATTTAAATTTCCATTAAAAAAGTAGCTAACTAAAATAAAAATAAACAAACAAACAATCATTTGAAACGAGATGCCTTGAAAAACCAACCTCTTTATTATTATAACCGTAATGCATATTTTGCTTTATTCACATTTTTATATGAGTTTATTATTCTGTGTTTTCTTAGAAGTAATATTGAGAATTATTGTCGACTAATATTCCGATCCTACATTTGCGTATTTAGATTTGATATATTCCAGGAAAAGATTTAGACTAAGCCAATAAAAAACGGATTTAATAAAAAAGTAGTAACAATATAAATGACAAACTATTGTATAGGCAATATGTGCGCCCGTTTAATGTAATTTCTGCACCAATTTCTAGCTTCCTTTTTTTCGTATGTTTTAAGGAAAAACCCCAAATTAATAGAAAACA
Source organism: Microdon myrmicae (assembly GCA_963931805.1). Classification (NCBI taxonomy): domain Eukaryota; kingdom Metazoa; phylum Arthropoda; class Insecta; order Diptera; family Syrphidae; genus Microdon; species Microdon myrmicae. The sequence goes on from OZ007500.1 coordinate 25,878,243, forward strand.
GATACGTAATGCAGAACGGCACACACGTATACGCGTAATTACAACATTTATATTCTTTTCTTTTTGTCCTTTGTTTTTTTTTTTTTGTCTTTATCCAAAAATTAAACGGAATTAGTATAAAATACACCCATTGAAATAACACGAAAGCATACTCACGTTCGACTCACCCCGACCCCCTCTTCGACTCCCTGTTAAGCTCATTGGGTCGCTTTCCCACTTTCACGTGTCCTCTTTACGACCCGTTACTACTCTCACCGACACACTCCAGGCTTTCACTAATCCTCCCCAACTCCGGCTCTTCGACAGACTTCGGCATCACAATGCCCACCACGCGTACCGGTACCGCACGACAGGCGCGGGGGCAACCTGAATCCTTTGAGTTCCACGACGCTTCCAGCGTCGAGAACCGAGCTCACCCATCTAATATTAAGCTTCCCCCCTTCGATGAGGAAGACGCCGAGCTATGGTTCGCCTTAGCAGAACGCATATTCTGGGCCGCGGACATGCACGCTGAAGAACTCCGTGCAGTGGAGCTGATGCGAGTGCTCGACCGCACCCAACGGACGCATGTTGCACATATCATTAGGTCAGCCGAACCAAACCCTTATAGCAACATGCGTGAGACACTGCTCAATGCCCTGAAAGCTCAAAGCCCGGAAGCGTTCGACAACAACGCTCGGCGTCTGAAACAAGCCTTTCGGGGATGAGACCGTCCCTGTTCCTGGCTCATTCACGCTCTATAGCGGGGACCAGGATCTGGGACGACATAATTAAGCCTCATTTCTTGAGATGTCTCTCCCAGCATGCCCGCTCGGCATTAATAGCCCAACCCAACCAAAATTTTAACTATTTATCCAAAATTGCCGACGCAATTATGGGAAACGCAGACCCGCAGTTGGAGTCCCCAGCCCCCAGTAGGCCAGCCGCCCATAACACAACGAATTTTCCCCAGAAATCCCAAGACTGCAGTCCCAGTGAGTCTCCTTCAGACCACTCCCCTGCACAAGTCACCATTTCCGACCTTCGTGCGCCCCAAGCTTCACTCCGCCGCGACTTAAACCAAATCCGTGCGGAAGTAAGAAGCAATCAACGAAGCGCCCAGAACTGCCCCGTAAACCGGCAGCAATCACCCCAAAATACATCCCCAACGAATCAAACTACGCGAGACCAAGGCGCTCGTCTGGTGTACTTGATAACTGCACGCATGACGTGCAACTTTTGCAATAAAAAGGGTCACCTGTACGACGAGTGCCTTAAAAGGCGTAACACACCTTTCTGCCGGGAGTGCTGGCAGTATGGCCACGACATTGTAGAATGCAGTGCGCACGGTACTCCACCCCCACAAAACAGGTCACCACAGCAACCCGCTCCCTCTAACAACCCAGCGACATCTAACCTCCGAGTGTCTAGCATTCGGAGTTGCTGCGCGTCGTGTGGCTGTACAGGTCACACGAAGGACAAGTGCGGAGACAGGATGAGGTTGGAAAAAACTAGAATTTCCACAGTAACACCCACCCCAACACGAACCCGAAAGGCTAAGACTAAACGTTAAAGCCATTGCCCACAAACCCACACGTCTGACGAGTGCGGCAATCAATTCGCCATACCAACGTATGGACGAAAAATGCCGACCCTTAATCAGGATCTCCTCCACCCCGCACACGGCACCCCGTCTCTGCGGAGACGAATTAATGCTGGGCTGGAACCCCCTCCAGCCCCCACAAGCCACTCCATCACTACGGACGCGAGCGAGCTTCCCACAGGCCTCGACCGTATCAGACGTCACACCTGTTGGTCCATACGAACCACAACACGCATCAACGATATCATGTCATCCAAATCATTTCGGTTCAGCTATCACGAACCATTTAGGAACTGATCGGGTCCTCTGGTCGGTAACCATGTTAACCAAACACACAGTAATCTCACTGCGTTTATTTTTCCCTACCATCCGTTGGTCCAAATCCAAGCTGGGTAAGTTGTACGCTTGCACATCTGCAAGCCAAATTTCCCATGATCGGTCGCCCAAGCAATAAACGATCATCGAGTTGCACACGACCCATAATCGTTTACCCAAACAATCATATCAATGGTCAGGCCCTATGATTCGTTTCCCAAACCAAACATGCACCCATCCACCCTAGCCCTTGCCATCGTAAGCAAAGTTCTGTTGACTTAACATCAACAGAAAAATCCATTCCCTATTGTTTATGATAGCAATGCAGCTCCTCCGTACACGATCATCTATTTGACCAGCTGCATAGACATAGTTAACTGATCGTTGATTGGGAATTTTTAAATGTTCAAACAATATTAATAAAATTCATTTGTTGACCAAACCAGCCTATTGTTCAAAAATAAAGAGATAAATAAGTATACGACAAAATCCTACAGCGCGTTTTATTTTTCACATTACCGTGATTGACTTCCGGCGAACCGAATTCATTTATCCAGCGACGTTTTGGTGGGAGTGAAGTGAAACTGGGCCCGTGTCAGGCACTACAACTTCAACTACCCCACAAGAGCATTATAAGACGCCGTGAGGGACACACGCGCTATGAGCGCCGCGCTCATTTGTTTAGTCTATGTACTTATAGGCAATAAAGCCTTTTATATTTTATATTAAATCAATAAAGTCTCCATCATCATTTATCAGAGCATAGTTAGCTTACCGTTTTTATTAAAATATAAAACCTTTTCTCGTTGATGTTAGTAAATTCGAGAAAGAGTAAAGTGGTTTGAATAACATTTTGGCGGAAGAAAAAATGTATGTGGAAAAAACGACTTGCTTTGTATTTAAGAATGAAACAATGTGCAAAAGTGATAGAACAAGTAAAAGCAAGCGATGATGGAGATGACTGGGACAATAATGACTTAAAAACGATGGTCTATTTACAGTGGTATATCATATAAGCAATTGGAGTTCGTTTGTGATGAAACAACGGCGTATGGTATTATAAAAAAGTTTGATAATTTGTATTTGAAAGAATCAACGGTGCTGCAAATTGTGTGTCGAAATAAATTAGAAAGACTCGAGCTTAAAAATTATAGTGATTCGGCGACGTTTTCTAATGACGTTGAAAAATATGTAAATGAGTTTAAAAACGTGTGTGCTAAAATTACAGGAAAAGAAAAATTGAATTATTTATTGAACACGATGCCAGAATCGTATAGCTATATCTGTGGCGGATCAGCACAAACCACAACCTCCACGCAATCGCCGTAAGCAAAGACTCACACCGAGAGTAGCTTTCGACTAATTAAGTCAAGCACACTCTCGGTCACCCTCACACACAAAGGAGAGTCTCGGCTGAATTGGCGTGGAGTCGACGCGGTACTACCTTGGTCTCGCTCACACGTAGAACCGACGCCAGATCTTTCCCGCCAATTTCGGTTGACACACACCACATGTGTGGACAATTGGCGCGAATACAACCACTTCGACATCAACCGCCGCCAGAGGAAGACCATCAGCCGCCACCAGGGACCCCAGCGGCTCCAGCCTCCTCAGCGAGCACTCTCTCGACGACGAGGACGATTTGGGAACCGAAACCCCAAATAATCTTGTTTCTCTTTTTCGTATCGTGTTCAAATAGGTCTTGAAATATTTATTTCCTTGTAATTTCTAGTGTAAGCTCCTTCCGAGCAAAAATTTAAAACGAACGTATACCAAACACAATAATACACATAAATTTACAAAAGAAAAGCAACAAATAAGTATTTTAAATAATTTAACGGCCGGAAACAGTAGAATCGTAATGAAATACACATAAGCGGCAGTGACCTGGTGGGTAAGAGCTTTGGTTCTATCTTTTAGTGATTCTAACCGTGATAGCGTCGGTTCGGATCACTCGCTCTTCACTATCGTCGCAAACGCTATAACTGGTGACCCCGACGTGATCTGTATGACATAACACACACTCCCCTACACACACAGAACTTTACTTTACTTGCAATCACACGACTTCTACACAGAGCAACGGCCCACTGGCCTGCTCTGACATTCTCTCGATCGCTCTCTCGCTCGCTCTTCGCTCAGTCGTTCTCAAAGTTGATCGTAACGAAAGTTACTGGGAAGGGAGTGATGTGGCGGTTCTAGCAGATACACACACGACTAGTAAAGAACAACACCGCCAAAAGCACATCCATTAAAGCCGTATACCATAGCAATAATATACCATTACCACATTAGTCGAATGTATTTGAGTTTAGAAATCAAATTCACAATTTCCAAGAAATATTTTACTCCGGCCCAACTTCTTCTCCTATATTAATCCCAAATTAGACCCGCACTCGAATATTGCTCTCACGTTTGGAGCTCGGCTCCTAAACATACCCTCGACCTACTTGAGAGCATACAGAGACGAGCGATCCGCCTGATCAGGGACTCGGCGCTGACGTCGGGACTACAGTCGCTATCACATCGAAGGCGCGTAGCCGACCTCTGTCTGTTTTACAGATATTATCACGGGTGCTGTTCTTCGGAGATTCTTGGCATTGTTCCACGCAATTCGGTTTATATGCGCTCCACAAGACAATCCGACGGTTCGCACCCGTTTGTGGTTCATCTCCCGACGGCGCGAACATCCCTGCATCAGAACTCGTTCCGTTACAGAGCAGGGAAGCTGTGGAACTCCTTTCCCACGCGAGTGTTCCGGAGCGTTACAACCTGCAACTGTTCAAAAAGAACTGCAACTGTTATTTGATGGCATCTCGGGGCGCCCACTCGGCGCTATAGGTTCGCCTCTCCCGAGAGAAGTCTAATAGAAAAATAAAAAAAAACAAGCGGCAGTGGCCTGATGGGTAAGAGCTTTGGTTCTATCTTTTAGTGATTCTAACCGTGATAGCGTCGGTTCGAATCACTCGCTCTTCACTATCGTCGCAAACGCTTTATATCGGTGATTTGATAGGCACGTTGAAAGAAGATCAAACAGCTGATTATGTGAAAAGTAAAATTCAAAAGGACGATAATCATGGAAGAAATTCAAATGCTTTCATGGGGGCAAAAATCAACGCACATGGTTCAAGTGTGGAAAAATTGGGCACATGCAAAAAGAGTGCCAATATTGCGGCTAAGCGGCAAGAAGCAACCAAGCGTCGAATAATGGCGGATACTTTCAACGGTCAGCACGAGGCCGACAACAAGCCGGAAGAGGGAACTACGGCAGAGGGCGTTGCAACTCCCGAAATTGGCGCGGAGCAAGCGCACAGCAGTCAACGCAACAAGGACGAAACAGCGATGTGAAGAAAGCGTGGGTAACACGAGTCAACTGCGCGCTGAATAATAGTAATGATATAAAAATAAATTGGTTTTTGGATAACGGCTGTACCGATCATTTAATAAACGATGACAGATATTTTGAAAATTTTGAAATTCTTAAAAACACTGTCGATGTATATATGGGAAATAATACCTCTGTAAAAGCTACTTAAGTTGGAAATGTAGTTAGTTATTTTAATGCTTTCGGTAAAATTAACGAAATAAATATGAATAATGTATTTTACGCTAAAGATACGTATGCAAATTTGCTAAGTTATGGTGAGATAGCGAAAAATAATACGATTGTTTCTAAAGCTAAATTGACAAAGATTATTGATTGTGATGGCGATACTTCGGCGATATCATTTATATCCAATGAAAAGTATAGTAAAATGTTCGCGTGCAAAAATTACAAGTAAAAATGAGTGGTAACGTGTAAATATTACAAATAAAAATACGAATAATATGAGTGAAAAAGAAAAATGGCGGCGTATGTCAGGCCATGTAAATTTTAAATAAGTAGATATTCTATGTAAAGATCAGTTGGTAAATGGTATTTCGTCGGAACTTGAAAATGAATTTATGAAATGTAAAGCGTGTATTGAAAATAAAATGCACAATCATCATCATCATCGGCACTACAACCGGGAACCGGTCTTGGCCTTATTTAGCCAGTCCTGAGTCTTGTTAAATTTTCCATAATGATTTGCTTTACCGGGCAAGGTCATTAGTCTTGCGCCAGAGGCTCCTCGACGGGGAATATAACCCCGGTCTCCCGCGTGACAGGCGGGTATACCAACCACTATACTATCAAGGAGCCAAATGCACAATATTCCGTTTAAAAATAATAGAGAAAAAGATATTTTAGAAATCGCGCATACGGAAGATCGAACAACGTAAACGCCTCAGAGTGATCCACTTAGAAAGATATGATGAAGTCAACGCAGAAAGATACGCGACAATTCGGAAAGAGACAATAAGACTTTTCAAACGCAAAAAACGCGAATGGGATAAGACTCGGATCGAAAAAATCCTAGAAAATGCCAGAGCAAAGAAGATCAGAGGTATGTATGCCGGCATAAATTCAATTAGAAATGGCTACCGAGGGAGACCCAAAATAATCCGAGACACAAAGGGTTGTCTGGTCACAAAACCAAACAATATCGTGACAAGATGGAAGCAATACTTTGAAAACCTGGTCGATGTAGGCACCCATCAGCCACAAACAAACGCACCATACGTACATACAGCCGAGCCTCAGATCCCAGATCCCTCTTTCGACGAAGTTGTAGACGCGATAAACCGATTGGAAAACAACAAGGCTCCCGGAGCGACTGCATAGCGGCAGAGCTTGTGATGCATGGAGGAGAGGCAACGGCTCGAAAGATCCACCAGCTCATCAAAACAATATGGGATAAGGAAGTCATTCTGGAAGAATGGAAAACCTCAATAATCGCCCCCATTTTCAAAAAAGGTGACAGATCTGACTGCGAAAATTACAGAGGAATATCAATGCTCCCAACCACATACAAAATACTAACAAATGTTATACTGACGAAAATCACACCGTACGCAGAAGAAATATTGGGAGACTACCAATGCGGATTCCGTAGGAACCGGTCAACAAGCGACCAAATGTTCACAATAAGGCAACTACTGGAAAAGAAGTGGGAATACGGACAGACGGTTCACCAACTGTTCGTTGACTTCAAAAAAGGCTACGACTCAGTCGCAAGGCAAAGACTCTACCATATTTTAGTTGAGCTGGGAATCCCGAAAAAATATGCCGCCCTCATTCAAATCTGCATGAACGAAAACAAAGGGCGAGTTAGAATAGCAAACCACCTCTCAGAACCATTTGAAATCCGGGACGGACTAAAACAGGGCGATGGCCTCTCACCATGTCTCTTTAACCTTGTCCACGCGTATGTCATCAGAAAGGTACAAGACAACAACATGGCCGGATCATCCCTGAGCGGGGTAACACAAGTGTTCGCATATGCGGATGACATAGCCGTTCTGGGCGATAATCTAGAAACTGTAAGTAAAAACTGTGAAATCATCATGCAAGATGCAGAAGAGGTGGGCCTAGAAATAAATGAAAACAAAACAAAATACATAATTACGACGAGAGCAATTGGACCTCAGGGAACACATATAAACGTCAGGGGCAAGATATTTGAAAAAGTTAAAGAATTTAAATATCTGGGAACGCTACTGACGGCCAGTAACGAAATGTCGAAGGAAATCAACAAAAGACTGCTTTCCGGAAACGCTAGTTGGCACGCAGTCAGTAAACTCCTGAATTCCAAACTGCGATCACGTAACATAAAGCTCCGTATCTATAGAACCATAATCATGCCGATTGCTCTATACGGATGCGAAACATGGGCTCTCACAAAACGGGAAGAAAACAAATTCCGCGTATTCAAGAATAAAGTTTTAAGGGGTATCTTTGGCGGTATATATGACGAGGAGGCAGGACAATGGAGAAAACTCCACAACCACGAATTGGAAGAGCTATACCGCAAACCTACAATAGTGAGAGTTATCAGGTCGCGAAGATTAAGATGGGCCGGACATGAGAAACGATAGGACCGTGCGTAGAATTCTTGACGGTAGACCAACGGGAAAGAGACCGGTAGGACGGCCGCGACGGAGATGGGAGGACAATGTAAGGTTTGACCTTGAGGAGATCGGATCAGATGATCAAACGTGGAAGGAGCGTGCACAGGACAGGGAACGATGGCGGAGTCGAGTTGATGAAGTCATGAACTTCCGGGTTCCTACAGGCCAATAAATAGTATTATAGTATAGTATAGCTGAGACCCAACCTGTCACTCGACCTTTAGTCGCCTTGTACGACAAGCTGGCCTAGCTGTGAGTATATTCTTAAGCCCTACTCACAGGGGAAGATCCTACATTAAAAGGACCAAGATTTAAGACCGTACCAGACTGCGCGAATCGGCGTTTGAACATAGCCTGCCACCTTGTGACGAAATAAAATATCTTTTAGATCGGAAAGGATGACTCGGTTTCTTTGAGGCGGACTTGTGGAATGCTTTTCTTAGATTTGAAAAACATAATACGTTTTTGCTTGTCAACGTCGTAAATTGCTTCTTCTTCGTGTTGAAATACGCGAGATTGGCCTTTCTCCATTGTAAAATTCTTTCCATGTCTCGATTTACGAATAGTTGATCTGTGTGTTTAAGGATAATATATAAATTAAAATGTTGTTTACACCAAAATTCGTTTGTTAAATTCATATTTAAAAAATAAACCTTGTTTCTAGTGCATTTCCCCAGCAAAATTGAATTAAGGACCTAACTTAAAATAAACCTTATCGTAAAAACGTTAACACCGTTTATGATGGACTGCTCTATAAATTACCTTAGTATTTCTCTTCCTTAATGGGATTTTCACAGCAGGTTGTTATATGTGATATCAGACTTCTATTCGTGTTAGCCTGTTAATCGCTTTGGATAGTTGTTTGCTTCCGTATGAGCACGGCAAATCTAATGTGGGAAAGAAAACCCAGATTGTCGTGGGAAAATACCTGAGTTGAACATGTGTTGTGTTAACTCATCCACTGTTAAACTTGAAAGACTTGTTCGACGTCGTTGTTTTGCGGGGATTAGAATATCCAGGATTCCTAGTTTTACTGCATGTTTCTCATGCGCAACCGAACTTTGGCGTAACCATCACATAGTCCCTTCTGTTGTTATATAGTCCCCTTATGTGAACACAATGTGGGACTTAGCTCTTAAACTCAAGACTTTCCGTTCGATTCGCAGTTTTCCCAGGATTACGATATCTTTTGGAAATGAATGTACAATATCTTTTCTGTGTCAGTCTGTTTTTCAATGTTAATCCTACCGAAAATATAAATATTTTCTGTCTAATTCTTGATGGTTTTTTTTACTCCTATGACAACTCCGATATTATATGCAAACATATCTACTTTCCCTCGGTCCTAAGCACGTCCACTAACGACGTCGAATAGACGAGCCTGTGTTCAAAGCGGTTTGTTTTCCTTCACATCACGATATTCCCTAGGTTTGTGGCAGATTGAACCCCATGTTCCTATCGAAATAAATTCTTTATTCTCAACATTGTAGATATGAAATAAGCACTCACCTTTTATGTACGTGCGTTGAGAGACGAGTTTGCCCCTATCTTCTCTGCCTGTTAGACAGTATTGCTAGTAAATCGCACTATACTATAAACTGCCTTCGACATAAATAGTTCCAGCATGATGCTCTAGGGAAAAGTCCTTAGGCTAAATTACAAAATTGTGTTTTATTAAAATATTTGACTGTCTACATATTGAGATGTGAGTCAAGTTTAGCACATCTATCCGGCGGCTAATTTAAAACGTTTAGCACATTTACTAAAAATATATATAAATTTTTATACTATACATCCTATATCTAAATGGAAAGGATAACTACGCCGATGAATCCTTATCATTAAGTAACGTCTGCATTGAGGGCTCCGATTCGGAGCGCTTGTGAGTTCTTTTGATTAATTTTGCAGATGGACTGTCAGAAGATTCTTCATCATCGTCGTTTGTTTCCTGTTGTAGATCAGGTACACTTCGAGTTATTTCCGGACCTTCGTCTAGATTGTCTTCATTAGATGCCGAGCTGGCAGTTTCTAGAACTTTGTCATTTAGGCGGGCATCATCTAATTCGACATCACTGTTGGAGAACAATGCCATGGCACCAAGTTCTAGTGTTGATTTGGCAGATTCCAAGGCATCCGCTGTTTGAGCTTCGACTTTAGTTGGCGTTTGATAGAACGGCATAGTCCCTGTAGTGGAGCAAATTTCAGTAGTATTTTGTCTATTGCAATTTGAAGAGTTGCTTGCAAAAGATTCATTTTTACTGCGAGAAGAATTTGGTGATGGAGATGGGACTGTAATGGGAGATATATTTACTGAGGAGTTTGGGGTCATGTTCTGTTTTTCATCCTGATGTTGTTTCATCAATTCGCATGCTTTGCCCAATGCGCAAATTGTAATGAGTATTCTGCAGGCCACTAGTAATAGAAATGCTATAATGAACAGCAATAATGCGGCATAGTTTTCGAAGGAGACTGCGCTATGTACAGCCTTAATTAGCACCACACCCAGTGGAAAGGGAATAAAGCCCATCCTCCTGGCAACGAGATCCGAATGATCGGAAAAGGCATGTTTTTGTCGGGTCTGCGTCATGTCGTACGCCAAGCTCACTGTATACTCTCGGTATACTTCCACTGGCAGCTCATTGAATCTCGTTATGAATGCATGTTTTATCCAATCAATTAGGAGCTCGGTGACCAGAACGTACATGCAGTCAGGAAGCAGTACATATAACTGGCTGAAACTCCAGTCGAACTCTTTCATTGTCTGAATGACTACAATAAAAAGTAGCACTGATAAATGAAATCTCTCTCGCACATCACTGCATGTCAACTGGAAGAGGTTGTTTTTGTCGAACTTTTTAAACACACTCCCTTTTAGCTCGACAAAATTATTGCTTATCATAATAGTTAACAAGCCCTTATTACTCGAATTGACTGCCACGTTAAGAGTTGTTGCTTGGAACATTATAAGAAAACTGTGCAGCACAACATACAGTAGGGCGAAGATGATGTGACATGTTATTCCAAAGTGGTCGCGTTTAAGGTTCTTAGGTTCCGTGGCCGTCCAAAACAGTGCGTCGATCGTATCCTGTCCAAATGCCGATAGCAGTCTGTCGCCCACCTCAAGCATATTGTAGAATATATATAATTTAATTATACTCTGTGATTTGATTATGTGATACACTCGATTCGTATCTACCGACAGCATCAGTAGTGTGCAGATAATCCATATGGCGCCTTTCAGCAGGTCACAGATTTCGGCTGGAGCCAGTAGTTTTTGTGATCTCCTTCGCAAGCCCAACAAATGTGAAATTGGTCTCGTTACAAGCGCCCAAATAACAAGAAGAAATCGAATCGGTAAGAAGGTGTGAATATACAGGAATGAGTCCGCGCATTGTATTACTCCATAGCAAATGAACTTCTCTACCTCCCGTGGGATTTTCATAAACGAATATATTTTCTGTCTTCTCGCTGAATAGCGTTCCTCCTCATGCTCAAGAATATATCCTCGTGTTAGTTCGACTTTAACGAAGTCAAAAAACGCTGCAGATCCTAGATATGTAAAGAAAATACAGTTAGTGTACTCTGTGATCAACATGGTCTTTAAGAACGAACGGGAAACGTTACTCCTACTGGGTTCCTTGTCGCTAGTGGTATCATCGGATTTCAGTCTTCTTCGTGTCCCAGCTTCCTCGAAAATCTCATCGATACGGTTGTTATGACTCATATCAGTACCAAAACGTAATTTTTTTCCTGAAGACATTGACGTGCTACCTTGGTTGTCCTTGGTCCGTGGCATAGATCTGCGGCTTACTCTTCGCTATTTACCCCAACAAAAAAAAAATCAAATTTATTTCCAGCAGATGTTCTATTATTTATTTTTGTTTTGATCGTGGGTGACAGAGTCGGAATATAAAATGTTAATGCTAAATGCTGGGTTTACATGTTGGTGCATTCAAATTCATTTTAATAATAATAATTTGTTTTAATAATATTAAATAGTAAATTACCCGTTGCATTATAATGTCTGTTTGTTGGTCCTGCTTATTTTATAAACTTTAATATAATTTTTCACTGGTGATTAACCTATAATTTAGAGAGTAAAATAACAATGTGAATCTCCTGAAAATAATTATATGAACGTATTCGAATAAAATAAAAATATGAATAAAAACTTTAAATGCAGTGAGTGCTAGTGAAAATATAAAAATATTGCAGGTATTCATTGATAATTAATATTACAGTGTTATCAGGTGGTGAGAAACTTGTGGATGTACGTTCATCCTAAGAAAGTGCTACTGAATGTTTAGGAATATGGTAGATATTCATTGATAATTAATATTACACTATTATTCATTGCTGAGGAACTTGTGCATGTACGTTCACCCAAAGAAAATGGTATTGGATAACGCCAAGCAGTTCTTAAGGAAATGTTGTAGAATAAAGCCCTCATCCCCAAATATGGCCACATGGGGGCCGGCCCCCATAATTCCTGGAATCACATATATTGAATTCCATTGTGTTGATTCGTTTTAAACCGGTCACATGAAATTATTCCAGGGTAAACTCGTGAAAATGCATAAGCCCTGAAATGTATAAACAGAAAATAAAAATCAAATCAAAAGAAAAATCATAGAATCTACAAACACACATCTGAAAAAAAAACGACTCGATGATGGCTTTCGAAATAAATACTCTTTATGGAACGAATCTTTGAAATGAAGAGACATGAATATGATGATAGTAAAGATAGCAGAAATATCATTGGTGTTTCTTTTCCTTTTGTTTTAGGTTACAAAACGCATTTATTATACAAAAATTTACAGATTTTACTTAAGACTAAATGCTAAGCCTTATTTACATTTATTATTCTTATATTAACTTCCTTACCAATAAATTTAACTTACTGACTCTAAATTGTACAATGACTATTTTTTTTTTGTTTTGTTTTGCATTTCAGCGTACAATGTTTTCTCAATTAACAATTAATATTATATATATATATATCGGGTTATCTGATAGAGACTTGACAACTTTGAATTTAATTTGTGAACATACCCTTTCACTCATCATCGAACTGTCACTGTCAATTTATTCAGTAAACTCAACATTTTCATCATGGTTAAGTACACGAACGAACAGCGTCTGCAAATTATAAAAATTTGCTATCGAAAAAAAGTTGTCAATTCCCTATTGAAAGACCCATTATATATAGTTACGGATCTATAATTTCCCGTCTAGCGGCTTCCTAGGTCCGATTTCTGGATTGCGAAATAATCCAAATCAAATTCCAAAAGTTCTTTCGCCTTACTTTAATGGATTTACTTATTTACACTTATTATTTTACACGTGTTAATTACACTTAACATATTTGGCGCAAGGCTAATAACCTTGCCCGGAAAAACAAATTATTATGGAAAATTTAACAAGCCTCGGGACTTGCTAAAAAAGGGCAAGACCGGATCCCGGTTGTAGTGCCGAATGATGATGATGATGAATTACACTTATCCTTCAACATCGACCCTCGTGTTACGCTGTCAGTTTTCTTCTTCTTGACTCTTGACTGACACTTATTATTCCGCTGTCAGTTTGCCTGCTTCTCTATGTCATCTATCTCGTACTAGATGGCCTGCTTAATGTTCCTAAATTCGTCACACTGCCCTCCACTTAAGTCTGATCATCCCGATCAGACACCAAATTCTTTGATCCATACCAGGCTAATCTCTCCAAAAGGACGACTTTTATTTTACCTCGTCTCTGCGTGTGGGATTGTATGCGATACACAACATCGTTCAGTCGCTTTAAGACTTTGTATGGCCCTTCCCACGATGTCTGCAGTTTTGAAGACATCCCCCTTTTTTCGTTGCGGGCTGTACAGCAACACCAAGTCGCCTTCTTGAAATCCATCAGAATTCATAGCTCGGTCATATCGATCCTTCATTTTATTGCTCATCAGCTGTGTTCGCTGCCTCACATGTTGGTGTATGTCGTCCATTTCGGCCTGAAGCATTTCCCAGTAGCTGCCTCCAGTTTCAGTAAGTTCGTTGTTTCTTCCAAATTTTAGATCTGATGGGAGTCTCAATTCTCTGCCAAAAATAATCCTCGCAGGTGACTGGCCGGTAGTGTCATGGACTGCTGATCGGTAAGCTAACAAAAACATTTGAATGTGCTTGTCCCGCTCGCGCTGACGTTTGTCTACTACTTTTCGCTGATGTTCCTCTAATGTTAAACCTTTTTACCATGCCATCCGATTGTGGGTGTAAAGCCGTTGTTCGAGTCTTCTTGATACAGTCCTCCCTTGATCTGAATGTAACTCAATTGGTATACCAAATCGCGTGACCCAATTCTGCACAAAGAATTCGGCCACAGTTTTAGCCTCCTGATTTGGTATAGCGTATACTTCTGGCGGTTGACTTTTCCTTAAAGCGATGGATTCCCATTCATCGACAGGATGCAGATTTGATAATCGAATGTCGACTATATCGTCGCATCTCTCAGCCATAGAACAATGCTTACACTGCAATGCACATGGGCGTCGAGATAGTGGATTGGCATTTCCATGTTGTCCACCTTTCCGATGTTGTATTTCGCCATCGTAATTCTGCAACCTCTCTATCCATCGCGCAATCTGTCCTTCGGGATTTTTAAACTGGAGTAACCATCTGAGTGCTGCATGAACTGTCCTCAGAAGGAAGTGCTGGCCATACAGGTATTTGTGAAAATGTTTTACACATTCGACGACTGCCAAGAGTTTTCGCCTTGTGACGCAGTAGTTCCTTTCCGGCTTTCCAAGGACTCTACTACAGTACCCAATTACTTTTTCCTGACCATCGATGATCTGTGAGAGTACACCTCCTATTCCATGTGCACTAGCATCTGTGTCCAAATGAACTTTTTGCCAGGAACTGGATAGGCCAACATTGGAGCTGTACAAAGCAATTCCTTCAACTGCTGAAAGGAATTTTCTTCCTCCTCTTTCCACACAAATTTGCAATTTTTCATCGTCAAATTGTGTAAGCTTCTCGCAACATTGGCAAACCCGGGTACAAAGCGTCGGTAATACGTACAGAGCCCAAGAAAGCTTCGCACTTCATGAACATTTTTGAGTCGAGGCCAATCTCTTACCGATTTTATTTTGTCTTCATCTGTCTGAATTCCTCCAGTAGTGATTTTGTGTCCCAAATAAGTTACTTCGGTTTTAAACAAATTACATTTCTTCGGGTGCAACCGTAAGTTGGCAGAAGCAATTCGTCGAAGGACTTGGTCAAAATTTTTCAGGTGGTCCTCGAAACTATTGCCCATGACAATGATGTCATCCAGATACGCCAAACACGTTTTCCAATGAAGCCCTTTTAGCACGTGTTCCATTAACCGCTCAAAAGTTGCTGGAGCATTGCATAATCCGAATGGCATCACAGAGAATTGCCACAATCCGTCTCCGATGTTAAAAGCAGTTTTATCGCGGTCGCATTTCTTGATCTCCACTTGCCAATAACCACTTTGTAAATCCAGCGTTAAAAACCATTCCGCACCGGATAATGTGTCCAAGGTGTCGTCTATTCGTGGCAGTGGGTAGCTGTCCTTTTTAGTGACATCGTTCTGCTTCCGGTAGTCAACGCAAAACCGGGTGCTTCCATCTTTCTTTTTCACTAGCACGACCGGTGAACTCCATGGGCTTGTTGATGGTTCAATGACTCCACCTTACTGCATTTCGTCAATTATCTGTTCCGCTTCTTCTCTTTTCGCCAGTGGGACTCTCCGTGGAGCTTGCCGAATCGGTTTTGCATCTCCGGTATCTATTCGATGTTGCACGACGGCAGTTCTTCCAAATTTATTCCCATCGTTGGCGAATATGGAGTCATACTTTTCCAGTAACCGTTTGGGTTTTGTCCTTTCTGGCGCGCTCACCTCGTTCAACCAGGTATCCATGACAGCAGGAGTTTTCGTGCCCTCTTTGAGAACCTTGTTTTCGCACATCTGGGGAGGATTGTCACAATTAACCACAGCCTCCACAGCTTGGCATTGTCCCACTAATTCTTCTTTGTTAAGAATAATCGGTGACCTGAACTCATTCATCACTCGAACTGGGATCCGCTTATTCTTTTCCGTTTGCACCAAGGTCCGTCCAACCAATATATTCGCAGTGCTTTCTGATGGCTCTACTACCCGCAACTTGTCTTCTCCACAGTCTCCCTCCACACATGTCCACAGAACTGCTTCGGACTTTGGTGGAATCTGCTGACGATGACTTACGCTTACATTCATGATCTGGGGCCGTTCATACCCAGTGCTTAGGGGTATCTCCACGTTCTGGCACGTCAGCATTCTTTTCTTCAGATCTAGAATGAGACCATGGGCTAGCATAAAGTCCACGCCGATTATTACCTCGTCCGTTATTCCAGCCACTAAGGAGGTGTGAATTACTTCCAGCGTTCCAACCTGGACCTTACACTCCAATTTTCCGGAAACCACAGCTTCCTCTCCTGTAGCTGTTCGTAGCTTGCAACCACTCAGCGGCTCAACGTTATCTCCTGCCTGGTCTGATCTAATGATGGAATGTGTTGCGCCCGTGTCCAGAGTTAAGATCACCGATCGTCCATTTACGGTCCCGTTTACGGTTACGTTATTGTTTTTACGATGTATTCGTGAAACGATGACAGTGGGGCAGTCCCTTGCGGGGACCAGCTCACGCCCCTTTAAACTGGTCCGTATTAGTTTAACGATTGCCTTTCTCCAGAAGCGCCATTTCCACTTTCAGCGCTGCTTTTCGGTGGGTCTCCGTTTTTCCTACGAGACGCATTACAATTTCGTGCGGTGTCCTGTTTTTCCACAGCTGTAACACTTTGCTCCAGAGCCTTTGTGTGAGGTTGGCATTATTTGGGAAATAGCCTGGATGAAATCCTTCATGGTTTCCTCCAGAGCTTCTTATGGCTCGACTTCCAACCGATGGACTTTGTGCGTCTGTTTGCTCAGAAGGCTTACTGTTTCCTGCGTGAATGCAAATGACACTGTTTCGGCAAACGTCTTCTTTGGCATGGAATAGACTGCGCGCTTGGTATCCGCATCTCGTATTCCATTCATGAACGCTTGAGTTTTAAATAATTCAATTACTTCTGCTGGTGCGTCTGCATTGGCCAAATGCGCAAGCCGCTCTATCTCCGTTGCATATTCTTGTAACGGCTCGTTAGCGTTTTGGTTACGATTCATGAGCTCCATCTGGAACATTTGTTTCCTATGGTCGCTACCATATCGCCGTTCAATCGCTGCCATTACCGCATCATAGTTTCCACGTTCAATTTCCGGAACTGTTGGCAGGACTTCGGCAGCAGAGCCCTTCAATGATACACCCAAAGCTGATACTTTGTCTGCCGTAGACCAGTGATTGGTTCGCGCTGTGGTCTCGAACTGCAGTTTAAAAATGTTAAACGGTACCGTTCCGTCAAACGTTGGCGCTTTCAATTTCGTTGTACTAACAGGCGTAACTGGTTCACTGAACTGCATCTCTCGGATATGGCCATCCAACCTCAATATCTCGGATTCTAATTTTGCGTAATTTTCTGTAACTTTGTGTAGTTCCTCCTCCATTTCGTGTTGCCTCGCCTGCAGTCCGGCAGAATTCCCTTCGATGCGCGATAGTTTTTCCTGCAGTTGTGAAGTGTGCTGTGCCAGCTGGTTCTCCATACGTGAGGACTGTTGTGCCAGCTGCTCCTTCATGCGTGAGGACTGTTGCGCCATTGCTGCTAAAAGCACGTTCATGTCGAATGCTGGAGCTGTCTGCGGCTCTACCAACTGCTCTTCATCTTTAGATGAAGCTCCTGAAGCATCATGACAAAACTCGTGTCTATCAACGTCGATGCCCTCACTCTCCATTGCTTCACGCAATCGTGCTCCTAGATCTGCCTTATTCCCTGTCAGCAGCAGTCCTCGAGACTCCAATTCTTCCCTTAAGTGGGGTATTCTCAGGTCAGCAAACTTCACCATGATTTATGATTATTTGGCAATCCCACTTCTGACACCAGTTGTTGCGGATTTTCGGCTTTACGTTTAGCGGCTTCCTAGGTCCGATCTCTGGATCGCGAAATAATTTAAATCAAACTCCAAAAGCTCGTTCTCCTTGGTTTAATGAATTTACTTATTTACACTTATTATTTTACACGTGTTAATTATACTTATCCTTCAACATCGACCCTCGTGTTACGCTGTCAGTTTTCTTCTTCTTGACTGTTGACTGATACTTATTATTCCGCTGTCAGTTTGCCTGCTTCTCTATGTCGTCTATCTCGCACTAGATGGCGTGCTTCATGTTCGTAAATTCGTCACACTGCCCGTCCCGATAAGACACCAAATTCTTTGATCCATACGAGGCTAGTCTCTCCAAATGGACGACTTTTATTTTACCTCGTCTCTGCGTGTGGAATTGTATGCGATACACAACATCGTTCAGTCGCTTTAAGACTTTGTATGGTCCTTCCCACGATGTCTGCAGTTTTGGACATACCCTTTTTCCGTTGCGGGTTGTACAGCAACACCAAATCGCCTTCCTGAAATCCATCAGAATTCATAGCTCGGTCATATCGATCGTTCATTTTATTGCTCATCAGCTGTGTTCGCTGCCTGACATGTTGGTGTATGTCGTCCATTTCGGCCTGAAGCATTTCCCAGTAGCTGCCTCCAGTTTCAGTAAGTTCGTTATTTCTTCCAAATTTTAGATCTGATGGGAGTTTCAATTCTCTGCCAAAAATAATTCTCGCAGGTGACTGGCCGGTAGTGTCATGGACTGCTGATCGGTAAGCTAACAAAAACATTTGAATGTGCTTGTCCCAATCGCGTTGACGTTTGTCTACTACTTTTCGCAGATGTTCCTCTAATGTGCGGTTAAACCTTTCTACCATGCCATCCAATTGTGGGTGTAAACCGTTGTTCGAGTCTTCTTAATACAGTCCTCCCTTGATCTGAATGCAACTCGATTGGTATACCAAATCGCGTGACCCAATTCTGCACAAAAGCTTCGGTCACAGTTTCAGCCTCCTGATTTGGTATAGCGTATACTTCTGGCCACTTACTGAAATAGTCCATAATCACCAACACATATTTGTTTCCGGAGTCACTAGTGGGAAATGGACCAGCTACATCCATTGCAACGCGTTCGAATGATGCTCCTGTGTCGTACTGCTGCAGTCTTCCTCTGCTTCTAGCTTTCGGACCCTTAGCTGCCATGCATTCCGCGCAGTTTTTAATCCATTCGGCGACTGATTCTTGACAATTCGCCCAGTAAAACCGTTGTTTAGTCAATTCCAGGGTTTTCGCAACGCCCAAATGTCCTCCACTTGGTCCGTTGTAGATCTCTTCCAACACGGCTGTTATTCTAGACCTTGGTAGGACAATCAAATCGTCGATGTGTTTACCATCCTTGCTTTCCCATGAACGATGCAGCACTCCGTTTACCAATTTAAAGCTATTCCATTGCACCCAATACGCCTTGGCCAATGAACTCTCTGATGCCATATCTTCTTTGGTTGATCTTTTACCCATTTCCTTCGCTCTAATGACCTTAGCCAAGTCTGTATCCTCCAGTTGACTTTTCCTTAAAGCGCTGGATTTCCATTCATCACCAGGTTGCAGATTTGTTAATCGGATGTCGACTATACCGTCGCATCTCTCAGCCTTAGAGCAATGCTTACACGCCAATGCACATGGGCGTCGAGATAGTGCATCTGCATTCCCATGTTGTCCACCTTTTCGATGTTGTCTTTCGCTATCGTAATTCTGCAACCTTTCTATCCATCGCGCAATCTGTCCTTCCGGATTTTTAAACTGGAGTAACCACCTGAGTGCTGCATGATCTGTCCTCAGAAGGCAGTCCTGGCCATACAGGTATTTGTGAAAATGTTTTACACATTCGACGACTGCCAAGAGTTTTCGCCTTGTGACGCAGTAGTTCCTTTCCGGCTTTCCAAGGACTCTGCTACAGTACCCAATTACTTTTTCCTGACCATCGATGATCTGTGAGAGTATACCTCCTATTCCATGTGCACTTGCATCTGTGTCCAGAATGAACTTTTTGCCAGGAACTGGATAGGCCAACATTGAAGCTGTACAAAGCAATTCCTTCAATTGCTGAAAGGAATTTTCTTCCTCCTCTTTCCAAACAAATTTGCAATTTTTCTTCGTCAAATTGTGTAAGCTTCTTGCAACATTGGCAAACCCGGGTACAAAGCGTTGGTAATACGTACAGAGCCCAAGGAAACTTCGCACTTCATGAACATTTTTGGGTCGCGGCCAATCTCTTACCGATTTGATTTTGCCTTCATCTGTCTGAATTCCTCCAGTAGTGATTTTGTGTCCCAAATAAGTTACTTCGGTTTTAAACAAATTACATTTCTTCGGGTTCAACCGTAATTTGGCAGAAGCAATTCGTTGAAGGACTTGGTTTAAATTTTTCAGGTGGTCGTCGTGTTCTGTTCTGTAGGGGTTGTTCCTCGGGAAGCGCGTCTTCTTGTCCTGAAAAGGACGTATGATCTCTTTGGGGGACCGCTCCTGAGAAAACTGTCCTACAAGGAAGCGTCGCAGTGCTTCCTCTGATCCAGAGGGAAGAGCAACGTCCTGTCGTCGGTTGAGGTTACTCTGGCTTTTCCAAGCCCTTGTCTCCGCTGAGATTTGCCTGTTTATTGGGAGGTTTTTGGGAAAAAATTTAAAGATCAATTTGCTTATGGAAAAACTTGTATTGGTCAGCTCGTATATCAGTTGGATCCTGTACAGTTGTTGTTGGGCCTCAGGAATACTGGATGCTGGGAGCGGGAATCTGGATGCTGAGAGCGGGATACTGCTCGAATGATTCAAGTGGAATGCGTTTATTGTGCTTCCTAAGTGAGCGCGGGTGTCGAAGTGAAGTGAGTTCCTACTTCAGTGAGTACGGGTGTTAAAAGTGAAGTGCTCCTACTCCAGTGAGCACGGGAGTTAAAAGTGAAGTGAAGCTATAGCGTTTGAAATAATAGTGAAGAAGATCGTGTGATTCGAACTGACGCTATGACAGCTCGAATCACGAAAAAAATTTTACCTAAGCGTTACACACCAGGCTACTGACCGTGTTTAGAATTTGATTTCCAAACTCGAGTATATTCCACTGGTGTGAATTATTTTTATTTATCGCTTGGTATACGGTTCTGATGTATTTTTCTTATTCGATTTTTTTCGTTCGGTGTTCTTCACTATTTTTGCTCGCTTGTGAATTGTGTGTATCTGTTAGAATCGCTACAAAGCTCCTACTCCAGTGAGCACGGGTGTTAAAAGTGAAGTGAAGCCTCGATATTCCTTTACCATTCCTTTATAAAGGAAAGCAAATCGAAAATTGTATCCCAAAGATACACATTTTCGTACAACAATCTCGATTTTTGGATATTTCGAGTGAGATGTTGTGTTTACATAAGATAAGAATTCAATTTCTTGAATTCTTACGAAACTATTGCGCAGATGTGGGAATGTATCTGCTTTTGGTTTTTTGTTTGTTTTCCTCAATGGAAAATTTTCAGATAGAGATAATGATCTCTGAATTTTGGTTATCGTTGATGCCGTGGGGCGAATGTAGAACAATAAACGAATATCAGATTCGTTTATTGTGAATTTTAATTTTAATTTAGGTTTTTGGTTATAATTATGCCGTGGGGACAAATGTTAGGCTTTAAACGAATGTTTGATTCGTTTATTGCGAATTTTGAATCATGTTTGGGTTTTTTCGGATTTTGATAAGATTTTAGGTTTTAGGGTAAAATAGCTAGGATTTGGATGTAAGAATGGGGGAAAAAAGGTGGTAGGGCTTTTTGGAGCACTACAGTCGAAACTATTGCCCATGACAATGATGTCATCCAGATACGCCAAACACGTTTTCCAGTGAACCCCTTTTAGCACGTGTTCCATTAACCGCTCAAAAGTTGCTGGAGCGTTGCATAATCCGAATGGCATCATAGAGAATTGCCACAATCCGTCTCCGATGCTAAAAGCAGTTTTCTCGCGGTCGCCTTTCTTGATCTCCACTTGCCAATAACCACTTTGTAAATCCAGCGTAGAAAACCATTTCGCACCGGATAATGTGTCCAAGGTGTCGTCTATTGTGCCAGTGGGTAGCTGCCCTTTTTAGTGACATCGTTCAGCTTCCGGTAGTCGACGCAAAACCGGGTGCTTCCATCTTTCTTTTTCACTAGCACGACCGGTGAACTCCATGGGCTTGTTGATGGTTCAATGACTCCACCTTTCTGAATTTCGTCAATTATCTGTTCCGCTTCTTCTCTTTTCGCCAGTGGGACTCTCCGTGGAGCTTGCCGAATCGGTTTTGCATCTCCGGTATCTATTCGATGTTGCACGACGGCAGTTCTTCCAAATTTATTCCCATCGTTGGCGAATATGGAGTCATACTTTTCCAGTAACCGTTTGGGTTTTGTCCTTTCTGGCGCGCTCACCTCGTTCAACCAGGTATCCATGACAGCAGGAGTTTTCGTGCCCTCTTTGAGAACCTTGTTTTCGCACATCTGGGGAGGATTGTCACAATTAACCACAGCCTCCACAGCTTGGCATTGTCCCACTAATTCTTCTTTGTTAAGAATAATCGGTGACCTGAACTCATTCATCACTCGAACTGGGATCCGCTTATTCTTTTCCGTTTGCACCAAGGTCCGTCCAACCAATATATTCGCAGTGCTTTCTGATGGCTCTACTACCCGCAACTTGTCTTCTCCACAGTCTCCCTCCACACATGTCCACAGAACTGCTTCGGACTTTGGTGGAATCTGCTGACGATGACTTACGCTTACATTCATGATCTGGGGCCGTTCATACCCAGTGCTTAGGGGTATCTCCACGTTCTGGCACGTCAGCATTCTTTTCTTCAGATCTAGAATGAGACCATGGGCTAGCATAAAGTCCACGCCGATTATTACCTCGTCCGTTATTCCAGCCACTAAGGAGGTGTGAATTACTTCCAGCGTTCCAACCTGGACCTTACACTCCAATTTTCCGGAAACCACAGCTTCCTCTCCTGTAGCTGTTCGTAGCTTGCAACCACTCAGCGGCTCAACGTTATCTCCTGCCTGGTCTGATCTAATGATGGAATGTGTTGCGCCCGTGTCCAGAGTTAAGATCACCGATCGTCCATTTACGGTCCCGTTTACGGTTACGTTATTGTTTTTACGATGTATTCGTGAAACGGTGACAGTGGGGCAGTCCCTTGCGGGGACCAGCTCACGCCCCTTTAAACTGGTCCGTATTAGTTTAACGATTGCCTTTCTCCAGAAGCGCCATTTCCACTTTCAGCGGTGCTTTTCGGTGTGTCTCCGTTTTTCCTACGAGACACATTACAATTTCGTGCGAAGTGTCCTGTTTTTCCACAGCTGTAACACTTTGCTCCAGAGCCTTTGTGTGACGTTGGCATTATTTGAGAGATAGCCTGGATGAAATCCCTCATGGTTTTCTCCAGAGATTCTTTTGGCTCGACTTCGAGCCGATGGACTTTGTGCGTCTGTTTGCTCAGAAGGCTTACTGTTTCCTGCGTGAGCAGACTGCGCCCTTGGTATCCGCTTTTCGTATTCCATTCATAAACGCTTGAATTGTGAGTAATTCTGTTACTTCTGCTGGTGCGTCTGCATTGGCCAAATGCACGAGCCGCTCTATCTCCGTTGCATATTCTTGTAACGGCTCGTTAGCTTTTTAGTAACGATTCATGAGCTCCATTTGGAACATTTGTTTCCTATGATCGCGACCATATCGCCGTTCAATCGCTGCCATTACCGCATCATAGTTTCCACGTTCAATTTCCGGGACTGTTTGCAGGACGTCGGCGGCAGAGCCCTTCAATGATACAACCAAAGCTGATACTTTGTCTGCCGTAGACCAGTGATTGATTAGCGCTGTGGTCTCGAACTGCAGTTTAAACATGTTAAACGGTACAGTTCCGTCAAACGTTGGCGCTTCCAAATTCGTTGTACTAACAGGTGTACCTGGTCCACTGAACTGTATCTCTCGGATATGGCCATCCAACCTCAATATCTCGGATTCTAATTTTGCGTAACTTTGTGTAATTCATCCTCCATTTCATCTTGCTTCGCTTGCAGTCCGGCAGAATTCCCTTTGATGCGCGATAGTTTTTCCTGCAGTTGTGAAGTATGTTGTGCCAGCTGGTTCTCCATACGTGAGGACTGTTGTGCCAGCTACTCCTTCATGCGGGAGGACTGTTGCGCCATTGCTGCTAAAAGCACGTTCATGTCGAATGCTGGAGCTGGCTGCGGCTCTACCAACTGCTCTTCGACTTTAGATGAAGCTCCTGAAGCATTATGACAAAACTCGTATCTATCAGCGTCGATGCCCTCACTCTCCATTGCTTTACGCAATCGTGCTTATAGATCTGCCTTATTCCCTGTCACCAGCAGTCCTCGAGACTCCAATTCTTCCCTTAAGTGGGGTATTCTCAGGTCAGCAAACCTCGCCATGATTTATGATTATTCAGCAATCCCACTTCTGACACCGGTTGTTACGGATCTTTAATTTCACGTCTAGCGGCTTCCTTGGTCCGATCTCTGGATCGCGAAATAATCCAAATCAAATTCCAAAAGTTCGTTCTCCTTACTTTAATGGATTTACTTATTTACACTTATTATTTTACACGTGTTAATTACACTTATCCTTCAACATCGACCCTCGTGTTGCGCTGTCAGTTTTCTTCTTCTTGACTCTTGACTGACACTTATTATTCCGCTGTCAATTTGCCTGCTTCTCTATGTCGTCTATCTCGCACTAGATGGCGCGCTTAATGTTCGTAAATTCCTCACAATATATTAATATATATACATATATATATATATATTAATAAATATACATATATTAATATATATATATATATATACATATATTTGTGTATGTAAGAGGGCTTCCTCTTTTATATCTCTCAAATTTGTTTTTTGAGTTTTTTACCTTTTTTTTAATTTTGTAAATATTTTAAGCTTTTTCTTTCGAACACAAGAATTTTAGAACCAAACGAAACATTATCATCATCATCGTCATCTTCGGCACTACAATCGGGAACCGGTCTTGGCCTTATTTAACATGTCTGAGAGTCGTTAAATTTTCCATAATAATTTGTTTTTCCGGGCAAGGTTATTAGCCTTGCGCAAACGAAACTTTATTAGGTATTAAAATAAAACTAAATGGGAATTACACTAGAACTAAAACTACATCTAGGGAAGGGAAACAAGACCGTTGCCCCTGAGAGGTATGTATATTCGAGGACGTGTAGTCCTCTCTTCGTTATAAACTGACCACCAGTTGGGATAGAATCGCTCTCTTTTAGATTTATCTCATTCACTGGTCACCATACTGAAACGCAGGCGATCTGAAACATTAGAGATATCGCTATTATGGAGAATTCGTTTATCCCAGGCACCACAGAAGGAGTGGTAAATAAAAGGGACTCCATGTTTGTCTTGGATAAAACGTTCCCTTTCCAGGAATAAACCGGTTCTGGAGAGTACTCTCCAGATACCTATCATTGGGATAGAATGCTCACGAAATAAGATTATTTTCACTGCACATTGCCCTTACAGTGTTATTATTATTATTATTATTTATTGGCCTGTAGGAACCCGGAAGTTCATGACCTCACCGACTCGACTCCGCCATCGTTCTGTGTCCTTCCACGCCCGACTATCTGATCCGATTTCCTCAAGGTCAAACCTAACATTGTCCTCCCATCTCCGTCACGGCCGTCCTACCGGTCTCTTTCTCGTTGGTCTACCGTCAAGAATTCTATGCACGGTCCTATCGTTGCCCATTCACGCCACGTGTCCGGCCCATCTTAATCTTCGCGACTTGATTACTCTCACTATTGTAGGTTTGCGGTATAGGTCTTCCAATTCGTGGTTATGGAGTTTCCTCAATTGTCCTGCCTCCTCGTCATATTTACGCGAAATTTGTTTTCTTCCCATTTTGTGAAAGCCCATGTTTCGGATCCGTATAGAACAATCGGCATGATTATTGTTCTATAGACACGGAGCTTTATGTTACGTGATAACAGTTTGGATTTCAGCAGTTTACTGACTGCGTGCCAACTAGCGTTGCCGGAGTGTGTCTTTTGTTAATTTTCTTACCCTTACAGTGTGACCACCGGAAATTTTGATTATCAAGTTATCTATATTGAAGTCATCTTGCAGATGTCTGTCTGAAGCAAGACTCCGGGACTGGATGGTATCCCCAACGCTGGAGTGAAGACTGCTTTAACAAAAAACCCGGGAGTCTCCAGCAGTCTCTTTACAACCTGCCTTCAAACAGGACAATTTCCTAAACGATGGAAAAAACAGCAGCTTGTGCTTATACCAAAAGGAGTCAAGAATCCAGAGGCGCCGTCGTCTTATCGCCCGTAGTGCATGTTGGATACAACAGGAAAACTGTCTGAGCGAGTAATAGCCACTCGCCTGGAACAATTCACTAAGAGGACATCGGGGCTCTCTGAATCGCAGTGTGGGTTCCGGAAAGGTAGATCAACCGGTAAGGCACTATCTGTGGTGTGCGACATCGCTCACAATGCGATAGCTGGAGCACGATGGCTAGGTGGTACACAAAAATGTTACGCGGTGGTGACGCTAGATATTAAAAATGCGTTTAACTCGGTGAATTGGAATCGGATTCTAGAAGCGTTGCGCGATCTGCAAGCCTCACCCTACTTGGTGCGTATACTAGCAAACTATCTCTCAAATAGAAGACTGCTCTATGATACAGATGAGGGACCACAGGAATATAAAATAACAGCAGGTGTACCTCAAGGATCTGTATTAGGTCTGCTGTTATGGAATATCATGTATGATGGTGTGCTCAGCTAATATCAGGACATGGATGCTTTCGGCAATACTTGCACAAGTATAAACATGTGAATCACCCATACTGCTTGTATTGCGAAGGCAAAATAGAAAACTTGGAACACGTACTCACAGAGTGCGTGACATTCGAGACCGCACGAACGATTTTGGAGAGACAGGCAGGAGTAATAGAATACATGCTAAGTTCAAAACAGACATGGTCCGTAACAAATGATATGCTATGTGACATGATGCAGCAGTTGCGACGCGACGACCGGAGTAACAGGTAAACTCCGTCCCGCCCCGCGATGGGATATCTAAAAGAAAGATCAACGGGAATATGTCACTGACGGGAGGTGGTTTTAGTCGGTAAAAACCCGGCATGCCTCTGGATCGGTCCAGAGGTATCTTTTGAAGATTTCCACCTTCCTTGCGGAACCAAAAAAAAACCATAGTTGTATAATGATATTTTGGCGGATTTTAGTCAACGTCTGAATGATGTAGGAGTGTTCCGCCCAACACTGTTTACCGCAGAGGAAAAATACACCAACGGAGCGAAGAGACACTGCCACAAATCAAACACGGTGAAATTGTTTTAATTGAATTGTTTATTGTTTTCCTTTATCTGATGATGCAAAATGTTCTAACTAATAGAACTTAATTAGTTCACAGTCCTCATATTAATCTCGTCTTTCTTTTACTAATCGTGTACTAATTTTTGTTTATTAATTTTGCTTTACCACTGCTATCAATAACCGCAAACGAACATTTTTTTTGAATTTGAAATTAACACCTCTGTGTTTCTAAATACATTTAATTTTTAGTTAGCAGTTTCTATCAACACACGCGCGACGTTCTGTCTCATTGACTCTTCCTGTGTACTCCCCCGTTGGGGTTCTCAAAGTCGACTCAAGTTAATTCGCTACGCGGATACCTCCTCGTCGGGTTCTCTAACTAGGCTGAGGTAACTTCTCTGGGGATGATTCCATTCACCCCACAGTTTTCCTGTCCGTTTCGCTGGTGGTGACTTTCTCTCGATCGAGAATCTTTCCACCAGTAAAGATCGTGCTCACACATACAGACGCGGAGGTTATTATCCGCATGCTGTAGATCATCCTGTGATCAGAATTTCACACCTCTAATGGATTGCTTACGTAAACTATCGAACGTGTGATTTACAGTAGTCGATCTTGGGATAATGTTTACTTTACCCTGTGGGAACAGCGTTTTCGTTTATTGCTGTTGCATCGCAATGGTCTTTGTTTAGACGAAGTATATTGCGGTAGGGGCAAAGGTTTTGTCGGCAGATGGACTTTCCAGTAATTCGCTTATCGCCGGAGATGTGATGTATGTCGACATCTGGCGCAGCTGTGCCAACCGTTTCTGTATATCCAGTTAATGGATCGTTACACAATTTCTGTCGGTGAGTCATGTCCTTCGATCGCCGTGCAGGCGTAGAAAAATGATTTAGGACTTGTGGCCCATGTATCTGTGGATACGTGAAGTTGTTGACTCCAGGATGAATGTTACCTTTATTTCAGATTGAAAGGAGGACTTTTGGGGACACGAGGTTGTGGGCACGTGTAGTTTAGCTATAGGTGAGTATGTGCCTTGGTGGAACGACGACATCTCGACCTATAGTGGTTTGTGTGGTTCGTAGAACCGCCACAACACCATCATCATCGGCACTACAACCAGGAACCGGTCTTCGCCTAATTTAGCAAGTCCTGGGGCTTGTTAAATTTTCCATAATGATTTGTTTTTTCCGGGCAAGGTCATTAAGTCTTGCGCCAGAGGCTCTCCGACAGGGATTCGAACCCCGGTCTCCCGCGTGACAGGTGGGTATACTAACCGCTATACTATCGAGGAGCAAGCGACGCGTATACTGAGGCTGAAATTGCTAACACTATCCATGTACTTTCTCAATCACCAGCTGAAAGTACTACGCAACTAATATTAGCAAAGTTAAAGAATTGATAAAAAAATCGAAATCAAAAAAGGCTGCTGGTCTTGATAATATTAACAACAAATTAATTAAAGCACTTCCACCTGCTGCAAGTAACTATTTAACGTTCATTTTCAACGCTTGTCTTAAGAATTTTTATTTTTCGGACTGTTGGAAGAAAACAGCAAAAGTAATACCTATCCCGAAACCCAGCAAACCGAAGAACAGCCCCGAAAGCTACAGACCTATTAGTCTACTTAGCTGTCTGAGTAAGCTCTTAGAAAAAATCATTAAGGAAAAGATTGATCGTTTTGTGGAAGCCAATAACATCTTACCAAACTTTCAGTTCGGTTTCCGTAGTGGTCACGGCACAATCCACCAAGTCTTACGCATTAAAAACCACATAGCTGGTAAATTCATCGACAAGGAGTCAACGGGACTGGTTCTTCTGGACATCGAAAAAGCCTTTGATACGGTATGGCACGATGCCTTGATTTATAAGCTACTAAAACTTAAGCTGCCAATACCGCTTATCAAAATTATCCAGAGCTTTCTTCGTTCGAGAAAATACGTTGTGAGTTTAGGACCCACATATCCTCTACTCACCAAATCCACTATGGTGTACCCCAAGGCTCGGTCCTTGGTCCCATATTATTCACATTGTTTTTTTGCTCAGTTTTAGCATGTCTAGGTGAAAACATTCAGGTAGCTATGTTTGCCGATGATACGGCTATTTCCTCTTCGGGTGCCTTATTCACTAACGTCTACAACTCTTTGCAAGCAGCTCTTGACAAACTAGCAGTATATTACAGGAAATGGAAAATAAAAGTTGTTACAGCACAATCTAACAGACAATACCAACAATGATACATTGATCTCAAACGCTCCAAATATAAGGAGAACCGATTCATCATAAAGCAAATCATGAAACCAATTCACAAATTCACCTAACGTAATAGCAGCGGAAACTCACCACCTCGCAGTATTTTCTATCGAAAGGTATGTTGCAGAGATCGGATCATAGGTTGCCGTTTGTGCTAAGCGACTGGTATTAGCTTTCCAGTGCACTCGATGTGGTGTGATCGATTCAGCCGTAGTACCGCTTCATCGAACAGTTGGGGCTATTATTACTGTTCTATGGTATGATGTTTTAGATCTGATGACTCTAACGGAGGATAGAAAGAAAGAAGAAACCGTTCAAGAGTGCCTATGGGTCGGCGACTAAATTGGTATAAAATGAAATGGTAATTTCCTCGAGAGGTTCAGTGTTTTCTTTTGAATTGTATCATTGCAACGAAGTTATACTGGAATAAAAAATATTAATAGGAGCGGTGGTCGTGTCAGTTTTTTTTCTTGTTGACAGTCGGTTTTTTTCTTCCTGCTATCCATCTGATGTAAGGTAGATGTTTTGAAACACAAACAAAAGTAAATGGTAATAAAACATAAGCTGTCTGGTTTTCGAGATGTAGGAAACTCTGCTACCTACCAAATGGCACTAAACTCAGTATGTGTGCAGTTTATATTGATTGGTCCGAAGACTGTAGATATCTAGGTATTATTCTAGATAAAAAACTTATCTTCCAAAAACACATCGCTACCACAATTGACAAAATAAACAAAGTCGTAAGAGTTATGTATCCATTAGTGTGTAGAAAGTCAAAGCTTAGCCTCAAAAATAAAATTAAAATGTTTAAAACCATTTTTCAAGCTATACTCCTGTACGGCGCCCCTGTATGGTGTAATTGAGCTCGCACACACAAAATAAAATTGCAAAGGTGTCAAAATGAAATATTGAAAATGTTGCCGAATTTGCCATGGTATTATTCGACACATGAACTACATGGAAACGCTAACGTTAAACCGGTAGAGTTCCTTATTGACAAAATCAATCGCAACTTCTTCGTCAATTGTTCTTTTTCTGACAATGTTCTCATTTCCCGTCCTGCGTTATCCTAAATCACTATATATGTACCCTGCCTATGAAAATTATATCGAGGTCATTAGTCTTAAGATTCAAATAAGGGTTTTTTCTTGTAGTTTTCCCTTAATTTATTATTTATTATTCATTAAAATTGTGCTATTGTCATTATATAGATTTAAGATTATAGTTGTAAAGGAATTGCTGTCCTAAACCTCTTAAATACTAGTTGTATAATATACCATAAATGTAATTATCTACATAATAAAATTGAATTCCCCCGCTTGGTAGAAACCTTGACGTGGTGCGGGGGCTTAAACTACGATGAATCGCTCAGGCTATGCTGACGGAAGCATACGCTTCCAGTTGGGCCACCCATGTCAGACAGGCTAGCGAGGAGTAACACACAAAGATCTACCACCCCTAATCCAGGGTGTTACGCGTCACCGTGCCTATTGGATGGTTTGCAGCCAGGGGTATACCGGCTGCATTATAACGGCGCCTCTCTGACACCGGATCGAATCAGAGCAGTAAGCAGACCTTACCATATCAAAGAGGGGCTCTGATATGGCGGACCATTTGAAACCCCAGAGTAATCCAATGAAATGAATGATCAATACACAAAAAACAATCTCACAAAAAACCCGGTAGGCGCAGGTGTGATGAGCCAACACTACCATAAGGGAACAAATCATCAGGAAAATACCGACTCGTCAAAAAGAAGACGTAGGGAAAAACGTAAAAAGCGGGATATACGCGTAGACACGTGGAATGTTCGAACGTTATATAAACCAGGCGCGATACAGACGGTCGTAGAAAACACGAAACAATATAAAATGGACATCGTGGCGCTTCAGGAAGTCCGACTCCCACATCAAGTAATCGAAACCAACGGATTTACACTGGTGTGTGGAGGTACCGATACACATAACCTCGGAACCGGCTTCATCATAAGCAAGAAGATTACGCCCCATGTAAAAGATGTGAAATTTATTAATGACCGAATGTCTGTGCTAAAAATACAGGGCCGATGGTACAATTATGTATTTATAAACGTACACGCCCCAACAGAATCTGCGGACGAAGAAACGAAGGACACGTTCTACGAGACCCTAGAGGATGTATTTTATGGGATCTCATCATTCGATATTAAAATCCTCCTCGGGGCCTCAATGCGAAAATTGGAAAGGAAGATATCTTCCAACCAACTATAGGTAAAGAAAGTCTACACGACGTTTCAAATGATAATGGAGTTTGAATTATCACGCTCGCAGCGTCAAAAGATCTGTTAGTAAAAAGCACGATGTTCAAGCACAAGGAAATTCATAAAGCCACATGGATATCACCCGACGGCGTAACGCGTAACCAAATAGACCACTTCCTCATAGACAAAAGACACCACTCGAATATCCTTGACGTAAGATCATATAGAGTAGCAGATTGCGACTCCGATCATCTTCTAGTGATTGGCAAAATCAGGAGTCGCCTCGCAGCAATCCCACATGGGCAGTCACGGGAGACAAGCAAAAATTTCGACACTGATAAACTGAAAGACCTACGCAAAAGGGCTGAATATCAAGACGAACTAACGAATAGATTTAGCATTCTAAAGAATGTGAGCAGTGAGGAAGAGGAAGCTAATAGTGTGAACACTAAATGGACATCGATCAGCGACATAATCAAACAAACAGCCCAAAAGGTATTAGGATTTAAGAAAACAATTAAGTCCAAACCTTGGTTTGACGATGAGTGCAGGGCGAAGATCGAAGAACGTAAACGTCTCAGGGCGATCCACTTAGAAAGATATGATGAAGTCAACGCAGAAAGATGCGCGACAATTCGGAGAGAGACAATGAGGCTCTTCAAACGCAAAAAAACGCGAATGGGAGAAGTCTCGGGTCGAAAAAATCCTAGAAAATGCCAGAGCGAAGAACATCAGGGGTATGTATGTCGGCATAAATTCAATTAGAAATGGCTACCGAGGAAGAGCCAAAATAATTCGAGACGCAAACGGCTGTCTGGTCACAGAAACAAACAATGTCGTGACAAGATGGAAGCAGTACTTTGAAAACCTGCTCAATGTACGCACCCATCAACCACAGATAAATGCACCAAGCATACATACAGCCGAGCCTCAGATCCCAGAGCCGTCTCTCAACGAAGTTGTAGACGCAATAAATCGATTGAAAAACAACAAGGCTCCCGGAGTCGACTGCATACCGGCAGAGCTTGTAAAGCATGGAGGAGAGGCAACCGCTCGAAAGATCCACCAGCTCATCCAAACAATATGGGATAAGGAAGTCACTCCGGAAGAATGGAAAACCTCAATAGTCATCCCCATTTTCAAAAAAGGCGACGGATCTGACTGCGAAAACTACAGAGGAATATCATTGCTCCCAACCGCATACAAAATATTAACAAATGTCATTCTGGCTAGAATCACACCGTACGCAGAAGAGATACTGGGAGACTACCAATGCGGATTCCGTAGGAACCGGTCAACAAGCGACCAAATGTTCACAATAAGACAACTGCTGGAAAAGAAGTGGAAATACGGAGAGATGGTTCACCAACTGTTCGTTGACTTCAAAAAAGCCTACGACTCAGTCGCAAGGCAGAGACTCTACCATATTCTAGTTGAGCTGGGAGTGCCAAAAAAATATGCTGCCCTCATTCAAATTTGCATGAACGAAAACAAAGGGCGTCAGAATAGAAAACCACCTCTCAGAACCATTTGAAATCCGGGACGGACTAAAGCAGGGAGATGGTCTATCACCGTGTCTCTTTAACCTTGTGCTCGAGTATGTCATCAGAAAGGTACAAGACGACAACATGGCCGGATCATCCCTGAACGGAGTCACACAAGTGCTCGCGTATGCGGATGACATCGCCGTTCTGGGCGATAATCTAGAGACTGTTAGTAAAAACTGTGAAATCATCATGCAAGCGGCAGAAGAGGTGGGCCTAGAAATAAATGAAGACAAAACAAAATATATGATTACGGCGAGAGCAGGTGGATCTCAGATAACACATATAAACGTCAGAGGTAAGATCTTTGAAAAAGTTAAAGAATTTAAATATCTGGGAACGATACTGACGGCCAGTAACGAAATGTCGAAGGAAATTAACAAGAGACTGCATTCCGGCAACGCGAGTTGGCACGCAGTCAGTAAACTGCTGAAATCCAGACTGCTATCACGTAACATAAAGCTCCGTGTCTATAGAACCATAATCATGCCGATTGTTCTATATGGATGCGAAGCATGGGCTCTCACAAAACGGGAAGAAAACAAATTCCGCGTATTCGAGAATAAAGTTTTGAGGGGCATTTTTGGAGGTAAATATGACGAGGAGGCAGGACAATGGAGGAGACTCCATAACCACGAATTGGAAGAGCTATATCGCAAACCTACAATAGTGAGAGTAATCAAGTCGCGAAGATTAAGATGGGCCGGACACGTGGCGCGAATGGGGAACGATAGGACCGTGCATAGAATTCTTGACGGTAGACCAACGGGAAAGAGACCGGTAGGACGGCCACGACGGAGATGGGAGGACAATGTTAGGTTTGACCTTGAGGAGATCGGATCGAATGGTCAAGCGTGGAAGGAGAGTGCCCAGGACAGGGAACGATGACGAAGCCGAGTCGGTGAGGTCATGAACTTCCGGGTTCCTACAGGCCAATAAATAATAATAATAATAATAATAATAATAATAATAATAATAATAATAATAATAATAAAATTGAATTGAATTGAATTGTAAATAGAGATTAGCCCCAATGAGTATTCTCTGTTGACTACACCACACTGGAATGTGGTCTCGATATCGTACTTCATATACTCCTTTGTTCAGCTTTTTTTGTTGCTTTATTTAAAAATTGAACAATGACTAACGTCGTACAACAAAACCGCTTAGACGCTAACACGAATTACTAGCGACAAACATATTTTGTGTTTCTATTAAAAAAAGAACAAACTAGGGAAACTTTAACAATAAAACCAGGGAGACAAGATTATATAAAACGCAAAACATAATAAAATGAATGTAATTAAAAGATACTTTAGATATATAATATGGCAATATTTGTATTCATTGTCCTTTTAAAAATCAACCAAACCATTTTTCTCTATTTTTCCTTATAATTGGAAAAAAAATGATAGGATAGTAAAATAATCAAACTATAACTTTATTATATAATAAAGTATAACTCTGCAAAAAACTGTATAATTGTCAGTTATGTAAAATACTTAAATATCTAGACCTTTTATGAGAAAACGTTTTTAATATAAAATCAACGTAAACATTTTTTTAAAAATCATTTGTCATTAATTCTACATAAGCGCGTACCTCGTCAAAGAAACTATATAACAAAAATAAGTTAAGTAATTAGACATAGAGCCTGTTAGGAATACAACATCATTCCAAACATTTATTTTTGAATAATTTTCGGGAATTTAGTAAACATATGAATAATTCAGTAAAACGTATATTTTACTAAACTCAATCCGTAATAATTGCAATCACATTTATTTGCTGAACTTATAAACCAGAGAATAACGTGCATTCAGCCAAATGCTGAAATCTTTTGACTGAAGGCAATGACTTAGACTCACCATAAGCTGTCTTCAATACATTTCCTTGCTTACACTTCCTTGATTTCATATTTTCCAAATTTACGTGAAGATTCCCAATTTAGGAATTACGAGTAGTGCTGTGAAAATTTATTATTGAGTGAAATAGCTTTTAGCTATTCAAATAAATTTCTGAATATGACGGACATTCAATTTATTTTACATCCATTACCGGGAACCGACGAGCAATTTGTTGAAAGGTAAGTAAAACGAAAAACAAAAAAAAGATGAAAATTGTTAATAGTATAAGATTTTTGTGTTGCCGTTTATGTTTAACATTATCATTTACATGTTATTGGAAGAGATGAGTGCATTTAGAAATGGGACAGATTGTCAATCAATAATCTTTTGTTAATTTCGACTGATTATTAAAGTGAGTATGGAGTTTGGCTTGGGTGTATTTCGATGGAATTCATTAAGTGTAATTATATCAACGTCGACATAACAGTGTATCTTGTGTATCATATGTTCCTTGTGTCGCAGGCATAACCACCATTGGGCACGGTTATCGGTTTTTATTTTTTGGTTTCATGTTCTGTTTGTTCTCTTTGCATCAAATGCGGTCTGCCATGCTCGACATATTGTTTTCTCCGAGAAATGGCAAAGGACAAATTTTGGTTAATCTTTTAGAGTAGTTGTTATCATTAGTAATACCATGTACATAGTCATAGCTACATATATGCGTATATGTAAATAAATATATATATTCCTTATATTAGTGCGGTTTGGTCATAATTTTTTTTAGTTATTTTACTGTTAAATAATTTGTTAAAATGTACTAATATTTTCTTCTGAAAAATTAATTAATTGAACGGATGTAACGTTAACTGTCAATGGATCCGTACAGTGGAAGGACACGAAAGTATATGTTCGCCGTTGTTTTTCCCCCTTGAAAATAAGCTGCGAATCCTTCAGTCGTATTCAAGTAATTATAAAAACTAAGTTTTTATTGCTAAATATTATTGTATCAGTCAACTTTCTACAAATGTTTTATTCGCAACATATGGGATCACCTTGTGAACAGTTATAACCTGAACAAGTAGTTTTGCAATCCTGCGTACACAAGGTATTTTGTACCCAATTTCTCCTTGAAAAAAAAAAAAACAAAAAAAAAATTGAAAGTACTTGCTTTGGGTGTATTGAGCTGCGAATGTTCAAATACATTTGTATTCGCCGATGTGACATGTCGCTGGATTAGTTCCTGCGATTCCAATGCATTTAAGCACTCCTTTTTCTCTACATTGATCTATTATTGTATACTACGAAATAATGTATAAAATGTATTGTACATATGTCAGATTACCTGGTAAACAAGTAGTTTCGCCATCAATTGCAATCCTATGTATACAAGATATCATATACCTAAATATTAGGGTATCGGTCAACTTTCTAGAAAATTATATTCTGGGCTGTTTTACTTTAGGGACACTTATTTGCTCTTCACGTGCCAAATCAAAACCAAATTTCTATTTTTCCTGGAACATTGTTTATTCTTGTAGCATATTGCCAATAGTTGAATTACGCAGGAATAGCTGAAACCGCAAATGTGGCTTCATCCTAAAAGCCAATCTGTGTTAATTTCATATACTGTAGGACCTATTCGATATTAACACTTATACTTTTGTATAACCTGATTTTTTAACTAATTTGTTAATTTATTTAGTGTTTCCTTATAAAAGAAAACGAATTCAAAAAAAAAAATTAAATCATTTTGCTTTAGTGATATATTGCAAAAGAAATAAGACACTTTGAATATGTTACTTTTAAGATGCGCGTAAAAAAAAGAGAAACAAAAGAAAGATTGGTGGAAATGAATCCGTCCATTGTTGGACATCTACTGTTCTACATTAGTGTACATCCGATGCGCACACTGGCGACAATGAAAAGAGACGATAAAGGAGTGTGCACATTATACACCCAATCATCATCATCGGCACTACAACCGGGATCTGGTCTTGGCCTTGTTTAACAAATCTCTCCACCGGTCCCGATTTCGAGCCGATGTCATCCACTTTGGCACTCCCAGACTCTGGGCGTCCTGGTCTACGCCATCCCTCCATCGCAGACAAGGTCTGCCGCGCTGTCTCCTTCCATACATCCTGCCACAAAGGGCTTTCCGGGCAGGCTCCTCTTCGCTCATTCGAGCTAGGTGTCCCGCCCACCGTAGTCTACCGAGCTTGATTTTTCTTACAACATTAGCTTCAAGGTAGATTGCATACAACTCATGGTTGTAGCGTCTCCGGAATCGTTCTCCCTCACATACGGGGTCAACAATTCTCCTTAAGACCTTTCTCTCGAACGCGGCTAAGAGTTCAGAGTGCCTTTTATTGAGCACCCACGACTCGGATCCATACATGAGTCTTGTACACTAGTAGCTTGGATGTTCTGGATAAATTTCGGGATTTAAAGAGCCTTGATAGACCATAGTAGGCTTTGTTGGATTTAATCAGGCGTGCGCGTATTTCTTCTTCCATATTGTTATCGGCTGATACTATTGACCCAAGGTGGTTAAAGGATTGCACTACTCAATTGTCATCAAATTCGTGCTCCACTACCCAACCAACGTTAGGTCTTCTCTTCGCAGAAGTTGCCACCATATACTTTGTTTTTCCCTCATTAATGTGCAGTCCCAGTTTTTGTGCCGCCTGCTCGATCTGGGTGAAGGATTCCTGTACCGCCGATTCGGTTCTACCGATGATGTCGATGTCATCTGCGTAGGCAAGTATCTGACTTGGTGACAATAGTCCCTCTTGTTGTAACGCCAGAGTCACGGATTGCTTTCTCCAACGCCAGGTTGAAGAGGAGGCAGGCCAGACCGTCCCCTTGTCGGAGTCCACTATATATGTTTATTGGTTTGGACAACAATCCCGCTACTTTTACTTGACTAGTTACGTTGGTCATGGTCAACCTACAAAGCCGTATCAATTTGTTTGGAATGCCAAATTCGCTCATGGCATTATATAGTTCTACCCTGGCTATGCTGTCGTAGGCGGCCTTATAGTCTATAAATAGATGATATAATGGAATCTTAAATTCCTGACATTTTTCCATCGCCTGCCTAAGGGTGAATATCTGATCAATTGCTGATTTGCCTGGGATGAAGCCACACTGATATTGACCAATGATGACTTTAGCGTATGGGGGTATCCGATCTTGTAGGATAGTGGAGAGTATCTTATAGGCGGTACTCAGCAATGTTATACCCCTATAGTTGCTGAACAGTCTGATATCTCCTTTCTTATGTATGGGGGCAAATTATACCGCGACGCCAAACTTCCGGCATCTCCTCTTACTCCCATACGCGCACCGCGATCTCATGAATTGCGTGATGTAACGCTGTCCCTCCTTGCTTGATCAGCTCAGCTGGTATGCCATCAGCTCCAAGGGCTTTATTTGATTTGAGCTGTCTAATGGCTTTTAATGTTTCCTCAATGCTTAGTGGCGGCATCATTTGGTCTTGATCTTGCATTGTTGGAGCCTCCAATTCTTCTGTGAGCTGACCATTTAGCAATTCACTGAAGTGCACTTCCCATCGCTCCAGAATGCCTTCAGGATCGGTGATCAGATTACCCTCTTTATCCTTGCAGTTAGTGCAGCGTGGTGTGTACCGCGTCATACTGCGGATTATTAGGTAGAAATTCCGCGCCTGGTGCGGACCTCGCTCTCTACTTTTCTCTATTTCACAGACAAGGTTTTTTTTTCAGGCACTTTTCTTTTGTCTCTTTTATACACCCAATGCCCCCTTTCATCTCCACAATCACCTGATTTGATATAGTCCAAAAAACACATCCCTAAACGTTTGAAATATCTCATGTGAGGTGGTAATCCCATTGACTTTGTTAAAGCGTCCGCTGGTATCTCTCCTGAAGCAATAAATTCCAACTTGATCGTCCCATCCCGACCGTCTCCTTGACGAAACGATACCTGATATCAAGATGTTTAGTTCGTCGTGGGATGCCCAAATCACTTTCAATTGTCACTGGTCCTTGATGTAGTTCGTCTAGCAAGTTCCGTAAAAATGTATCTTTTGCAACAGAGCTGAGATTTACGTATCCCGCCTCTGTGCTTGATGTAGTCACAATCCTCTGTTGTTTTTTTTTTTTTTTTTTTTTTTTTTTAGCCCCAGAGGACCGTTCCTCCTCCATACACAAAAGCATATCCGCTTTGGGACTTCTGGTCATTGTGATTGCTTGCCCAACTGGCATCAGCAAATGAGTATAGATCCTGTGATCTGTCTTCTTATACACAATCCAAGCACTTTTAGAAACCTGTAGGTACCGGAGGACGTGCATTTCTACTGTCGAGGATCACTGGAGGATTGAGATAATGCGTTAACTGCATAGGCTATGTGGGATCAACCTAAACGTGGAGAGAAGCAGTAAGTCATCAATATCGTGTTAGTTATAAGTATTTGCAGTGCAACGGACTTCGCTCCACGTGAGACCTTTTGACCCTTATAACCGATATATGGACATCAGCGATTGAGGGGCATGGTGAGTCAAGGACGGTCGCATTGGATATCTCCAAAGCTTTTGACTGCGTCTGGCACGTGGCATTGCTGAGCAAACTTCGTTCATATGGACTTTCACAGCAGCTTTGCGACTGGACGAAGAGCATCCTCGAAAATCGATCGATCCGGGTTGTAGACGGCGAGTCTACGGATCTGTATCTCCAGGGTGCCTCAAAGTTCTATTTTGGCTCTGACCTTGTTTTTCATCATCATCTGCACTACAACCGAGAACCGGTCTTGGCCTTATTTAGCAAGTCCTGGGCCTTGTTAAATTTTCCATAATGATTTGTATTTTTTTTTTTTTTGGGCAATGTCATTAGTCTTGTGCCAGAGGCTCCTTGATGGGGAATCGAATCCCGGTCTCCCCCGCGACAGGTGGGTATACTATCGAGGGGCCCCGACCTTGTGTTTGCTTCCCATAAATGATTTATTGGGGTCAATGGATAACAAAGCGTTCAGTTTTGCGGATGATAGTATACTTGTTTCTTCTTTTTCGAGTGATCGGTCGATTAGTGCAGCAAGATCGCACCAGCTGAGATGTAGCCAGATCGACTCTCTGAATCGGAATCTGGATAAGGCCATGCAGTGGGGAAGAGCCAATCTCGTTGACTTCAATGCAACGAAGACACAGTATACAACATTCACAAAGAAAAGTGGATTATCGGTTCCACAGATGATGATGAATGGCCAGGTCCCCGAATCTGGTCAAAGCTTGACATTGCTCGGCGTCATGGTCTGTGGGAATGTATCGTGGCATAAACGTGTCGAACATCGAACATCGCCAGGTCCGTCTCAGCAAAACAAAGTTATCTTTTTAGAGCCAAGAAATATTTTACTCCGGCCCAACTCTTTCTCTGGAATAAATCCCAAATTAGACCCGCGCTCGAATATTGCTCTCATGTTTGAAGCTCTACTGCTAAACATACCCTCGGCCTACTTAAGAGCATACAGAGACGAGCGATCCGCCTAATCGGAGACACGGCGCTGACGTCGGGACTACAGCCGCTATCACATCGAAGGCGCGTAGTTGACCTCTTTCTGTTTTACAGATATTATCACGGGTACTGTTCTTCGGTGATTCGTGGTATTCTTCCGCGCAATTCGGTTTATATGATAGCACCAATTTTGGCGCAAAGCTAATAACCTTGACCAGAAAAACGAATTATTATGGGCAATTTAACAAGTCTCGGATATGGACCGGATACCGGTGGAGAGACGTGCTAAATAGGGCCAAGACCGGATCCCAGTTGTAGTGCCGATGATGGTGATGATTACTTTCATAACTCAATAGTCACGTACCGACATAAAAGATTGCGCACTCTATACACTTGCCATATTTGGAAGGAGTAAAACCGACCATCTTGAGAGTCACGTCTAACTTTAGATTCCACTGGTTTCCACTCTGCTTTAACCCATTAATCGCCTTTCTCAGCATATTCGATCCCCATTTCCGGACCCCCCGGTTGTTTCATAAAAATCACGGTGTCAATTTCTCTATTAAGGTAGACCGGAGAAACGTCCAAATGATGTAGGACCAAATCCTTTTTAATCGCGATTGCCATGGTTAATCGGATCAAACTGATATTTGCCACTGGTGAGTAGGTATCTTGGTAGGTCGACACCTTGAATTTGATCGAATTCTCTGGCAACGAGGCGCGCCTTCCTCTCTTCAATACTTCCTTCGTCTATACTTGGCCTTAAAGACCCATTTGGATTTGATCACTTATCGACTCAGTGGTCTGCCAACCAAAGTCCATGCATTGTTCTTGAATAGCGAGTCGTACTCAATTCGCATCGCCTCTCGTCTTCCAAGCAATCGATTTCTTTAATTGTTTCCTGGTCAGTGCGTACCTGGTTAACATTTTCTTCAGGAGTGATTGTTGCATTCAATTCATTTGGCGACTCATTCGAATTTGAGTCCACTGTTGGGGTTTGTTGATCAGAACTATTCCGTTCAATGCAGTCTTCGGGAAGTGCTCCAGAGGTCTCGGTACCACTCACAAACGAGAAAGTGTAAAAATTATTATTTTTGAGTCTATTACCTTCCAACTGGACCCATTGTCATCCTTAGTGTTTTGATTTTTTCACCGGTCTGCGTTTCAGCAAATGTTTTCAAGGTTTTGAAAGCCTACAAATATTTTTCGCGAGAAATCATCGATGAAGGTGGTGGAGTATTTCGCCTTTCCTAGAGATTCTGTCCGCATGGGACCGCAGATATCTGAGTGAACAAATTGCAGTCGCGATATTTTCTTCTCGTTGCTGCTGGGGAAAGGTGAATAGGTTTGCTTCGCGCGATTACAGGTTGTGCAGGTTGTTGTAACGTCTTATTGAATTTGTCGGGCAGTTTGTGGACCATTTTCTTCGACAAAAGCAGCTTCAAAAAGTTATAGTTGACTTTTTATACTAAGACATAAGAGATCCATAGTGAACCCTTGATGTTCCCGTTGTACCGCTGCTGACCTGCGCCCTTTCATCCATGACTAACCATTTTTTTTCAGCTCTCATTATCAGGCGATTTTAACTCTGGCACCTTCAAAAACACCTTGTAGATTGATATGTTGCCTTGCTGACCGAAATGAAGTTATCTGTCAATTTTGGAACTAGTACGCTGCCAGATTCAATGGTTCTAGTTCTCTTTTCGTCTACGATGTGGTAATCAGCTATTTTTACATGATTGGCTCCGCAGTTTTGTTGAGAATGACAAATCTCGACTCCTCAGCACACATGTGTGAAGTCGCTATGCTGTCGAGGCACCATAATTGTTGGTTTGACTCACACATAAGTTTTGCTGATTGTGATGTACATTTCTGTACAATGAAGCCACATTCATTTCCACTTTGGGTTTGCCTGATTTGATCCGTTTTGCTCCAGCAATCTTCGGCCATGTGACCAATGTGCATTTGTGCAACTATAAGGAAACTTATTGATTCTCACCTTGACTGAGTTTGCTTCTTGTGTTATCTTGGGTGTTTGAAATGTTTGGCTCTGAGCACGTTGTTGTTTGAGACTTCTTTTTCTCTGTCGCTGTCTTATCTTAAAAGGTCACGACACTGTTCAATCGCTCCAAAAATATAGAAATCGCTAATCTCGCCCTGTGGTTGTTTTGCTTGGCCATTGCCAGTTATTTTTTATGTTTATACTTGACATCTTTAATTTATAATTAAACTACAAATAGCGGATTGAAGGTGAGAGTTGGCTAGCTAACTCACTTTGTTGTGACATTTTATTTATGAGATGTGTACCTTCGTCTCTTTTTAGAGGTAATTTGCTAAAGTTATACGCGGGTGTTGGTTCTTGTGGTGGGCTTTTTGGGTAAACATAACAGAAGTGATTAGCAGATCTATAGAATGAAATGATCATGACACTCACTCATTTCTTTGTCATTTTATTAACTTCTTCAATACTCTTGTTTTACAGTAGGTACTTTATACTTTTGGTACTATTGGGGTTTTAATACCTTGCCTTATAGATTGAACGACGATTCTGTGTTCCTCCTCACATTTCTCACGACCTCGTGACTAGACGCATTTTCATTAGAGGCTAAATTTGCGCAAACCAGTGGATATTAATAGTACCTCCTTTTCTATTTAATGAAACTAGAGAATGTTCTGATTGCATTTTTATTATTTCACTTCATTTTGATTAAATAACTAGCTGTTACCTAGCATGCGTTGCGATTCCATTTTGATGAAGGAGAGTGCGTTGTAATGTTCCTTCACTGTAATGCATTTGGTTATACAATATTTTTTTTATTTTCCATCTGGTGCGTACACGAAATGGTCATTGCAAATGCGAGACGCACCGCAAACTGTAAACGTTTAAATTGGAATGGCATATCTATCGGAATCCAGGCGGATCTGGAAAATCACGTGAATTTTGAGAATTCAATTCGATGATTGCCAGATTCTACTTGATGTATTACAGTATTGATAGATTTATATGCTATTGCTTCGTCTGGTATTTTGTTTTCAATGTTGAAATTGATAGTGTTGACGTCTTGACGTTTTGATTTTCGTAATTCTGTCTTATTTAGGAAAACTTGGTCAATTAAATCATCTGTAGTTGCTGTCATTTTAGAGAAGTTTGTTAGGAATGAGATTCATCGCTTCCCAGTTTTCCAACCCTAATAAAAAATTGTACACATATATTGCTCTCCAAAGTCATTTGCTTTACGTGTTGCTATATAAATGATGACTTAATACTGGCATTGAGTTCATTAGCCGGTGTCGAATGCTATACTATACTTTAAAATCATCAAAGAACTGTTCATTTTCTTCCACATCTTTTAGTGTACTGTGAAACACTTTTAAAGCTTTTTTATGTGCCGTATACGTTCGTTCCGGCTCCTCGATAGTATAGTGGTTAGTATACCCGCCTGTCACGCGGGATCTCGGGGTTCGATATTCCACGTCGCTGAGCCTCTGGCGCAAGACTTAATGACCTTGCCCTTAAAAAACAAATCATTATGGAAAATTTAACAAGCCTCAGGA
This sequence comes from Microdon myrmicae, assembly GCA_963931805.1. NCBI lineage: Eukaryota > Metazoa > Arthropoda > Insecta > Diptera > Syrphidae > Microdon > Microdon myrmicae. The sequence goes on from OZ007500.1 coordinate 25,922,458, forward strand.
CTTGCTAAATAAGGCCAAGACCGGTTCTCGGTTGTAGTGCCGATGATGATGACACGTTCGTTCCATGTAATAAATTGACATGATTGTAATACTTTACCCATTCCAGAATTTTGATCGATATTACATATTAGTGTCTCTGTTGCATACATATGTGACATTAACCGTCACAAATTAATTATAACATAACATAATTTATGTTGCATTAAAGTTTTAAAAGCTTTAAAATCAAAGGAGTTCTTTCGGTGTAGCATTAAAATTGATTTTAAATTAGCGGACATTTTTTGTGTTAGGTTCATTTCGTCTTCGACCTACGATTTCATTCCCTTTTTGTTGATGTGGCAAATTTTCGTTTTGGAAACCCGAAATTTGCGAAGTATTTGGGCTAAACAACGTAAGGTTTTTATCATCGAATATTGACCCAGGAGTGCGAAAACTAGGGGTATAGTATGCATTGGCATATGGCTATATGGTTGCGTGTAGAAAGCTGCCTGTTGCAACTTCTCCATATCCAATGTTTTCTGTATGAGATCGTCTAACGTGCCATCCCCTAGGGTTAGCAAGTATTGGCAAAGGCGGGGGATTGCTGACACCACCTTTTAGTGAGGTTTTGGCAAAGTCCTCAAGTTGTGCCTTCACAGCTGAGGCTGCCTTTGTGCCGTATTTGTAATCTGCAGCCTCCCTGCATAGCATCTGCTTTATCCTTATGGTAAAAGCGATGAGAGCCTCCAAGGGGTGTTGCCTGACAGCTATCAACTTATTTACCAACTCTTGGTAAGACTCTCTGGGCATGTACATTTGATTGAGGAGCCTTTCAGCTTCCTCCAAACTGGTTAGTGGGTTTGAGGCTATTATCAAGTATGACTCGTAGTCGCGTGGGAAATATATTCATAAACGTTGAATACTCCTCCATTTGATTACTCTCCTGCAGCATCCCAAAAACGTTTGCAGCTGACTGCCTACCAGGGGATCCTGTCCACCTGAAAATATCGGCACAGGCTGGGAAGTGAGCTTGGCGACATTACCGAAGTCAACGGACATGATTTTGGTATTGGAATTTCGATAGGCAGACAGTGGGACGGTCAAGTAATGTTATAATGGTGGGAGTGCTGGTGGCAGACGAGGTAGTAGTGATAATATGAAAGGGGGAGCTTATTAAATTTGCTATCCCGTAAGTGCTTTTGTGTTAATTCAATTACCGTCGTTATTTATTTATTTAGAGGTGGAAATTCTTCCCCAGGATTGGTAAGTGCACAATATGGGCAACGACCGAGTTTTTCTTTCAATTAATCATAAGTACAGCCACAAACAAAGTTCTGTCGTCGAAAGGCAAATTATGCAATAGTTATGTAATGTTTAGCTTAGAGCGTCTGCGAAGGACCAGTAAGTTATAATATAAGATAATTAAGCTAGAATTTAAGCATTTTTTGTCTAGCATGTAATTTAGAAACTAAGAAGATAAAAAGAAAATAAAAAAATGTTTTAAAAAAGAAAAAAAATGAAATGACAGAGTTTTTCTTATAAAAATTGGTCTTGTTTGGTTTTAATGGGAGGGAACAGACTAAGATTACAGGCTATTTTAAAAATTTGTCTTCATAAAAAGAGGAAAAAACATGTTACAATACACTAAATAAAAAAAAAAAAACATGAAAACAATGAAGCACGACCAATGAAGCACCACTTGGTCTCACGCTTGTCGTTTTTCCTTTTATATTTGTGGTCGTCTTCTGCTTTGTTATTTTTTCTTCCAGATTTCACAGATTATTTCTTTCTGAATTAAGAATCATCTTTAGAGTCCAGTTATGTGGCATTTGGTAACAACATCAAACCCATCTTCGAATCCTTTCTTCTGGTTCCCCTTTTGATTTTGCCTGTTTTTCGATGCGTTTTTATTCTCTAACGGGATTTTGTTGCCTCCATAGTTTAATCAGCGTGACTGCATTTTGGTGGCGTCGATTTCGATGTGACTCTATGCGATCGTTTCTGTTCCATTTTCCTACAGCCTGTTGTGGTTAACCAACTTCATTGGGACAACCTACTGGCATTGCATCCATGGATGACTCTACCCAAACTTGTGAGCGAAATGACTGGGTCGGATACCATTTCCCTTAGACTACCCGTGCCTCCATTTTTCTTGCTTTATGAGTACTCGTAGCTCCTCATAGACGTAGATTAGCTGGCATTCAATATTGTATAGGTGCTCGAATCTTGTCTCCGTCTTTACTTTGGATTGAAAGAGTTTTAAGATACCGATTGTCTTGAGTTCGATCGACCTTTTCTCTTGTATGCACCGCTTTTATTTTCTACCTAGACTAGGCGAGTCTCACCTTTTCTTGCCTTGCTCTGGCCTGCCCTCTGCATCACTCTTCTGATCGCTGGTGAATCCACGAGGTGGGTGGATTCTTCATTCATCATAGATAATACTAGGACGAATAGCGTTGTTGCGTCGATTATAAATAGAGCAATTCGTGCTGATGTTATGATGATTAGAATCACAGCAAAAGATAGAACCCAAGCCTCAACACATCCGTTTACGAGATGACTTATTATTCTTGACTAATATTTATTGATGCGGGAATACTATATTAATTGCTATGAGATGCGGCTCTGATGAATTCTTTATCGATTTTCTTTTAGTGCTCTCTTTACTATGGTTTCGCCTGTTCGTGTGATTGTCGTGTATCGTGTGGGTTTGACTCACCACAGATCCGTTCCTTCGATTATATCCACTGGACACCATTCTAAAGATTTATTATTAAGAGATTGTGTCTTGTGTCGGCACAAGTTTAGTAAGGTTTTATCTCGTAGCATGTTGACTGTCCTCAATATATCTAATGGGCGATTTACTTCAACAAAATTTTTTTTATAGAATTGACGAGTTAATAGAATATATTATACAATTCATAATTGTTTTCGACAAATTATAAAAAAAAACTGAATGCAGCGCACTCCAGCTACTTCTTTTACTAACTCAGACGACGCCACAAATATTTTCAACACCTATTTGCTTTTAAGTTCACAGAACCATCCTATAGTTACTGTTTTATCTTTTTTTTTTTCATTTTGGTGGTTTGCTTGTAAAAATTCAGAAACTGTTACCAAACTACGAAAGTGGTATCGTTCAAAGGAAGAGATCTGGTTTTCTGTCCCACAAAGAGAGACTTTACGTCTCTCTTGTGGTAAGTAAAACATATCCTTAGGAAGAGGATATTCACCACCACCGAATCGAGGGGGAATCAAGAGTCAGATTCCAACCCTCGATGGAGTCTTATTACGTCCGCCGACCACGCTGGTCGCGCGATCTCCCGCTCTAAGATTTTATTTGGCGTAAAACCGAGCCTCTATACCATCTTTCAGATACACATTCTTTGCAGTTTTCGGTACGTATAGAGGCGACAACTTTTCCTTTCAGCTTTTCATCAGAACTAAGTCTGCTGCTGCGTAGTTTTCTATCTTTCTCATGTGGTACTGTTGTGGGGTAAAAGTATGTATGCCGACATACGACATGGATTCACCAATATCCCCGACAATTACGTAGAAAATTGTTCACAAAACTCCGTTGTTTCGAAATACGAGCGGACACAGAAACCAAACAAATAAACTTCGAAAATCGTTTATAAATCCCTTATTATGTTCATCAATATAGATACACAGCGCTTAATTTAGTTCACTATCTATTTAAATTGGTTAACTGATAAAATTTCACACAGGAGTGTTTACTACTTTTACACTCGGGGACACTTATAGACACGATATTTCTTACTACCGATACTTTAAATAAACGTTAAATTATGTCGCGCCTTTTACGGATTCACTGGACTAGTATACACAGTTTGGGGAACGAACTCGACTCTCAGCGCGTGTATACCCGACAGGGCATGACTTCTGACTCGCCGAGCTGGGCGACGTTGACCCAGCCTCTGGTGATTGCGATGAGTTTCCACGCATGTCATCGCAGGGGGAAAACAATCTTTCCAGATAGGGTGAATGTCTTTTCCTCTGCAAGAAAAACACACGAAATACTCGCTGTGCGCAGGAAAGGAAAAACAAACATGCAGCTGGTCAAATATGATGATCGGTGTACGGACTGACTGTATCGCCATCGTACGATAGGGGATTGATTTTTGATTGACGTTAAGTCAACATAGCTTCGCTGCGACGGCAAAGGCTACTAGATTTGGGTGCATGTTTATTTTAGGCATTGGATAATGCCCAGGAATACTGGCATGCAGGCAAAAATAATTTCTTCTGTTTACGTAGAGTACACAGAAACATTTCGTTTAGAATAGCCAGCGTGAGAATAGTGGCTGGTCGTTGTTTAGACAACGAATCAATGTCTAACGTCAATCATATTCGTGCCCAAATCCCATGATCGGTAGATAACCGATAAAAGAAATTGGTCGCAACTGTAGCGAACCTTGGGATTGGAGCAATATTCAATCATGAACCGTAGCAAGAACATCGGCTACAGCTATGTCAACAATTACGCTGGCCAGCGAGTATTTATCGATTATAATTGCTGACAAGCTGAGTCGATTGGGTTGATACGGTTCATGTAATATGAATGAAATAATTTGTTTGATGTGCATGCTTGCTCAGGTTTTATTTTCAGGTATGAAAAATACTGCTGAGAGCTTCATCATCATCATCATCATCGGCACTACAACCGGGAACCGGTATTGGCCTTATTTAGCAAGTCCTGGGGCTTGTTAAATTTTCCATAATGATTTATTTTGTCTGGGCAAGGTCATTAGTCTTGCGCCAGGGGCTCCCCGACGGGGAATCGAACCCCGGTCTCCCGGGTGACAGGCGGGTATACTAACCACTATACTATCGAGGAGCCCTGAGAGCTTACGCTGCTCAAAATTGCAGGTAGGTACGGTGTCTTGTGGAGTGAGGGCAACACAGGTAGATTTAAAGAAATGGCTGGTTCTTGGGAAAGCTTTAAAGAACCGCCACACTATCTATGGAGACTCCTCGGAATTTAAAATAGTATGATACATCCTTGCCCTTGTCGTTCGGCAAATCGATCTTGAACTTGTGTAGTGAAGACACTTGAAGCAGAGCCATGTCGTCAGTGTCGGCTCTCTTGTATTGTATACACAGCGTTTTATGTTAGTTATTTATTTGGTAGTTATGGGGTCAGAATTATGTGAGAACGTATTACGACTTGTGATATAATGTTCTAAATTTTTTTTTTTTTTTTTTTTTTTTATTTATTAATTTTTCTAATGTTAATATGTTACCTGTGGGACGTAATTTCAATTATCAGGCACATCAACTAACAACAACAACCATCCAGATATCTTGGCGGATATTAACTTACATTAAACTATTATGATCCATGTCTTTGACAGCGATGCATTTTTTTAACAGTGTAAATACTTTTGAATCTGGAAGCTGATTGAGTTATTCATTGCATAATAATATGTCAATAGTATAACAATGCCAATATAAAAAAAAGTTAAAAAAATTACCATGCATCATATCAGCAATCGTGGCATTTTATATGAACTTATAATTCTAACTACAAACCACTACTTAGTTCCTAAAAATTACTCTATAGTATAAGTAAACCGATCTTCTGAAATGAGCTGAAACCTTTTGTGACTTTCACAATATATTTATAACTTTATAAGTCTTCATTTAATGAAATCGATTTATATTACATTTTTTTTCAGGATTCGAGAATCAGCAGACAAATTAAATAAACATGGATCTAACAATCCACCTGTATTTGAAGGGCTGAAGGCCCAGGTGAAAGAACTTGTAATCGGTCCATCGCATATTGGTGTCCTTTTGGAAGACGGCAGAGCATTTCGTGTTGCTTTTACCATAAATTCGGATCAATTAGATTTGAGTAACGTCGATCCGCCAAAGACGTAAGTATTATAAATAATTTATGGGTACTTTGTAGTCTTTTTTATCCTAACTTGGTTTGTTACTTTAGTCATGGTTAAACTGCATGGCTTTGACAACTTCTGGGATGTTGCAATCCCTCACGCCTTCATATAATTCTGATTCGGTTTTGCTATCATAGCAGGCTCTAAAATCTTTGAAACTGTGAAATTTTGTGTTTTTGAACTCTAGATATTTTTCTATAGTCTGTCTAGAGTTAAGATCTGATCTAGTCTTGTTTTGCCTAAATTGAAGCTGATTTTTAATTGCCTACTACACAATTATTTAAATAAAATGTGTTTCGTGGTATTATGATTAACAGTGCTGCGTCTCTATGCTTATAAACGATCATCGCTGACATTTAGGTCGAAATGTGCAAAAGGATAATCGAAATTGTTGTAGAATAATTGAGTGCATCAAAAGTCCAAAATCCTCGTTTAGTTATGATGTAGTTTCTTTAACTATTTGCTTTACAAAAAAATTCGAAAGATTGGAAACACAAATTGAATCGCGTTGAATAGTATTGTAAATAGAATTAAATTCATTTATATAATATATTCATTTTTCACATTTCTTTTCATTAGATCTGGCAATAACTTGAACAATTGCTCATCTGGAACGACAAAAAATACAGTTAACATCTCATCGCGACAATTGGCACGCTCTAGGGCGAAACTTTTAAGATCGGGCAATCGTTCTGCTCCAAATGGACAAGGTTCCCGTAGTTCTGGAGTAATTATTGGAGGCAGTTCCACCCGTCCTCTTGTAACAGTTCCAGCTCCGTTTGTACCAGAAGAGTTAATATCACAAGCTGAAGTCGTTTTACAGGGCAAAAGTCGAAATCTGATAATTAGAGAATTGCAGGTAAATATTTAATCGTAAACAAAGTTATAACACAGGACATTATTTAAATTGTCGAGTCTATAGAATGGGTTTAGTGAATATTGAATTGGTTATTAGTTGTTTTTAACGGGAGAGAGGTTATGAAATTCAATATTATAATAATTCATTATGTTGGTCTAGTGATTCCTATTAGAAAAAAGGTATATACTCATTTGATTACCTTTCTTAATTTGTTCAACTTACCCGAATGTATGCACGAGATGCTGCTACCTTAATTTCACAACAAATAAACAAAACTGGAGAAACAAATGCTATTACAACCCAACTACATTGATATGAGAGCTATTTTTACTATTTATTGGCCTGTAGGAACCCGGAAGTTCATCTCCTCACCGACTCGATTCCGCCATCGTTCCGTGTACTTCTCCACTCTCCTGCCAATCTTGACCAACCGATCCGATCTCCTCAAGGTCAAACGTAACATTGTCCTCCCATTTCCGTCGCGGCCGCCCCACTGGTCTCTTTCCCATTGGTTTACCGTCAAGAATTCTACGCACGGTCCTATCGTTGCCCATTCGCGCCACATGTCCGGCCCATCTTAATCTTCATGACCTGATTACTCTCACTATTGTAGGTTTGCAGTATAGCTCTTCCAATTTGTGTTTCTGGAGTTTCCTCCATTGTCCTGCCTCGTCATATTTACCTCCAAAGATACCCCTTAAAACTTTATTCTCGAATACGTTTTCTTTCCGTTTTATGAGCGCCCATGTTTCGCATCCGTATAGAACAATCGGCATGGTTATGGTCCTATACACGCGGAGCTTCAACTTACGTGGCAGACTTTGGAGTTCAGCAGTTTACTGACTGCGTGCCAACTAGCGTTGCCGGAACGGAGTCTTTTGTTAATTTCCTTCGACATTTCGTTACTGGTCGTCAGTATCGTTTCCAGATATTTAAATTCTTTAACTTTGCTATGAGAGCAGATTTACTAAATATATCGCCCGCTTGCTTGAATGACAAAACGTATTTTCGGTCGGAAGCATGTGCCCGCTCTGCAATGACACATTTTATGTACATCGTGGAATGTCGCTTCAATAGTGGCTCTCTACTTATTCAACGCTTGGGCGTCTCGACTTTTCGTTTTTCTTTCTACCGAAGTGCAAGTGATTTAAACCTGGGTTGCTGGGGCACCAGAATTCTTTCAAGTAAAACATGTCGGTGTGATCCGACACTCGATATTGCCTCCAAAATAGCTTATGTGGGAGAAGATACGACAACACAAATTCCATCCACCGCTTCACTACATTTGTCAGAACACGTATTTAAACTTCATGACATTTTCCAGCTCCTCAATAGTATACTGGTTAGTATACCCGCCTGTCACGCGGGAGACCGGGGTTCGATTCCCCGTCGGGGAGCCTCTGGCGCAAGACTATTGTCCTTGCCCGGAAAAAACAAATCATTATGGAAAATTTAACAAGCCTCAGGACTTGCTAAATAAGGCCAAGACCGGTTCCAGGTTGTAGTGCCGATGATGATGATGGCATTTTCCCCTGTCTAACGAGATATGGGGCATAATAAATATCAGTCTCATTAGATACAAAAACTACTATTTGAACATTCATTGAAAATTTCGTTCTTGCGACATTGGGGACATCATCAGTGTCGTGAGCGAATCAGCAGTCATTCCATCGATTGACCTTCGCTTGGTCAGTAAACACTTTCTAGTCAGAAAAAAAAGAAAAAGAAAAACTTACCTTTCTGGTAGTATTGTATCTTAAGGGACACTAAAAAGGGGGCTGGCGTGTCATGAAGAAGGATGATATCTCGAATATGCATACCTCGTCTTTTGTTTCGATATGCGGCTTTTTCCGAATGTAACGACAAAACTTTTCCAACAGTTAAGTGGCGATCACGTTCAATAAACTCTCGAACGGCACGGATATTGTCATCTGTACGACTTATCCTTGGGCGTCGATCATGACTTTCGTTTCTGATACGGTCTCGCCCTCTTTTAAATTCTCTGGCCCATGTATACACACGATTCTGAGACAGTGTATCATCACCAAACTGTGCCTTCAATCGAGCAAAAATTGCCCGGGGTTTAACGTCTTCATTTGTCAAAAAATGAATAATAATCCGTTGTGCAACAGATGTATGTACCTCTTTGTCGCTCATGGCTGTACTGACTACAAAATCGAGCGCGACTGCTAGCCAAGCCGGGGTCCCCTACTATTCATAAACCAAACAACAGCCACGCACAAGATTATCTAGCTGGCAAATTGTTGCTAAGCAAAAAAGTGAAATTACCGTTTATATTTGATTCACACTCGTACATTCAGCAAAATCAGCGAATTGGTTAGGGCGACTGGAGCCACAGGCCTCTATTTTCAGTAATCTCAATATACTCGGGAGTCATTAGCCTTATTTTATAATGTGATCGTTTACTGTCTCTGTTTTTCCTGTCGTGCAGCTGCAACCATTATGTTGGCTTTGTCCTTTGCATTGTAAACTAAAATGACATTTTTCCTATTTTGGTTTCAAGTGGCGATTGTTTACATTAATCTCTTCGGCTACCAGTTTATTTTATAAGTCAAGGAATAAATAAATAATTAAATGACTATTAAGAATTTAATGTTGATTCACTCAGCTCGACTCCATAGAATCTGTAGATTTGACGTAAACTAATGACTTTAAAAACTTTTATATAATTAAGGAATTGTAATTTACTATATTTTTTTTAGAGAACAAATTTGGATGTTAATTTAGCTGTTAACAATCTATTATCGCGTGATGACGAGGAGGCCGATGATCCTGACCAGGCATCTGATAATTATGCCCCGGATGATCTTATTTCATTGCTGGACAATGGCTTTCACACTGACAGCAGCAACGTAGTTGTTGATCCTTCTGACGGTCTATTCTCTGAAGAAATATTCAGCAACTATTCAAACATTCGAAAGTAAGATTGATTGTTTTTCTTTTATTTAAATGACTCAATTGTGTACAACTAATTCCGCATTAATTGTTTCTAATTCCTGAAACAAGTCTGTTATTTAATCGTATACGCAGTGAAAGAAACCAAGTGAGTTCCGGAAGCCAGGAGACCAATAACACTCCACCACGATCTAACACAAATGCATCGGGAAGTCCAGTCAGCTCTTCATTACCATGTGCAAATAGTTCATCCGGTACTCTACCGGCAGTAGGTACAGATTCCTTCAGTAGATGGCGAGATAGACAGTGCTACGGCCCACGGCGATGGTTCGGTGGCAGAGACGATACAGTTTGGGACAAAGAAGCTGGTAAGATGAACTTTTAGCTAATTTTTATATCTTCAACAATCATCTGAATGCCTTTATTTTGGGGGCAATCATATATTTACATCGATCGCTCTTGTAAGCCGATAGTAACTATGTGTAGGCGATAATTAGAATTGTAGAAATATTATATGTGTTGTTGGTGTTGCAGGAGCTATGTAAATTGTAGTATACAGTGTTTTTTAAACATGCGCAAAAAAGGCCAAAAAAACATGTTTGCTGACTGATTTTTTTTTCCTTATCTCAACTAGTCATAATTATTAATAATAAATTTATTGCCATGGTTAATTACTCGTTCCCAAGTCCAAAAATGTAGTCTTAATTATTTGTTCCATGGATTTTCACGATATTCCACGGAATTTGGTTTATTTGCGTCCCACAAAGCAATCCGATGAATCCCAGCAATTTGCAATTCACCTCTGAATGGCACGTACATTTCTCCACCAGTGCGAATGTTTCCGAATCCCGAAAATTTAGAACTGTTCAAGAACAACTCCAACATTCATTCAATAGTATCTCACGGCGCTGACAGCATTATAGTTTCGAATTTCCTGAGAGAATCATGTGTATGAAACAAGGGGGAAAAAAACGAATATACTGGATTTTTTGTATGTTTGCATATTAGTCGCATCGACATATTTTGCGTATAAATAATTGATTTGCATGCGTTACAGGGGCATCATCATATGCTCTTCTTCTGTCGAACGACACGAATTTGTTGTGCACTAAAATGATTCTATTTCCTTGCGACTGCCTGGATTTTCTCCCGGCACCTGCTCTGATATATTTTATATTAGGATCATCTAATCCAATTAATAGTTTCGCCGGTTTTAATGCGCTGTGGAATTAAAATTCGACAGAGATCTACATTTAAGGTAGAAATACTTCAGATACACGATAAATATGGAGTATCATTGACTTCAATATGGTTACCAATGCAGATTGGGTCTACATGTCCAGTCGCCCGCTGAAATACAACCCTATTATGCAAGGCTCTGTAAAACGGCTGGGAGAAATCCATGATTATCTTTCTAAGCTTAACTGATGCACCCGATCGAGAAACATAAGCACCTCAGTGCGTCGACTCGCCACTATACGTTTGCGTTTTCTTAACAATAGTAATAACACTAATAGAAATAGTAATAATAATAACTGAAATAGTAATAATAATAACAGAAATAATAATAATAATAACAACAGAAATAATAATAATAACAACAGAAATAATAATAATAATAACAGAAATAATAATAATAATAACAACAGAAATAATAATAATAATAACAACAGAAATAATAATAATAATAACAACAGAAATAATAATAATAGAAATAATAATAATAATAACAACAGAAATAATAATAATAATAATAATAATAATAACAATAATAATAATAACAACAGAAATAATAATAATAACAACAGAAATAATAATAATAATAATAATAACAACAGAAATAATAATAATAATAATAATAATAACAACAACAGAAATAATAATAATAATAATAATAACAACAACAGAAATAATAATAATAATAAGGTTGCCTCTTATGTTTCGGGATTTGGCAACCCTAGTGTTGCAATCAGGCAATTGACAGCTCTGTCGTAAAGTTGTACATTTTTGAGGTTATACGCACTCAGAACGTTTTGACATACGAGCGCTATTTGTGTTGTTTACAGTAACTTAAAAGATTCATCTCGGCCCAAAAATGGAATTAAATCGTCAACATTTTCGTGCGATTATTTTTTACAACTTTCGGCGTGGATTAACTCAGCAACAGTGCATGGATGAACTTAATTCAATTTTTGGTGATGAAGCTCCATCAAGGACCAGTGTTTATCGATGGTATGGTGAATTCAATCGTGGTCGTAGTTCACTCCAAGATGAATTTCGTGAAGGTCGTCCAAAATCAGTTGTTGTTCCGAAAACCATTGATGCTGTGCGCGAACTGATATTGGAAGATCGTCATGTGACCTATCGTGAGATTGAGACAACCTTAGGCGTTAGTGGGACCAGCATACATTCAATATTGCATAAACATTTGACTGTCAAAAGGCTCGTGTCAATTGGTCGAAAGAAACGCTCAAAAAACACGGTCGCAGTGCTTCGAAACACGTCTATGACATCGTGACAGGTGATGAATCGTGGATTTACGCGTATGAGCCCGAAAGTAAACAGCAGTCGACTGTCTGGGTGTTTCTAGATGAGCCAAATCCAACAAAAGTTGTTCGCGCACGAAGCACTTCCAAGCAAATGGTCGCCTGTTTTTTCGGAAAAACTGGACATGTCGCAACCGTACCACTAGAACAACGCAGAACAGTCAATTCTAAGTGGTACACAACCATTTGTTTGCCAGTTATCTTCCAAGAAATCAGGAAAACCAACCGCCGAAGACGGATCACTCTTCACCACGACAATGCGAGCTCTCACACATCGGCTGCGACAACTGCATTTTTGAGCACCCAAAACATCGATTTAATGGGTCCTCCGCCGTATAGTCCTGACTTGGCACCGAATGACTTCTTTTTATTCCCGTACGTAAAAAACAAACTGAGAGGTCAACGTTTTTCGACACCTGAAGAAGCGGTTGCTGCATTCAGAATGCATGTGTTGGAGATACCTCAATCAGAGTGGCAAAAGTGCTTCGACAATTGGTTCAAACGCATGCAAAAGTGTATAGATCTTCATGGGGAGTATTTTGAAAAACAATAAAGTGATTTTCGATGATCAATATTTGTTTTTGTTCTCTAATCCCGAAATATAAAAGGCAACCCTCGTAACAGAAATAATAATAATAATAACAGAAATAATAATAATAACAACAGAAATAATAATAATAACAACAGAAATAATAATAATAGAAATAATAATAATAGAAATAATAATAATAACAACAGAAATAATAATAATAATAATAACAGAAATAATAATAATAACAACAGAAATAATAATAATAATAGAAATAATAATAATAATAGAAATAATAATAATAATAGAAATAATAATAATAATAGAAATAATAATAATAATAACAACAGAAATAATAATAATAATAATAATAACAGAAATAGTAATAATAATAACAGAAATAGTAATAATAATAACAGAAATAGTAATAATAATAACAGAAATAATAATAATAATAACAACAGAAATAATAATAATAATAACAACAGAAATAATAATAATAATAATAACAGAAATAATAATAATAATAACAACAGAAATAATAATAATAATAACAACAGAAATAATAATAATAATAACAACAGAAATAATAATAATAATAACAGAAATAATAATAATAATAACAACAGAAATAATAATAATAATAATAATAATAATAATAATAATAACAGAAATAATAACAACAGAAATAATAATAATAAGAACAATAATAAGAACAAAAATAATAATTACAACAGAAATAATAATAATAATAACAACAGAAATAATAATAATAATAACAACAGAAATAATAATAATAATAATAACAACAGAAATAATAATAATAATAATAACAACTGAAATAATAATAATAATAATAATAATAACAGAAATAATAATAATAATAATAATAATAACAGAAATAATAATAATAATAATAATAACAACAGAAATAATAATAATAATAACAGAAATAATAATAATAATAATAATAATAACAGAAATAATAATAATAATAATAATAATAATAATAATAATAATAATAATAATAATAATAATAATAACAGAAATAATAATAATAATAATAATAATAATAATAATAACAGAAATAATAATAATAATAATAATAATAATAATAATAATAATAATAATAATAATAATAATAATAATAATAATAATAATAAGGTTGCCTCTTATGTTTCGGGATTTGGCAACCCTAGTGTTGCAATCCGGCAATTGACAGCTCTGTCGTAAAGTTGTACATTTTTGAGGTTATACGCACTCAGGACGTTTTGACATACGAGCGCTATTTGTGTTGTTTACAGTAACTTAAAAGATTCATCTCGGCCCAAAAATGGAATTAAATCGTCAACATTTTCGTGCGATTATTTTTTACAACTTTCGGCGTGGATTAACTCAGCAACAGTGCATGGATGAACTTAATTCAATTTTTGGCGATGAAGCTCCATCAAGGACCAGTGTTTATCGATGGTATGGTGAATTCAATCGTGGTCGTAGTTCACTCCAAGATGAATTTCGTGAAGGTCGTCCAAAATCAGTTGTTGTTCCGAAAACCATTGATGCTGTGCGCGAACTGATATTGGAAGATCGTCATGTGACCTATCGTGAGATTGAGACAACCTTAGGCGTTAGTGGGACCAGCATACATTCAATATTGCATAAACATTTGACTGTCAAAAAAATTTGTTCGCGTTGGATCCCACACAATTTGTCCATCGCCCAAAAAAAGGTTCGTGTCAATTGGTCGAAAGAAATGCTCAAAAAACACGGTCGCGGTGCTTCGAAACACGTCTATGACATCGTGACAGGTGATGAATCGTGGATTTACGCGTATGAGCCCGAAAGTAAACAGCAGTCGACTGTCTGGGTGTTTCTAGATGAGCCAAATCCAACAAAAGTTGTTCGCGCACGAAGCACTTCCAAGCAAATGGTCGCCTGTTTTTTCGGAAAAACTGGACATGTCGCAACCGTACCACTAGAACAACGCAGAACAGTCAATTCTGAGTGGTACACAACCATTTGTTTGCCAGTTATCTTCCAAGAAATGAGGAAAACCCACCGCCGAAGACGGATCACTCTTCACCACGACAATGCGAGCTCTCACACATCGGCTGCGACAACTGCATTTTTGAGCACCCAAAACATCGATTTGATGGGTCATCCGCCGTATAGTCCTGACTTGGCACCGAATGACTTCTTTTTATTCCCGTACGTAAAAAACAAACTGAGAGGTCAACGTTTTTCGACACCTGAAAAAGCGGTTGCTGCATTCAGAATGCATGTGTTGGAGATACCTCAATCAGAGTGGCAAAAGTGCTTCGACAATTGCTTCAAACGCATGCAAAAGTGTATAGATCTTCATGGGGAGTATTTTGAAAAACAATAAAGTGATTTTCGATGATCAATATTTGTTTTTGTTCTCTAATCCCAAAATATAAAAGGCAACCCTCGTAACAGAAATAATAATAATAACAGAAATAATAATAATAATAACAACAGAAATAATAATAATAATGATAATAGAAATAATAATAATAATCAGAGTACCTGGCTGACTTTCAAACAGAAAACTTGTCTCACAGTTTTGCTCGTGCTATTTATCTTAATCAACCGTTATTTTCACAATTTAATTATCATTATCTTGTTTTCTTTGCCTCGTTTTCCGCATACAAAAATTTGAACAAGTGTTATAACCGTTAAGTTATGGCCCCTGGGCCACGTGTGTTAAATAAAATTAAGCGCAAACGGTTGCCTTACGACCCCGTTATTGGAGGCCAAACTCCTCCCGATAAACTTTCAAAAGTGAACAATACAGTTCTAGAAAAATCTAAAATGTGTTCAAACACTAACTTTTTTCAACCACTTCAAAGTCTGATGGAAGACTATCCTGAAATGGATCCGACCCATGACGAACAGTACGCAGAACTTCCTAAAGAAACCGTTCCGCCAATTGTGGTATTAAAAACAACTAGTGCTAAAGTGCGTGATATTTTGAGCAACATTAAGATAGGCAAATACTTAATCAAAAACATTTCGCTTGGGTAAAAAATATGTGCCCCAACAATGGACATATACAACAAAATCAGAACCGAACCCTTTTTCACCCACTCGCGAAAGGAAAATCGTCCATTAAAGGTAGTGTTATCCGGACTAGACTTAATTAGCAACGATGTAGTGAAAAATGAACAAATTGCACTCGGGATAAAATGCCTAGATGTTAAAACCATCACATTAAATCCGTTAACAAAAGCCCTGTACAAACACTACTTGTATATCGTCTATATTCAACGCGGTACTGTTAAATTAAACGAACTAAAACGGAACTACTCAACCTTGTTCAAAACCATCGTTCGCTGGGACTTTAAAAAACATAATCCAGGTAAGGTCACACAATGTCACAATTGCCAGCTCTACGGTCACTGCTCGATGCATTGTCATATAAATAGCTTCTGTGCAATATGTTCGGGAAACCACAAAACATCCGACTGCAAAACGAATGAGGTCATCAAGTGTGCAAATTGCAGTGGGCCACATAAATCCACCGATCCAGAATGCATAAGTCGAAAGCAGTACATAGACATTCGCCGCAAATTATCCCCACGCGGACGTGGTACAGGAAATACAACCTTCCTACAGCCTCCGAGTGACAAACAGCAGCCAGTGCCCGACCGATTATCCATTGATAATTTTCCTCCACTACCCCGATCTGTGCGTCAACCTTCACTTCCTTCATCCAACTGGGCTTCTGGCCTCCATCAAACCCAGCAACCTTCCAACAGTGATACGACACACACGAAGAAAAATCCGTCAGAAATTTTAACTAATGATAACCTGTTCTCATTTAGCGAGATAAACTCTCTTCTTAATGAAGTTGTAACCAAGCTTAGTGCTTGTCAAACTAAAGCTGACCAATTTAACATCATTACTTCATTAGCTATTAAGTACATATACTCGGAAAAAACATGTTAAGACACTCTCTTAACATCATAACTTGGAATGCGAGAAGCATCAAAAACAAAAAGCATGAATTTTTTAGTTTCTTGATAAATTTTAATATTGACATTGCACTTGTTTCAGAAACCTGGCTCAAACAAGACATTTCTTTCTCACATCAAAATTACATTTGTTATCGCCTAGACATGGTACATGCTAGTGGTGGAGGTGTCGCCATTGTTGTGAAAAAATGTATAGAACATTCCTTGCGTCCTTCATTGCACCTTAAGTTAATTGAGGAAATTAGTATAGATGTAACATTAAGTGACAACTCCAAGGTGAGTCTTTTTTCGGTCTATTTCCCTGGAGGAAATAGAAACATTGAGAAATCTACTTACTTTAAGCGGGATCTGCAAAAATTATATAGAGTCAACACTCGAAACAAGGTAATTATTGGTGGTGATCTAAACTGCAGACATCAGTCGTGGAATTGTCTTAGGGCAAACAGCTGGGGTAACATTTTACTAGATGTTGCTGAATCCAGCCCAAGTTTTTCCATACTTTATCCACTTCTCCCCACCTATATCCCAGCGAGTGCTTACAAGAACCCATCAACTCGTGATCTATATATCACTAATATTCCAAATGACTGCACAGTACCATTAACTCTAAATGCGTTAAGTTCAGACCGCCTTCCGATCAGCCTCACAGTGAATCATACAGTAGTTGTAAATCGTACCAGTTTATACCACAACTATTCCGCCGCCAACTGGAATTGTTATAAATCATATATAAACACGAACTTGGTTCTAGGTGATACCAGCCTAAATTCTATAACCTGCAGCGAGCACATTGATATCCTATGCAACAATTTTGTTTCTGTTATCAATAGAGCGGCCGATCTTGCGATACCTAAATGTTCCACTGCTCCAGTTGATAAGGCACCGCTTCCTGAAAATATCTTACATCTGATTAGGCTACGAAACTCTGAAAGAAGAAAATGGCTGCGTTATAGAATCGATTGTTTTCTAGTTAATGTTAAAGTCTTAAATAATATCATTAAAAACGAAATCTCAACATATAGGAACAAGTGTTGGAATAAACACCTTTCCTCTCTTGACAAAGCAAGCAAACCGTTCTGGAAAATATCAAAAATTATGAAAAAGAGAGGGTCAAGTATTCCTCCGTTTAAAGTTCACGACAAGTTGTTTATTTCTTCAGTGGAGAAATCGAACCTACTTGCTAACACGTTTAGTAAGAACCACTCCATATCTATGCATCTAAGCGACGCGTATACTGAGGCTGAAGTTGCTAATACTATCCATGTACTTTCTCAAACACCAGCTGAAAGTACTTACACAACTAATATCAGCAAAGTTAAAGAATTGATAAAAATTCGAAATCTAAAAAGGCTGCGGGTCACGATAATATTAACAACAAATTAATCAAAGCCCTTCCACCTGCTGCAAGTAACTATTTAACGTTCATTTTCAATGCTTGTCTTAAGAATTGTTATTTTCCGGACTGTTGGAAAACAGCAAAAGTAATACCTATCCCGAAACCCGGCAAACCGAAGAACAGCCCCGAAAGCTACAGACCTATTAGTCTACTTAGCTGTCTAAGTAAACTCTTAGAAAAAATCATTAAGGAAAATATTGATCGTTTTGTGGAAGACAATAACGTCTTACCAAACTTTCAGTTCGGTTTCCGTAGTGGTCACAGCACAATCCACCAAGTCTTGCGCATTAAAAACCACATAGCTGGTAAATTCATCGACAAGGAGTCAACGGGACTGGTTTTTCTGGACATCGAAAAAGCCTTTGATACGGTATGGCACGATGCCTTGATTTATAAGCTACTGAAGCTTAAGCTGCCAATGCCGCTTATCAAAATTATCCAGAGCTTTCTTCGTTCGAGAAAATACGTTGTGAGTTTAGGAACCCACATATCCTCTACTCACCAAATCCACCATGGTGTACCCGAAGGCTCGGTCCTTGGTCCCATATTATTTACTTTGTTTGTCGCAGATTTACCATGTCTAGGTGAAAACATTCAGGTAGCTATGTTTGCCGATGATACGGCCATTTTCTCTTAGGGTGCCTTATTCACTAATGTCTACAACTCTTTGCAAGCAGCTCTTGACAAGCTAGCAGTATATTACAGGAAATGGAAAATAAAAATAAATGGTAATAAAACACAAGCTGTCTGGTTTTCGAGATGTAGGAAACACTGCTACCTACCAAATGGCACTAAACTCAGTATGTGTGCAGTTGATATTGATTGGTCCGAAGACTGTAGATATCTAGGTATTATTCTAGATAAAAAACTCATCTTTCAAAAACACATCACTACCACAATTGACAAAATAAACAAAGTCGTAAGAGTTATGTATCCATTAGTGTGTAGAAAATCAAAGCTTAGCATCGAAAATAAAATTATAATATTTAAAACCATTTTTCAAGCCATACTCCTGTACGGGGCCCCTGTATGGTGTAATTGTGCTCGCACACAAAATAAAATTGCAAAGGTGTCAAAATAAAATATTGAAAATGTTGCTGAATTTGCCATGGCTTTATTCGACACATGAACTACATGAAAACGCTAACGTTAAACCGGTAGAGTTCCTTATTGACAAAATCAATCGAAACTTCTTCGCCAATTGTTCTTTTTCTGACAATGTTCTCGTTTCCCGTCTTGCGTTATCCTAAATCACTACATATGTACTCTGTCTATGAAAATTATATCGAGGTCATTACTATATAAAATAACCGGAAGCTCGTGCAATATTAGTCTTAAGATTCAAATAAGGGTTTTTTATTGTAGTTTTCCCTTAATTTATTATTTGTTATTCATTAAAATTGTGCTATTGTCGTTATATAGATTTAAGATTATAGTTGTAAAGGAATTGCTATCCTAAATCTCTTAAGTACTAGTTGTAAAATATACCATAAATGTAATTATCTACCAAATAAAAATTGAATTGAATTGATAATAATAATAGAAATAATAATAATAATAGAAATAATAATAATAATAGAAATAATAATAATAATAGAAATAATAATAATAATAGAAATAATAATAATAATAGAAATAATAATAATAATAGAAATAATAATAATAATAGAAATAATAATAATAATAGAAATAATAATAATAATAGAAATAATAATAATAATAGAAATAATAATAATAATAGAAATAATAATAATAATAGAAATAATAATAATAATAGAAATAATAATAATAATAGAAATAATAATAATAATAGAAATAATAATAATAATAGAAATAATAATAATAATAGAAATAATAATAATAATAGAAATAATAATAATAATAGAAATAATAATAATAATAGAAATAATAATAATAATAGAAATAATAATAATAATAGAAATAATAATAATAATAGAAATAATAATAATAATAGAAATAATAATAATAATAGAAATAATAATAATAATAGAAATAATAATAATAATAGAAATAATAATAATAATAGAAATAATAATAATAATAGAAATAATAATAATAATAGAAATAATAATAATAATAGAAATAATAATAATAATAGAAATAATAATAATAATAGAAATAATAATAATAATAGAAATAATAATAATAATAGAAATAATAATAATAATAGAAATAATAATAATAATAGAAATAATAATAATAATAGAAATAATAATAATAATAGAAATAATAATAATAATAGAAATAATAATAATAATAGAAATAATAATAATAATAGAAATAATAATAATAATAGAAATAATAATAATAATAGAAATAATAATAATAATAGAAATAATAATAATAATAGAAATAATAATAATAATAGAAATAATAATAATAATAGAAATAATAATAATAATAGAAATAATAATAATAATAGAAATAATAATAATAATAGAAATAATAATAATAATAGAAATAATAATAATAATAGAAATAATAATAATAATAGAAATAATAATAATAATAGAAATAATAATAATAATAGAAATAATAATAATAATAGAAATAATAATAATAATAGAAATAATAATAATAATAGAAATAATAATAATAATAGAAATAATAATAATAATAGAAATAATAATAATAATAGAAATAATAATAATAATAGAAATAATAATAATAATAGAAATAATAATAATAATAGAAATAATAATAATAATAGAAATAATAATAATAATAGAAATAATAATAATAATAGAAATAATAATAATAATAGAAATAATAATAATAATAGAAATAATAATAATAATAGAAATAATAATAATAATAGAAATAATAATAATAATAGAAATAATAATAATAATAGAAATAATAATAATAATAGAAATAATAATAATAATAGAAATAATAATAATAATAGAAATAATAATAATAATAGAAATAATAATAATAATAGAAATAATAATAATAATAGAAATAATAATAATAATAGAAATAATAATAATAATAGAAATAATAATAATAATAGAAATAATAATAATAATAGAAATAATAATAATAATAGAAATAATAATAATAATAGAAATAATAATAATAATAGAAATAATAATAATAATAGAAATAATAATAATAATAGAAATAATAATAATAATAGAAATAATAATAATAATAGAAATAATAATAATAATAGAAATAATAATAATAATAGAAATAATAATAATAGAAATAATAATAATAGAAATAATAATAATAATAGAAATAATAATAATAATAGAAATAATAATAATAACAGAAATAATAATAATAACAATAGAAATAATAATAATAATAACAGCAGAAATAATAATAATAATAACAGCAGAAATAATAATAATAATAACAGCAGAAATAATAATAATAATAACAGCAGAAATAATAATAATAATAACAGCAGAAATAATAATAATAATAACAGCAGAAATAATAATAATAATAACAGCAGAAATAATAATAATAATAACAGCAGAAATAATAATAATAATAACAGCAGAAATAATAATAATAATAACAGCAGAAATAATAATAATAATAACAACAGAAATAATAATAATAATAACAACAGAAATAATAATAATAATAACAACAGAAATAATAATAATAATAACAACAGAAATAATAATAATAATAACAACAGAAATAATAATAATAATAACAACAGAAATAATAATAATAATAACAACAGAAATAATAATAATAATAACAACAGAAATAATAATAATAATAACAACAGAAATAATAATAATAATAACAACAGAAATAATAATAATAATAACAACAGAAATAATAATAATAATAACAACAGAAATAATAATAATAATAACAACAGAAATAATAATAATAATAACAACAGAAATAATAATAATAATAACAACAGAAATAATAATAATAATAACAACAGAAATAATAATAATAATAACAACAGATATAATAATAATAATAACAACAGATATAATAATAATAATAACAACAGAAATAATAATAATAATAACAACAGAAATAATAATAATAATAACAACAGAAATAATAATAATAATAACAACAGAAATAATAATAATAATAACAACAGAAATAATAATAATAATAACAACAGAAATAATAATAATAATAACAACAGAAATAATAATAATAATAACAACAGAAATAATAATAATAATAACAACAGAAATAATAATAATAATAACAACAGAAATAATAATAATAATAACAACAGATATAATAATAATAATAACAACAGATATAATAATAATAATAACAACAGATATAATAATAATAATAACAACAGATATAATAATAATAATAACAACAGATATAATAATAATAATAACAACAGATATAATAATAATAATAACAACAGATATAATAATAATAATAACAACAGATATAATAATAATAATAACAACAGATATAATAATAATAATAACAACAGATATAATAATAATAATAACAACAGATATAATAATAATAATAACAACAGATATAATAATAATAATAACAACAGATATAATAATAATAATAACAACAGATATAATAATAATAATAACAACAGATATAATAATAATAATAACAACAGATATAATAATAATAATAACAACAGATATAATAATAATAATAACAACAGATATAATAATAATAATAACAACAGATATAATAATAATAATAACAACAGATATAATAATAATAATAACAACAGATATAATAATAATAATAACAACAGATATAATAATAATAATAACAACAGATATAATAATAATAATAACAACAGATATAATAATAATAATAACAACAGATATAATAATAATAATAACAACAGATATAATAATAATAATAACAACAGAAATAATAATAATAATAATAATAATAATAATAATAATAATAATAATAATAATAATAATAATAATAATAATAATAATAACAGAAATAATAATAATAATAACAACAGAAATATTAATAATATTAATAATAATAATATTAATAATAATAATATTAATAATAATAATAATAATAATAATAATAATAATAATAATAATAATATTAATAATAATAATAATAATAATAATAATAATATTAATAATAATAATAATAATAATATTAATAATAATGATATTAATAATAATAATATTAATAATAATAATATTAATAATAATAATATTAATAATAATAATATTAATAATAATAATATTAATTATAATAATATTAATTATAATAATATTAATTATAATAATATTAATTATAATAATATTAATTATAATAATATTAATAATAATAATATTAATTATAATAATATTAATAATAATAATATTAATAATAATAATAATTATAACAGAAATAGTAATGAAAGTAATAATAATAATAATAGTAATGATAATAATAATAGTAATGATAATAATAAT
Organism: Microdon myrmicae; assembly: GCA_963931805.1. Lineage (NCBI taxonomy): Eukaryota > Metazoa > Arthropoda > Insecta > Diptera > Syrphidae > Microdon > Microdon myrmicae. Next base: position 25,946,037 of record OZ007500.1, read on the forward strand.
AGTAATGATAATAATAATAGTAATGATAATAATAATAGTAATGATAATAATAATAGTAATGATAATAATAATAGTATGATAATAAAATAATAATGATAATTATTTATTATTTACTGGCCTGTAGGAACGCGGAAGTTCATGACCTCACCGACTCGGCTCCGCCATTGTTCCCTGTCCTGTGCACTCTCCTTCCACGTTCTATCATCCGATCCGATCTCCTCGAGGTCCAATCTAACATTGTCCTCCCATCTCCGTCGCGGCCGTCCTGTCGGTCTCTTCCCCGTTAGTTTACCGTCAAGAATTCTATGCACGGTCCTATCATCGCCCATTCGCGCTACGTGTCCGGCCCATCTTAATCTTCGCGACTTGATTACTCTCACTATTGTAGGTTTGCGATTACTCTCACTATTGTAGGTCACTATTGTTGTTTATAGCTCTTCCAGTTCGTGGTTATGAAGTTTCCTCCATTGTCCTGACTCCTCGTCATATTTACCGCCAAATATACCCCTTAAAACTTTATTCTCGAATACGCGGAATTTGTTCTCTTCCCGTTTTGTGAGAGCCCATGTTTCGCATCCGTATAGAGCAATCGGCATGATTATGGTTCTATAGACACGGAGCTTTATATTACGTGATAGCAGGTTGGATTTTAATAGTTTACTGGCTGCATGCCAACTAGCGTTGCCGGAATGTAGTCTTTTGTTAATTTCCTTTGACGTTTCGTTTCTGGTCGTCAGTATCGTTCCCAGATATTTAAATTCTTTGACATTTTCAAATATCTTGCCCCTGACGTTTATATGTGTTCTCTGAGGTCCACCTGCTCTCGTCGTAATCATGTATTTCGTTTTGTCTTCGTTTATTTCTAGGCCCACCTCTTCTGCTGCTTGCATGATGATTTCACAGTTTTTACTTTTAGTTTCGAGATTATCGCCCTGAACGGCGATGTCATCCGCATACGCGAGCACTTGTGTGACCCCGTTCAGGGATGATCCGGTCGTGTTGTCGTCTTGTACCTTTCTGATAACATACTCGTGGACAAGGTTAAAAAGGCATGGTGAGAGGCCATCCCCTTGTTTTAGTCCGTCCCGGATTTCGAATGGTTCTGAGAGGTGGTTTTCTATTCTAACTCGCCCTTTATTTTCGTTCATGCATATTTGAATGAGGGCAGCATATTTTTTCGGGATCCCCAGCTCAACCACAATATGGTAGAGTCTTTGCCTTGCGACTGAGTCGTAGGCCTTTTTGAAGTCCACGAACAGTTGGTGAACCGTCTCTCCGTATTCCCACTTCTTTTCCAGCAGTTGTCTTATTGTGAACATCTGATTGCTTGTTGACCGGTTCCTACGGAATCCGCATTGGTAGTCTCCCAATATTTCTTCTGCGTACGGTGTGATTCTTGCCAGTATGACATTTGTTAATATTTTGTATGTGATTGGGAGCAATGATATTCCTCTGTAATTTTCGCAGTCAGATCTGTCGCCTTTTTTGAAAATGGGGATGACTATTGAGGTTTTCCATTCTTCCGGAATGACTTCCTTGTCCCATATTATTTTAACCAGTTGGTGGATCTTTCGAGCGGTTGCCCCTCCTCCATGCTTCACAAGCTCTGCCGGTATGCTATCGATTCCGGGGGCCTTGTTGTTTTTCAGTCGATTTATCGCGTCTACAACTTCGTCGAAAGAGGGCTCTGGGATCTGGGGCTCGGCTGTATGTGCGTCTGGTGCGTTTATTTGTGGTTGATGGGTGCGCACATTGAGCAGGTTTTCAAAGTACTGCTTCCATCTTGTCACGATATTTTTAGTTTCTGTCACCAGACAGCCGTTTGTGTCTCGGATTATTTTGGCTCTTCCTCGGTAGCCATTTCTAATTGAATTTATGCCGGCATACATACCGCTGCTGTACTTTGCTCTGGCATTTTCTATGATCTTTTCGATCCGAGCCTTTTCCCATTCGCGTTTTTTGCGTTTGAAGAGTCTCATTGTCTCTTTCCGAATTGTCGCGTATCTTTCTGCGTTGAATTCATCATATCTTTCTAAGTGAATGACTCTAAGTCGTTTACGTTCTTCGATCTTCGCCCTGCACTCATCGTGAAACCAAGGTTTGGACTTAATTGTTTTCTTAAATCCTAATACCTTTTGGGCTGTTTGTTTGATTATGTCGCTGATCGATGTCCATTTAGTGTCCACACTATTGGCTTCCTCTTCCTCACTGCTCCCATTCTTTAGGATGCTAAACCTATTCGTTAGTTCGTCTTGATATTCCGCCCTTTTACGTAGGTCTTTTAGTTTATCAATCTCGAACTTTTTGCTCGTCTGCCGTGACTGTCCATGTAGGTTTGCTGCAAGCCGACTTCTAATTTTGCCCATCACTAGAAGGTGATCGGAGTCGCAATCTGCTCCTCTATATGATCTTACGTCAAGGATGTTCGAGTGGTGTCTTTTGTCTATGAGGAAGTGGTCTATTTGGTTACGCGTTACGTCGTCGGGTGATATCCATGTGGCTTTATGGATTTGCTTGTGCTTGAACATCGTGCTTTTCACTACCAGATCTTTCGACGCTGCGAACGTGATAATACCATTATCATTTGAAACGTCATGTAGGCTTTCTTTACCTATAGTTGATTGGAAGATATCTTCCTTTCTAATTTTCGCATTGAGGTCCCCGAGGAGGATTTTAACATCGAATGATGAGATCCCATCAAATACTTCGTCTAGGGTCTCGTAGAATGTGTCCTTCGTTTCTTCGTTGGTAGATTCTGTTGGGGCGTGTACGTTTATAAATACATAATTGTACCATGGGCCCTGTATTTTTAGCACCGACATTCGGTCATTAAAGAATTGCACATCTTTTACATGGGGCGTAATCTTCTTGCTTATGATGAAGCCGGTTCCGAGGTTATGTGTATCGGTACCTCCACACACCAGTGTAAACCCGTTGGTTTCGATTACTTGATGTGGGAGTCGAACTTCCTGAAGCGCGACGATGTCCATTTTATATTGTTTCGCGTTTTCTACGACCGTCTGTATCGCGCCTGGTTTATATAACGTTCGAACATTCCACGTGCCGACGCGTAAATCCCGCTTTTTCAGTTTTTCCCTACGTCTTCTTTTTGCCGAGTCGGTGTTTTCTTGATGATTTGTTTCCGTATTGTAGTGTCGGCTCATCACACCTACGCCTACCGTATTTTTCGTGGGATTGCTCTTTGTATATTGGTTATTCATTTTTGATCCCTCGAGAGTTGGGGTTTCAAATAGTCCGCCACATCAGAGCCCCGTTTTGATGTGGTAAGGTCTGCTTACTGCTCTGATTCGACCCGGTGTCAGAGAGGCGCCGTTATAATACAGCCGGTATACCCCTGGCTGCAAACCATCCAATAGGCACGGTGACGCGTAACACCCTGGATTAGGGGTGGTAGATCTTTGTGTGTTACTCCTCGCTAGCCTGTCTGACATGGGTGACCCTACTGGAAGCATATGCTTCCGTCAGCATAGCCTGAGTGATTCATTGTAATTTAAGCCCCCGCACCACGTCAAGGTTTCTACCGAGCGGGGGAAATAGTAATAATAATAATAATAATAATTGTAATAACAGAAATAGAAATATGATAGTGATGATAATAATAATTGTAATGATAATAATATTAGTAATGATAATAATATTAGTAATGATAATAATATTAGTAATGATAATAATAATAGTAATGATAATAATAATAGTAACGATAACAATAATAGTAATGATAATAATAATAATAATTGTAATAACAGAAATAGAAATATGATAGTGATTATAATAATAATAGTAATGATAATAATATTAGTAATGATAATAATATTAGTAATGATAATAATATTAGTAATGATAATAATAATAGTACTGATAACAATGATAGTAAAGATAATAATAATAATAGTAATGATAATGATAGTAATGATAATAGTAATGATAATAGTAATAGTAATGATAATAATAATAGTAACGATATTAGTATTAGTAATAACAATAATAATAGTAATGATAGTGATAATAATAATGATAGTAATGATAGTGATAATAATAATGATAGTAATGATAGTGATAATAATAATGATAGTAATGATAGTGATAATAATAATGATAGTAATGATAGTGATAATAATAATGATAGTAATGATAGTGATAATAATAATGATAGTAATGATAGTGATAATAATAATGATAGTAATGATAGTGATAATAATAATGATAGTAATGATAGTGATAATAATAATGATAGTAATGATAGTGATAATAATAATGATAGTAATGATAGTGATAATAATAATGATAGTAATGATAGTGATAATAATAATGATAGTAATGATAGTGATAATAATAATGATAGTAATGATAGTAATAGTAATGATAGTAATAATAATAGTGATAGTAATAATAATAATAATAATAATAATAATAGTGATAATAATAATAATAGTGATAATAATAATAATAATAATAATAATAATAATAATAATAATAATAACGATAATAATTATAGTAATAATAATAATGTACGCGGTCTCTTCTCCTAGACGGCAAACGAAAGGATTCATTGGTCAATAATTCTCCTCTTTGGATTTCGGAAGAATTACAACCATGGCCAGAAAAAGATGTTCCAATTCGTTTTCAAAAGATTGCGTCACTCTATTCAGAGTTTATTGGACTATCAGAATTAGGCGAATTACATCAATGGCGATGGGCAGATGCCGATACCTACAAATCTGATGTAAGTATATGAAAAATATGTTTGCATTTAGACATTATTGAGTAAGCTATTTTTATAATTTTATTTACCAGCAGATTCCACATGTTTATCATCCAAAGACACTCAGTCTCAACATAAACGAAAAAGTAGTATTACTATCAGCAAGTACAATTCGTTGCTCCATCGCCACTGAAACAAACCGTGTAGCTACATGGATGGATGAGTTCTTAGGTACTTATGGCTCAAAATTGGAGCATACAGTCCATGCATACCCAGAGTTATCGTTAGAGAGCATACATTCAATATATACATCCCCTCTGTTTACCGTCGTTCGTACTGGAAATCACAATTTATATTGGTGGGGAGTACTGCCATTTGAACAACGTCGTCATTTATGGGATAAATTTAGATCAAAAACAAAAAAGCCGGTAAAGGCAACAAGCGAAGAAATAACGATCAATACGCAAGTGGTTATGAAGAAATGTCCAATTTATCAAACGGGATGCATTGGTTTTACTTATGTTAATGGAATACCGAAGGTTGGTCAGTTATTGAATTCTGTTTGGGATTTTGCTGACGTCTGCAGATTTAAAGTATTAAGCTTACCAAATACCTACACTGATAAAAACAACACAACACAAGGTGACAAGGACTCTCATAATAAATCTTCTCCATTATCTAATAGTAAATTAACAAGTTCAACAAGTAATAAAGAGACTACCGATCGTTTAGATATGCCGCCTCCTCCATCTCCAGCATCAAGTACATGCAGTGATACTGGAAGTGTTACATCGCATAAGCGTGCTAAACGTGCAGCTCCTAAAGATGATTCAGAAACTAAGAAGGACGAAGAGTTTTGGTTACTCAAGGATGTCGTGTTTGTTGAGGATCGAAGTGGTCCTGTTGGTAAAATCTTAAAAATTGATGGTGATTATGTTGCTGTAAAATTCGTGTTAGCAGGATCAAATAATGATTGCAAAGAAGAAGATTGGCAACATTGCCGATTACTAAAGAAAGATGATGTTCAAATGGTTAAGTCCGTTGTCACACCTAGGTGTCCAGATTGTTTCCAAAAAGCACCGAAACGATTGTATTTACCCCCAGCAAATGATGGTAGTAACAACTATCAGTTACTTACACTTGCCGTTGATACCAGAGGTGTGCACACTATATCTAAAGTTGGCTCAAAACTATATTATAACGTGATTAATTTACACAATAGCAAACAAGAATATTGGTGTGTGTTCCCAACAGATCCGAACGTTTTTCTTGGAAGCTCCTTATCAAATATTGCAATGTATCTATGCGACGATTCAAGTGACAATTGCACAGTCATCCTTAGGGATGGAAATAGGACAATTTACCCCTTTGTTAAAGATTGTGTTGGATTCATTAAAGATCCTCAATGGTTAAATTATCCTCCTGTTAAAACTGTAGCAATGTCAACAGTATCTCTACCAGTGGTGGGTATTAATTTAAAGTCGAAAGTTTGTATGTCCGTCATGTTTTTGGAAACACAAAAATTAATGCCATGCATTTTACGGTGTGACTTAAAAGGTGTTATATCACTTTTAAGCCAACTCGAAGGTGAACAAAACAATTTAATCAACTCAATTTTAAAAGAAAAGTGCGACGGAGGTCGAAATATCTTGCACACTTGCGCTGTCATGTGTTCTCCTACGTCAAACAAGAACATTGACGATTTAAATTTCGTATCGAAACCAGGACCATCATGTCGATCACCAATATATGAAAGTAGCAGTTCTAATTCTAGAGAAGGATCTACTATAAGTTTACGAGAAATGATGAATCGGTTAGTAAACACAGATTCGGAAAGTAGGAGTCCAAATGTGTCTAATTCTGCAGCCGATGACTCATTTTGTCCTTTAACATTTTGGCAACCAGAGTTCGAACTAAATGCTGGAGATGACGACTTTTCAAATCCGAACATCAAACCAAGTACAAGTAAATTACATTCACCAGTATACATTACTGATCCAAGTCAAAGAAGAGAACAATCTCTTCTTATCCTGCAACAAATGTGCGTTAATTCCGCTCTCAGACCGCATTTACATTACTTACTAAGCACTAAGGATGCGGAAGGTCAAACACCATTCATGTTATCCGTAGCCAGTAGATCATACGATGCTGGTTTAATATTGTTAAATGCCATACTCTCGCTCTCTGAAGATAATCCATCGATTAAAGAATCAATGATATTTCCAGCCGGTTCATCTGTAGATCAATCGCCATTGCACGTGATCTGTTATAATGATACCTGTTCATTCACTTGGACTGGAGCTGATCACATTAATCAAAATATATTTGAATGCAAAACATGCGGTTTAACTGGTTCCTTATGTTGTTGCACTGAATGTGCTCGCGTCTGCCATAAGGGTCACGATTGCAAACTAAAACGCACTTTCCCTACCGCCTACTGTGACTGCTGGGAAAAATGCAAATGTAAAGCTCTATTAGCGGGTAATCAGAGTAAAAGATTCGCTCTGCTGTGTAAACTGGTGTCGAGCACTGATCTGGTAACCAAGTTTAATTCACGTGGGGAATCTATCCTTCTATTCCTTATACAAACTGTTGGCCGTCAGTCTATTGAGCAAAAACAATATCGCGTTGGAAATAGATCCAGAAGTGCTACGGGAACTGCGACCAGAAAACCACATACATCAGACATCGACAGCGAGATGCCAGAACATGACTTAGAACCACCGAGATTTGCAAAGAAAGCATTAGACCGACTCTTAATTGATTGGCTTGCAGTTAAATCGATGATCCTCACTGGAGCTGATGATTTCAATCCGCAGTATAAGAACAAGTCCAACGAAAATGTTGAAGATAATTCATCGACTTATCTACGATCGCAAAGTGGATCAACACTTTTAGACAAATTTACTCACAATCTATTTGTTAAATGCAGTGCAGATCATCTAGATATTTTAATATCAACTCTAGTACGGGAAATGCAGGATCCAATAAATCCCGCAAGAAATGCTGAAGCGAAGCTTGTTGCTCGTCGTTTCGTTAGATCGGTGGCGAGAGTGTTTGTTATATTCAATTTGGAAAAGTCGCCAACTCCTGAGAGACGAAAAAATACATTATCACAAAGTAAACATATTCTAAATTGTATCAAAGTTTTTCAATCGCTCAACGTTATTGCTATCGAAGAGCTTTGTGAAATCGCTGACGCCCTAATAGCACCTGTACGTTTAGGGGTAGTAAGGCCTACAGCTCCGTTTGCTATGTCTTCTTCTCATCTGGATGTAAGTTTCAATCAAATCTAACTCCCCAGTGGACCCCCGTTTAATAACGTACTTTACTTTTTTATTTAAAGAATTCCGAAGATTTGTTCAGTGTAGAACCTTTGGCACCTACAACATCGGCGACTATAATAACAACGAGGAATTTATCTGTCGACGCCGTTGGAGAATCAAATTCAAATATGGGACTTGCATTAAATTACGGCGTATTGCAAGTTGAAGATAGCAATGATTTAGAAGGTAAATACTTATTTCGCTGTTTCAACTGAACACTGACCCATCAGCCACATTTTCTATATATTACGTACTATTTGCATTCGTTGGAACAACAACAATATCATTGATTTTTAATTAGGTATACCATGGTCAATTTATACTATACGACGGTCCACATAGTATGCTTGCAAAGTAAATACAATTTAAGTGACTTGATTTGTTGGCATCCTTGTTTCAAAGGTTGTCTCAATTTACCACAACACAAAGGAACAGGCAATTAATGGAGAATAGAAGAATAGTGCAGTGAAAACTGTAAAAGTAGGCAGTGCGGGAAAACATCCTACCCTTTCCATTCCATGTGTCTGTTTTCCTCCTTTTCACACCACTGTTTACGTCTCTCAGGCATCTATACTCTCGATTGTTTTATAATCTTTGGTGTGTTTTTGGTGTTTGAGGGGCGTAATATTTGTCATGGATGTAACCTGACTTTCGGCACGGAGCAAGTGGGGCACCTGCTACAAGGTCTGCTTTCCCAATCTATCGTTGTTCCTGATGTGCATCCTTTTCTTAGGCTGTATTGGGTCTATGTGTCGGATCATTTCAATATTCCCACGTTTCTAACCAGAAACCAGCAGTCCTCGCACTTAACGAAACATAGGTAATAACTGTACAGATATTTCTAATTTCAATCTTAGCTGGTTATAACTTTGTGTCTCTGATCTTCCCAGATCATGGCCTAGCCACATACATGCCTAACAATGTTGTTTTTCAGCTTTTGCCACAAGATGGATCTGCTCCAATCCAGATTTAAATTTCTCGTAGCTAAAACTTCACGTTCGTAAGCACACATTACTGCTTTCGTTACAGAAGCCCAAACTTGGATAGAAACGCATTGTCTAATGAATTTGATGCTCTATCTGATTCTATCGATAAGATCCTGACCCAATATCCGCACACTGAAATAGTTATTGCGGGTGATTTCAATGCGCATAACTTTCAGTAGCTTCGCCACTCCGGACACACACCACCTGAAAGTCAGTATTTTCAGATTTGTGCTGAGTCAAATAATTTAACTCAACTCACTCAACATTAAGAGGTGGGAAAAAATACTTCACTCCATCCAACTTGGCTACTATTTATAAGAAGACGTACATTGATTCTAAAACTAAGTTCAACTCTCATATTAGGTCAGCACATCCAAAACTGCACTACACGTGCTCGATAGGATCCAAAAACGGGCAATGAAACTTATTGGGGATTATTCATTCCGTCGTTAAAACATAGGCGCAACGCATCATAAGTATTATTACGGTCGTTGCTTAACTGCACTTTCTGATGTTTCTCCAGACATTTTGCCACAATACCCGTTAATCTGAGAATGCGCATTTCAATTCAATTTCAGGCGCACAAATAAGCATAGTCATTCTTTAGCCGAACCACACGAATGTGTAATGTTCTACCTGATCATGTGTTTCCTCGTCGTTATGATGTCCAGGCATTCAAGACCAATATACATCGACATCTCCTTTCCGTATCCAGTTCCTACCCATCCGCTCGCACTGTGTTGACATTTGTGGGTACTTCAATTTCTTTTGTGCCCGCGTTAGTGTAAAAAAAAAAATACTCTCCTTCGCACTGCAATTAATACAAAAAATTAATATCAGGCTCCATAATTTGTCACTATTTTACAAAAACATACAGCAAGTATATTGCCCAACCCTCACAACATAGTGTGCTAGTGTGTCAGCTCTATCGCCAACAATGCAGCACGTTCGCTACTGCTTCGAAATCCTTATTTCGGATTTCGGTAGTGCAATTCGTTGTGAGTATCGTAAACAAACATTAGTTGCATGGAGGCAGAGCTTGTGATGCATGGAGGAGAGGCAACCGCTCGAAAGACCATCCAACTGATTAAAACAATATGGGATAAGGAAGTCACTCCGGAAGAATGGAAAACCTCAATAGTCGTCCCCATTTTCAAAAAAGGCGACATATCTGACTGCGAAAACTACAGAGGAATATCATTGCTCCCAGCCGCATACGAAATATTGACAAATGTCATCCTGGCGAGAATCACACCGTACGCAGAAGACATATTGGGAGACTACCAATGCGGATTCCGTAGGAACTGGTCAACGAGCGATCAGATGTTCACAATAAGACAACTGCTGGAAAAGAAGTGGGAAAACGGAGAGACGGTACACCAACTGTTCATTGACTTCAACAAAACCTACGACTCAGTCGCAAGGCAAAGACTCTACCATATTGTAGTTATGCTGGGAATCCCGAAAAAATATGCCGCCCTCATTCAAATTTCCATGAACGAAACAAAGGGCGAGTTAGAATAGAAAACCACCTCTCAGAACCATTTGAAATCCGGGACGGACTAAAACAAGGGGATGGCCTCTCACCATGTCTCTTTAACCATATCATCATCAGACAGATCAAACCGTATGTTATCAGAAAGGTACAAGACGACAACGTGGAAGACTGACGAACTAGATATCCCAGCTGGCAGTAAGGCTGATGCACTAAATGTTCCAGCTGACAGTAAGACTGGAGACCTGGATATCCCAGCAGATCTCAAGACTGAGGAACTTGATTTCCCAACTGATAGTAAGACTGAGGAAATAGATATACCAACTACCAATAACCCTCAGGAACTAAATATCTCAGCTAACAGTAAGACTGAGGAATTAGATATTCCAGCATGCCATAAGGGCATGAACGAAAACAAAGGGCGAGTTAGAATAGAAAACCACCTCTCAGAACAATTTGAAATCCGGGACGGACTAAAACAGGGGGATGGCCGCTCACCGTGTCTTTTTAACCTTGTGCTCGAGAATGTTATCAGAAAGGTACAAGACCGCAACACGGCCCGATCATCCCTGAACGGGGTCACACAAGTGCTCGCGTATGCGGATGACATCGCCGTTTTGGGCGATAATCTAGAAACTGTAAGTAAAAACAGTGAAATCATCATGCAAGCAGCAGAAGAGGTGGGCCTAGAAATAAATGAAGACAAAACAAAATACATGAAACCCTACAACCACGAATTTGAAGAGCTATACCGCAAACCTACAATAGTGAGAGTAATCAAGTCGCGAGGATTAAGATGGGCCGGACGCGTGACGCGAATGGGCAACGATAGGACCGTCAAAAAGAACTGCAACGCTTATTTGATGGTATCTCGGGGCGCCCACTCGGCGCTATAGGTTCGCCTCTCCCGAGAGAAGTCTAATAAAAAAAATAAAAAAAAAAAACCGCGCATAGAATTCTTGACGGTAAGCCAACGGGAAGGAGACCGACTGGGCGGCCGCGGCGGAGGTGGTAGGACAATGTTAGGTTGGACCTCGAGGAGATCGGATCGGATGGTCGAACGTGGAAGGAGAGCGCACTGGACAGGGAACAATGGCGGGGCATGAACTTTGGGGTCCTACAGGCCAATAAATAGTAGTAGTAAATGAGATTGACGTTTTTAACAGACACGAACACGCAAACCACAGAGAAAAACAAAACCAATGAAAAAACCTAAAAATTAAATCATCAGCGCGGCTTATCATAGCAATTAACAAGTAATCCAATCTTACCATATTGATTAGATTACTTGTTAGTTAATAGTAGTCAAGAAAAAAATACTTTATCTCCTACCCGAGTCAGTGATGGGTTTAGGGTTTGGTTCCGACTGTTGCTGTGATGACTGCCATGGAGTCACAAAACGTTATAAGGCAATCGTCTATTTTGATTGCAAGATCTACCCGCAGATTCCAACTTTTCAGTATTGTCAAATATTATACCATCGAATCAATTTTTCAAGTACAGAAAGAGAAAAAAATTTGAGGGGGAGAATAGGGTACGTGAGGAGCAATTCCAAATTTGACGCTGCGATAACGGATTTGAGAATTGTTGCATTGTCCTGAAGATCGTAACTACGTTAAGCATTTCTGCTATTTGTAATCTCCTTCAATTTTTGTTGTTGTGAAGGATATGCTCCCCTTAAGTAAAATTATCTAGCTTATTGTTTAAATGAATTTCTTTTTTTTTATGAATTTGTTTCTACATCTTTTAACTAACTTATGTTTTTGTAAAATTTCATTTAGCTGTTGGGGAGAATGCCAGTAATGACGAGGCGGCAACAAACCGACTAGGAAATGATGTTCAACCCACAGATAATGCCGACAATTTGAGAAATGAAGATGTCGTCCCCGATGATGAAAGTGACAATGAATTCAACTTCAATGATGCAGAAACTGAGTCAGATTCCGACGATAATCAAAGTAGCCAAGATGCTCAAAGGAGCGTTCAAACGGGGGCAACTGTTGGATCTGAGACAGGTAACACGAATTTTTCTGAAGTATTCTATTTATTAAGTGATTATAATGGACTTGTAAATATATATGTGCTTTAACAATCAAACGAACAAAAAAGAAATAGGAAAGTATATCTATACGCGGGCAAGATGAACAGTTTTCAGACCATAAATTGACTTTTTTTTTTTTTGTAATAAGGATGCTGCATTTAATAAATGTCCTTCAGCTCTTATTTGAACCAAAATGTTTCGCAGACCTATTGTTCTGATTTGCGATAAAATGAAAGTTGGAGAGCGACAAATTTGGAGGATGTAACCACAATTCATGCGTCAAATCCTTCGATTTTTCATTGCAAAAGTACCCTTTTGAAAGAGGATTTTTTTCCTTCGCAAACCTGATATTGTCTAATTTGTTCATCTACCTGTTCAAGGAGATGGGCATAGTATTCCTTTCGGTTGGTAGTCAATTAGAAGAATGTCTTTGGAATTTTAAAAAAGGCTAAGAATAATTTTGTCTGTCGATGTACCTTTTTGAAAGGCGAGTTTTTTCCCTTCGCAAATCTGGCTTTGTCTCTCTAATTTGTTCATTTACCTGGTCAAAAAGATGGGCATAGTATTCCTTTCGGTAGGTAGTCAATTAAAAAAATACCTTTAAATTTCCAAAGATGACTAAGAATAACCTTGCCATTCGATCGTATTCTCGGTGTAAAGGTACACACGTGTACCTACTGCTGGAACTGTTGCCTCGACTCAGGTATATAGTAAGAAATCCACATTTCATCCATCGTAATAAATCAGCCCAGAAAATCGGTTGGGTTCGTAACATCATACGAACCCCTGCTGAGAAACTCAAATCCTCATTTGCTTGTAAACAACATCTTGCACAAAACTTCCTTATACTGTGGTCTAAATAATTCTTATACTACGATAAAATAAAATACAAAAAATGTATATTTGGTATTTACTTTTGCAATAAGTTGCCAACACTACAAAACGGTAATTTCACTTGTGGCAGTGCCACATATTGACTGGACGACGTTTCATCCATACGTTCTGAATCGTATCTTTTAAGTGGTGGATTATGGATTTGAAACTAAAAGTACTCGAACTATGCTTGGGGGACTAATTTCAATTAATACTTTCTCTTAAAAGTGTTGAGGGTACAGAAACAGATAGTAATTACTTGGTTCGGGTTCTAGGGAATTGTAGTCTATGCAAGGGAATGTATCATTGAACAATTGTCTCAGTTAGCATTGTTGTGGTGGCCATTTGTCTACAATTTTATTTACGAATTAAACTTATCAAATTTCGAAGACATCGGTCCATTATAAACAGTATTCTCTCGGTGTGACACAATCTCGTCCTATTTAACTAAACTTCAAAAACTATATTTACTTCTGTGTGATAATCGATCGTAGATGTTGCAATGAGTACAAATGTATCAATAAAATGACTTTAATATCTAATTCCTAAACGCATTTCTGATTGAATTTGTAATTACGAAATTGTATGCTTCTTTAATATCACGTCATTTTGTTGAATTAATGGCAGGACAATATTTGGAGGAGGCGACTGCATGCTCCTGGGGAGTGCGATGGAAGAAAGCAATTAGCCCTAGTAGGGTTGTAGCGTTGTAGCGTCTAACAGATACACACACAGTACACAAGCAAATAGTGAAGAACAACACAGAAAGTAAATCGAATAAGCAAAAGCATCAGCCGTATACCAAGTAAAAACATAGCAATTCCATATCAGTTGAGTGCACTTGAAAATAATGATCGAATTCGCACACGCGGCAATTGCCTGAGGTGTTGAGCATTGGTTCAATCTTTTATTGACTCTAACCGTCATAGCGTCGCTTCGAATCCCACGTTCTTCACTATCGTCGCAAACGCTATAAGATCACTGGTGCATTATATTCAACTGTGACCGATAGTTATTGCAGTACATTAGATTAAACATGTTGGCATTGTAAACATTTTTATCATGGTAAAGTTCATGAACGAGCAACGTTTTTGAAATTCTGAGTGGGTCCCGCTTACTCCTTATTTCGATCGTAATGATCGTCCTAACAGACAAACTATGCGAGCTATAGTGGACAAATTAGAATCAAAATATTCACTACTGGATGTTTTTGTGCCACAATACAATGCATCGCAAAATAAGCCACGTCAGTCGATTCTATGGCGTTCACAGGAATTGAGAATCTCTCAAACCACATTTTATCGAAAATTGTGTGTAGAGATAAAATTAAGTCAAAATCTGAAGCCTCTTGATCATTTGAAGCGCTGAAACTTCTCCGATTGGGTCCTATAATAGTTTGAGAAACACTTTGTACTTCTTGACAAGGCCGACTTGTTTCACTTATTATGTCACTTTCCTTAACTTTTTCATTAGGTATGGTGTGAACCGTACGCTTTTGGTCCCCGTGTAACTGTTCGTGCAATTTCACTGATACGGGACGTGTGTTTATGATGTTATGATACCACAAGAATAATCCGCTCGCACTGTGCTCTGACATTTAAGGGCGCAGCGTATCATGCCTCTCTCCTTTCTTTAAGTATTACCACGGTCGTTGCTCAACTGAACTTGCTGAATGTGTTCCGCCCCTTCAGACATTTTCCCGCGATACCCGTCAATCTGAGAATGCGCATCAGTTCACGTTGAAAGTGGACTTTTAGGCGCACAAATAAAGATAGAGAGTCATTCTTTAGCCGAACCACACGAATGTGGAATGTTCTGCCTGATCATGTGTTTCCTGGCCGTTGTGATGTCCAAGCATTCACGACCAATATACATCGACACCTCCTTTCCTTATCCACTTCTTCTCCATCTGCTCGCGCTGGGCTCTGACATTTAAAGGTACTTCAAAATCCCCTTTCGTGCGCGCGTTAGTGTAAAAAAGAAAAAGAAAAGCAAATTGCCTTCATGCTGGGACTCCTTGCATTAGAATTTGTATTTAGTCATTTAGGTGAATGGTATCCTGAAGCATTTTAACTGAATCATATATTAATACATGTCTGGTGTTTATTTTTTATTTATTGTTTTAGATGATGAGTCAGCTGAGTCTTCTCCGCCAGAAGAAGAAGGCACAGATGATGGTGAAACTGATGAAAACTCAGAAGAAGGGTACTCATTCGTTGATAGCCAATTAGAACGTAGAACCAATGCGAATTCATCAAGAGCTAATGGATCCACATCGACACATTGGGCAATACGCAATAGAGAACAAACTGGACGTTCTTCAGTACGTGTCCCAACTGGGTCGGGATTGGTTTTCATCGACCCTCTTGCGTTACGACGCACAACAATACAAAATTCATCTGTTCCAACACATTCGCAGGAACCGCATACTATGGCTACAACAGCGAGTAGTTTGGCACGTGCTTTTGGCATAATCATACGGCAAATATCTGATTTGTTTAACTCTATTGCGTATATAATAAGTAATGATCTTGAGAGTCCTTTAAAAATAACTTTTGCTGAATCTGTTGAATTACAGGTAAAAATTTATAACAGGATTTTATTTCTAATTCTTCTAATACATTTTGTTTTCTTTACTGATAATATAAATGCATTCTTTGTTTTTGTTTTTACATTTTCAGAATTTACTAGAAAACCGACTCAAAGATACATGGGACTGGGTGTTCTCAGTAATGGATGGCACAGAGGCTCAATTAAAGTTCGGTGCTTATTTAACAAATTCAACAGATCCAGCTCATCCATTGCATCCGATGAACTTAAGTTCGCAGAATGTGACTCAAAATAACATTGGAATCAATATACTGGGTAAATTTATAATCTTTTTTCTATACTGTTAAACTTTTATATTGGAAAATCATGTATCAAAACTGCAATAGCCAGTAATTTACAATTACATCATCTTAAATACCATCTAAAATAATGGTAATTAATCGTTACAATAGGGACACACAAGAAATCCTACATCGGCTTTCATTGGTATTATATAAAAATGTTTTCCCAATAAGTTCATCAAGGACTATCTGTTCCGCCATTTCTCTGCATAAGTTTGCTGAAGGAAAACTAGATACCAACGTAATAGAGAAAGAGAATGCATTTGTAGCACATTTCGCAGCCAACTTTACGTTGTCTGATGTACATCAGCTCTGTCTTAACTTGTTAATAAGGAGAATAACATGAGCTAGATTCGCTTTTTAACTTGTATTGTTTTCCGAGCAACATAAAGATATAAGAATCAACAAATCCGCTGATCCGAATGCTGTTGTCCCTAATGCCCTTAAAGAGGTATTCCTCTTTGCTTGCTAAACTGCTGCGAACGCTTTTCTCTCTTTTCAATTCAACTAATTACTTCCCCAATAAATAGAAGTAAGCAAATGCTCAAAATCAAGTCAATACTTATAGCTCCTATCGAACTATAGTATCGACTTCTCTACTGTCGAATAATATACTCCTTATACTCACTGAATAACTGTCAACTTTTGAAATATACGGAATCAAACGGCCTCCTGAATGACCAACAATATGGGTACAGCATAGACAGGAGGTCCAAAATCATTATGGAAAATTTAACAAGCCTCAGGGCTTGCTAAATAATGCCAAGGCCGGTTCCCGGTTGTAGTGCCCATGATGATGATAGACAGCAGGTCCATAGGACATCTGATGATGGCAACATTACCAAAAAGTGAAATCATTTGTTGTTTTGGTTAAAGCAAGGATTTCTCACTGGATATTTCTAAAAGCAATCAACAGGGATGCCACTCAGCCCTATTGTCTATAAAGAATTCGGCCGAAATTGACGATGTACCGATTTCATGCATAAAAGAGCGCTCAATCCAAGTAGTTCTGGATGATGTCATTTGTATCCCAACAAAATTCACGTTGATGTGCCCTAGTACTCGTTTTTATAAACTTGTAATTTTTTCACAACCCAATCCAGTCATTTGTCGATGACATCACCTTGAGTTTCTCGTATTCATTCGAATATGCTCGGCACTAAGCTCTTCAAAGTACCAGGTAACCTGAATTCATTGAATTTCCACCTAAACATGATACGCTAATGAGAATTATCTAATCGAGTACAATTCAGAGCCACTTGGCTTCAAAAATAACGTAGACACACTGTCAATGAATGGCATTTGCATTGGCGAAGCCATTCGACTATCAATTCTTGGCACGGAAAATTAATTCCTTCTTTCGCTCACATTGTGCTTTGACATTTGAGGATACATCAAAATTCCCTATGTTCATGTTTTCCGTGTATATGAAGATCCAACGTACCAAGAATTATCTATTATATTAATAAGGACATGTTGGAGAACAGTGTCTCTCAATTAGGTTGCATGAAATATTTAACCGACAATTTCTAGTGATCTTTGTCTTAAAGATCACTTAGTTTATGTTCATTATACATTTAAAAGTAATATTAACATACTACGTTTAATTTATTTACCTCAGCACAAATTAAGAAGTAAATATCTAATGACATCATTCCTGTGTATATATTTATAGGATCAACTTCATCGAGAAGGGAATTCTTTACATATTGCTTATCACTTATGCGTGCCCATACTTCTGAGCATCGAGATTCATTACCAGTTCTGGATATAACAGCACTGCGTCATATCGCATATGTACTAGATGGAATAATATTCTATATGCGAAATGAACAGGGTGACAAATTTGAATTGAAACAAGACAATCAAGCTTGGGATCCTCTTCCTGACGACACAGATGATGATTTAGGTGGATTAATAAATGAGAGCATGTTAATAGATGATGATGTTTGTGGAGAAAGCTCATTCGAAAAACATCATTTCTTCAAAAGATCTGATTCGACATTAAGTTTAGGATGTTGCCCACCAGATCCATTTGCATATCCACTAGAAGTATCGTTACCATTAGCTGATAAACCGCACCTGCTTCAACCAAATACTAAACGCGAAGAGTTATTCTCAAATTTGCCATTACCAGTTACTACCAATACTAAGCAGTCAAGTTCAAATGGTTCTTCACTTCTGGAAACACCACCTATGCGACTTGGATTATCTACATACAATAAATACACTTCAACCGAAGATGACTTTAAGATAGTCTCTAAACAATCCCCATCTCCAAGTACTGTCGAGAAAATGGACACCTCTGAACCCAAACCAGAAACTAGTGGTAATTTATACGTTCAGCTAAAGAAGAAGAGTTACTTGGATCAACAGGAAGTGGATCCAAACAAAAAGACAATTGGTAAGTACCATTCTTGCTTGTTGTTTTTGGTTTTGATTTCTTTTTATTAATCTCAAATGTCTCTTATTTTTCTCTATCTTGTTGTAATATAAGATTTAAATGAGCTAATCTCAATAGCAACACTGATTTATATAAATGGACATTGAACAGTAAAGATGTTAAGATATTATATTTCACTTTCTTGGTGGAAGTATTGTATGCTGAACCCTGCTCTCCGTCAAGCTTAATAGATTCTTTCGTAATAAACTGAAGAATTCACCACACCCAACAATATCCGCTCTGCTTTTGTACTTACAGTAAACTATATACTTTTTACACATTTCTTACATTATTAACGTTGGTAGACAAATCAGTCTATTACTTCACACGAGAACTATCTGTTACCATGATGTCTTTCTCACCATTCTATTAGCGTTTGTAGTTATTATTATTACATCCCGCCTCAAGGGCTAAGTTGGTGAGGTTTTATCATGCATGTGATCATAGGTTCAATTGACAGCACTTGCATATTGTCGTAGTTCGGCACAATTAATGAGTGGTTGATTTGGTCCCAATGGCGAAATGCCACCACACACTGCCTAAAAGAGTTTAGAAAAATCTCTAACCAATTTTCGGAGGTTGGTTGATGATGAACTTGGTCGACAAATAATTGCATTTCCAGGCGTAATCTCAGCGCTATGGATTCATATTTCTTGGGGGAAGGATTATAAAAAAATTGTTGTATTTTAATACTGTTATAAGTATTATCATTTTTATAGTATTGTTGCGAGCTTAGGGTTCGCTGGATGAATTATTTTTAATAAATAAGAGGCGTTAAATCGATTTTGAATTAATGTAACACTTTATTAGTCTGTTAATAACAACCATTACTTTTACCGTACAATTAACGATTTCTTGACTTATCGCTTGCTTATTCTGCTTACTTTACTCTCTAATCTGCGTGCGACGTATTTATACCGTTTTTCCTTATTCTGATTCGGCGTTTCGTTTCCGCCCGTTTCATAGCCTCGAATTTGCTATTGCTCATAGGCTCCAGTTTTCCAGTACTTTCTAAAATATTCTAGTACTTTGTTTCGGACTTTCTAGAATATTCTAGTACTGATTGTCATATGCGTCACAGTATTATTATTTTTATAGTATTATTATTATTTTTATAGTATTATTATTATTTTTATAGTATTATTATTATTTTTATAGTATTATTATTATTTTTATAGTATTATTATTATTTTTATAGTATTATTATTATTTTTATAGTATTATTATTATTTTTATAGTATTATTATTATTTTTATAGTATTATTATTATTTTTATAGTATTATTATTATTTTTATAGTATTAGTATTATTATTATTATAGTATTGTTGTTATAATATTATTTCATAGTATTATTATTATTATTGTACTATAATTAAAATAATTGGCGCAAGACTAATAACCTTGCCCGGAAAAACCAAATTATTATGGACAATTTAACAAGTCTCGGATATGTACCGGATACCACTGGAGAGACTTGCTAAACAAGGCCAAAACCGGATCCCGGTTGTAGTGCCGATAATGATGATGATAATTAAAATAGACAAAGTGTTTGCTTAAACAAAGAATAATATATATAAAATATTGCTCAGATAAAAAGTGCTTTCATCACACCCAAATTACTAATACGCAATTTGGTCAATCACGTAAGAACCAAGTAATCATATTACAATTAATGGCAGACTATCTTTATAAAACAATAAAAAAATGGAACATAACTTAAGCATCGCGAAAAATAATCATTTCGTTAATGATTAAGATTCCATTTTTTTTTTTTTTTTTTTTTGTATATATATATACATATACTTCTCATAGAAGAGGCGAACCTATAGCACCGACACACCGCCTAAAAGAGTTTAGAAAAATCTCTAACCAATTTTCGGAGGTTGGTTGATGATGAACTTGGTCGACAAATAATTGCATTTCCAGGCGTAATCTCAGCGCTATGGATTCATATTTCTTGGGGGAAGGATTATAAAAAAATTGTTGTATTTTAATACTGTTATAAGTATTATCATTTTTATAGTATTGTTGCGAGCTTAGGGTTCGCTGGATGAATTATTTTTAATAAATAAGAGGCGTTAAATCGATTTTGAATTAATGTAACACTTTATTAGTCTGTTAATAACAACCATTACTTTTACCGTACAATTAACGATTTCTTGACTTATCGCTTGCTTATTCTGCTTACTTTACTCTCTAATCTGCGTGCGACGTATTTATACCGTTTTTCCTTATTCTGATTCGGCGTTTCGTTTCCGCCCGTTTCATAGCCTCGAATTTGCTATTGCTCATAGGCTCCAGTTTTCCAGTACTTTCTAAAATATTCTAGTACTTTGTTTCGGACTTTCTAGAATATTCTAGTACTGATTGTCATATGCGTCACAGTATTATTATTATTTTTATAGTATTATTATTTTTATAGTATTAGTATTTTTATAGTATTAGTATTATTATTATTATAGTATTGTTGTTATAATATTATTTCATAGTATTATTATTATTATTGTAGTATAATTAAAATAATTGGCGCAAGACTAATAACCTTGCCCGGAAAAGCCAAATTATTATGGACAATTTAACAAGTCTCGGATATGTACCGGATACCACTGGAGAGACTTGCTAAACAAGGCCAAAACCGGATCCCGGTTGTAGTGCCGATAATGATGATGATAATTAAAATAAAGTGTTTGCTTAAACAAAGAATAATATATATAAAATATTGCTCAGATAAAAAGTGCTTTCATCACACCCAAATTACTAATACGCAATTTGGTCAATCACGTATGAACCAAGTAATCATATTACAATTAATGGCAGACTATCTTTATAAAACAATAAAAAAATGGAACATAACTTAAGCATCGCGAAAAATAATCATTTCGTTAATGATTAAGATTCCATTTTTTTTTTTTTTTTGTATATATATATACATATACTTCTCTCAGGAGAGGCGAACCTATAGCACCGACACAGCGCCCCGAGATGCCACCAAATAACTGTTGCAGTTCTCCTTGAACAGTTGCAGGCTGTAACACTCCGGAAACACTCGTCCGAGTAGGGAATTCCACAACTTTCCCGCTCAGTAGCGGAACGAGTTCTGATGCAGTGATGTTCGCGCCGTTGGGAGATGAACCACAAATTGGTGCGATCCAACGGATTGTCTTGTGGACCGCATATAAACCGAATTGCACGGAACATACCACGACTCTCGGAAGAACAGTATACGTAACAATATCTGTACAACAGACAGAGATCAGCTATGCGCCTTCGATGTAATAACTACTGTAGTCCCTGCGTCAGCGCCGTGTCCCGACCACGCGGATCGCTCGTCTCTGTATGCTCTCAACTGGCTCGAGGATATGTTTAGGAGCAAAGCTCCAAACATGGGAGCAATATTCGAGCACGGGTCTAATTTGGGACTTATATAGAAGAAGAAGTTGGGCCAGAGTAAAATATTTCTTGGATCTAAAAAGATAACAGTTTTTCTGAGGCGGCCCTGGCGATGTTCGACACGTGCTTATGCATTATACATTCCCACAGACCGTGACGCCGAGCCAGTTCACGCTTTCCCTAAGTTCGAGGGCCTGACCATTCATCAGCTGTGGGACCGATAATCCACTTTTCTTTGTTAATGTTGTATATTGTATTTTCGTTGCATTGAAGTCGACGAGATTGGCCTTCCCCACTGCAGGACCTTATCCTGATCTCGATTCAGAGAGTCGATCTGGTGACACCTCAACTGGTGCGATCTTGATGCACTAATCGGCCGGTCACTCGAAAAAGAGGAAACAAGCGTACTATCATCCGCAACACTGAACTTTTTGTTATCCGTTGACTCCAAGAAATCATTTATGTGAAACAAAAACAAGATCGGAGCCCAAATAGAACCTTGAGGCATTCGAAGACTCGCCGCCTACAACAACCTGGATCGATGGATTTTCGAGGAAGCTCGTCGCAAAGCTGCTGGGAAAGTCCGTATGAATGGAGTTTACTCAGCAATGTCCCGTGCCAGACGCGATTAAAAGGTGTGGTGATATTGTGGCGTTTCTAACAGATACACAAGCAAATAGTGAAGAACACCGAACGAAAATCGAGTAAGAAAATGCATCAGAGCCGTATACCACAGCGATAACATAACAATTCCACATCAGTTGAGTGTACTTGAGTTTAGAAATCGAATTCGTACACACGGCCAGTAGCCTGATGCTTCATTGCTTCGCTTTTCATCCGTTTCATCGTATGTTCAAATCACCGTCTTCACTATCCTTGCTTAACGCTATAATATCCACTACGACCGCCTATGACTCACCATGCCCCTCAATCGCAGATGTCCATATACGTTGAGTGTACTTGAGTTTAGAAATCGAATTCGTACACACGGCCAGTAGCCTGATGCTTCATTGCTTCGCTTTTCACCCGTTTCATCGTATGGTCAAATCACCGTCTTCACTATCCTTGCTTAACGCTATAATATCCACTACGACCGCCTTTGACTCACCATGCCCCTCAATCGCAGATGTCCATATATCGGTTATAAGAGTCAAAAGGTCTTCCGTGAATCGCCTGCCACGGAATCCGTATTGACGATCATTCAGAAGTTCGTTGCACTCTAAATATTTAATTAATTCGGTATTGGTGACCCTTTCCATCACCATAGATGATATAGACAGTAATGCTATCGTCCGATAATTTTGTGGCAAATACGTTTTCTCCCTATTTGGGATTGGCTGAACTCGAGCGATTTTCCAGCAGGTAGGAAGTGTCCTCCGTATATAAGATATGCGAAAGTGTCTGCCAAGAACCGGCGATAGTTTTGGAGCACAGTTCTTAAGGACTATTCCTGGTATTCCGTCCGGGCCAGTTGCCTTCCTACAGTCCAGCAGAATCCGTTGAATAGTACACGGATAGAATCTCACATCGCAGATCGAAGACCGTAGTGGTGCGATCTCAGGTGGCTCCAAAAGACCGGCATCGGGGTTTGAATTCGCGGAAAATATGTTCACGAACACATTAGCTTTATCTTTTGAATTTTGTGGCTAACATTCCGCTGCCCGTCACCAGTGGAGGAAAGCAGGCATAAGCGAAGTTAATGCTGACAGCCCTCGCCATTGACCAGGAGGGACGCGAACCAGTCGGGCACTCAAGGAGTTGATTGGTCACTCGGTCGTTGTAGGCCCTCTTCGCGGTGTAAATCGCCTGGTTGCACGCGTTTCTGATTCTAACAAAATTCGTTCTGTTATCCTGGGTGGGATTGGAGCGCCGTACATCTACTTCAGAAAATCGCCCTACTAAAAAGGTTCTACCAGGAAGGGGCCTGGGATTCAGACAAAGTGTTATAGCTAAGCCACCAACTTAGGACCTGTTACTTGGACGATGGTAATTACTCTAGATTTATTTGCGCGTATTTTCATGGACCATGTCGGCATAGAGCACGGTTCTATTTTATATGAACTACGTGGTTTTCCTGTAAAAGAATCTCGCTTCCGGCGGCAAATGGAAAAACTTTTTTGTCGCTGAAATCTGCTCGCATTTTTTATCAAACCGAGGTTTATCAGATGAATTTCGTTTGATGAAAAGCGGAATGTAGATCTCCATCCCGAGAGGAATAATCTCTTCGCGCATGCGTTAACATCGGAGTCTTCAAAGCACACCTCCGACCACGGAAAGGATGCGAAGAAATCTCGCAAATCGTCCAGTTGGCAGCCCCATACCTCCATACGTGACAAAGCAGCCTAGTTCGGTTATTCGCTTGAAATGCAAGTGGCTGAGCGGCCGATGCCAAGCAGTGAGCTGAGATTCCCAGTGGCGCAGCTACCTCCATGGGATAAATGCTCGGCTCGAATGTCAAAAACAAATGCAGGCTGTTGGCATAATCACCTCGGGCATCTGGCACTCTTGTGGGTTCCTCCACGAGTTCAGTTAGATTGCGGCTAACAGCGAACATCTCCGCTAGTTTCCCAATCTAGTCGGTTCTGTTAGAATGCACCAACCAGCCGGAATTGTCGTAACAGAAGAATTAAAATAACATAACAAAATTAAAAAATAATTGGATCATCTTTACAATATTTAGTATCTATCATATTATTTAAGCAGGTTTTTAATTTTAATTAAATTAATTAATTTTAATTTTTTTATTACATTATTTTTTTCTACAGATAATGAAGTAAGAAGGGCAGCGGAACTTTTCAAAACTATTTCAGATGCTTCAGTCAGGCCAGACGTTATTGTTAATACTAAATCGGCTCTTTCCAGCCCCCAGCCTAGTAGCAGTCTTTACACAAAAACAGTGCGGACTGTTATAGTACGTGCAGGAGCATCGGTAGTATATATAACATTATTCTAATTACAAAGGATGTTAATGAGTTGTTCATTACCCTAGACATCAACGTCAACATCAACATCACCATCGACATCGACATCAACACCAAAAGATTCTCGTACTACGACCCCAAGTACATCTTCAGAAAATCGCCCTACTAAAAAGGTTCTACCAGAAAGAGGCCTGGGATTCAGACAAAGTGTTTTAGCTAAGCCACCAACTTGGAACCTGTTACTTGGCCGATGGAAATTATCTCTAGATTTATTTGGGCGTGTTTTCATGGACGACGTCGGCTTAGAGCACGGTTCTATTTTATCTGAACTACGTGGTTTTCCTGTAAAAGAAAGTCGCTTCCGGCGGCAAATGGAAAAACTTAGAAATGGACAACAGCGAGATTTAGTTTTGTCTAAATTAGAACGCAACCGTGACAGTTTAATAACTCAAACATTCAAAGAATTAAACAATCAATTTGGCACACAAAATCGTCGAGTACACCCACCCTTGCCATTCAATCGGGTAAAAGTTACTTTCAAAGAAGAACCAGGAGAAGGATCTGGGGTCGCCCGCAGTTTTTACACATCAATGGCGGAGGCTTTACTAGTTAATGAGAAACTACCAAATTTAGAAATAGCTCAAATTGGACCATCAAGCAAATATGGTTTACCATTTTCCAGCATCTTAAGAAATCGCAGTGTTGTTGGGCGAGAAACGTCTATACAACGCAAGGGCAATGGAAACAAGATTTTATGGAGAAGCAGCAAAGAGAAGAAGACACTGAATTTCAATGCGAGACCGTTTGTAATATCTACAGGTAATGGCCAAGCTATATATTGATAAATTAATTTTAATGCCCATCGGTAGTCATTTTTAATTAAACTTACTCATTTTTTTAAATATTTGCAGAACCAGGTGGTTCCAGCAGTGGTAACGACCATCTGACAGTACATCTACAGCAACTAGGAGAACGACTTTATCCGAAGGTGAGATTCTATGCTCATACATTTAATTATTAAATATAAGTTCGGACATAATATGTGGGTGGGTTATTTAATTCATCATAACTTGAAAAATAAACCCAGTATCCAGTAAGTATATTAGCTACTAAACTTAAAACCGCGTGAACTTTTGGCTAAAATGGAAAAATGGGAATTCCTCCCAACTTGGGTACGGGAACATTGTTCATCGGTGCTTACATTTTTAATAGACAACCAACAGGATCATGTAACAATTTTATGAAAGTTTTTCGTAAACGCAAAGTAGATTTCTTGAAGAATAGCAATCTAGGATGAAGAAAAGGCCCACCATAATATACTTAGATTTGAAGAGATAACAATAATATGCGATCAAGAATAATGTGCTTTTCTTTCCAAAAAGTTTACGGATGTACCCATTTTTGTGAATTATGAATTATTATATCACTCGGTATATGGTTTAATGGGTAGTGTGACTACTTCCTGTCTTCAATGCTGAAGAACTTTTCTTTTTTGCCGAAAGAAGCCGCCCTTGGTACAATAGTATTGCCAAGATGTACATTTATAAATCAAGTGTTCTGCTTCGTCCTTTTGTGCCTTACGTCGTATTTTCTCTTTCCCACTTATCTCGGGTTGCCTCTTCGGTTTCCTTAACACTTTCGCTTCTACTTCCTTCGCACTCGTTTTTTCTTATGGTATGGGACCACAGAATCGCACACTAGGGATAACAGTGTTTCCTACTAAGTAAAGTATCATTTCGCGGAACACAAATGAGAAGTATAAAAACCATATCAAGCTATTTTTTAGTGATAACCTCCTACATATCTCTTAACCGCCCAACGTGGAAGAACGTGAGCTCCTGTTTAATTAATAATAATCTATACATTGTCGTGCGTGTTCTAAGTAAACACAAAAATACCTAGTTGCATGATTTTGACGACAAGTTCTGTGTGGAAATTCAGAATAAATAAATTAACCATTTAGTGCAGAATGGGAAAACTGCACACACAGAGTGAGGAAAATAAAAATCCTTCCATTAACATCTTTGTTAATACCTTTCCGCAAACATCACTAGTCTTTAACGTTCTTTTTATCAGAAAGCTGTAATGCACGACGTAGACTGTTTGTACAGGAACTCGGGGTGGTAATTTCTATAAGGACCATCTGTAATGAAAGGTTTCTCTAATCGATTGTGTATACCTTAGAACGCATTCTACTCTGAAGCGGTACACAGATATTTTTCAAGCCTATGAAATGATATAAGGGGTTTCACATCGACCAGTGTCAGACCCATGGTTTGGATTGGAATTTCTCGACTATGTCTGCACATATGTCTACCCATAGATCAGAAATTCTGACACCAACATAAATGTATGTAATCACTGATACTGCAATTTAGGGTTTCATTCTGCCTGGATATAAGTCACCACTTCCCACATTTTGGTTACGTATACATATGCGGAGTACTGACATCAGCTTCGACAACAATATGGTCCCTGTTCCGGAATTTAATTTCCTACGAGTAAAATTTCATGTATGGCGCAAAGCTAATAACGTTGCCCGTAAAAATAAATTGTTATGGAAAATTTAACAAGCCTCGAGACTTGCTAAATAAGGCTAAGACCGGATCCCGGACCGGATCCCGGTTGTAGTGCCGATTTCATGTTCGTAAACATATTGTTTCCTGTACCGACGCCCAATTTTGGATGTAAGTCCCAACGTAGGCTCGCTATTTATGAAAGACACATGGAATAATGTAGCAAATAATATTAACAATGCATTCCTAACCATTTTTTATGGCGTAATTAATTAATTTGATTTTTTTTTTTTCAGATATCTGCCATAACAAGCACACATGCATCCAAAGTTACTGGGATGCTACTGGAATTGCCACCAGCCCAGCTGCTTATTATATTGTCGTCAGAGGATACTTTAAGACAAAAGGTCAATGAAGCATTGGAAGTTGTCTTGTATAAACAAAAGTTAGAATCAGGTTCGTTTTTTATTTGCGTTTATATGTATGCCTCTTCCCATAAATAGTATATAATGATTTTAATACCAATCCTCTTTTATACACATGTAACACCAGTGTACTTTCTTTGCAATTACAAATAACAATGGTTGGATTTTAAAGAAAATTTCTTTACAGAGGGCTTAGATCCCCGCGAACTGCCGCTCCACCACGGTCTCTTTATTATTTTTTTTTTTTCCTATTTCAATTTAAGTAATCTTAAAACTTTAAAAACTTCCAAACCAAACTCTTGATTCCAATTAATTAATAGAGGTTGCTACGGAGTTACGCTCGCTTCTATTTTGTTCCTAAATACTGCATTAGTTTGGATTGCTTTTGTATTTTCACAATTTGTTCCCGTTTTATTCTACCTTTACTTTTCTTTTTTAACCTCTGCACTAACTGCAGAAATATGCGAAAATTTAAATAATTATAATCCCTAACCGCGTCCTGTACATGTAATTCCATCACTCTCCTAGGCAAAGTGTCATCCCTAGCTCACTGAACGCCATTTACAGCCAAATTTTAATTTGCATTACCTTTAATAAGTAATGCGACGAATATCAGTGTTTATCTTTATAATATAATAAAAGATAAAGGTACTGTAGAAAGTCTGTACGAAAATAATCAAATGCTTCGAGGGACAGCTGTCGTTGGAATATATTTTCGTATAGTTCTGTACTTGATGGGATCTCATCATTCCATGTTAAAGTCCTCCTCGGGGACGTGAATGCGAAAATTAGAAAGGAAGATATCTTCCAATCAACTATAGGTAAAGATATAATGGAATTCGAATTATTACGTTCGCAGCGACAAAAGATCTGGTAGTGAAAAGCACCATGTTCAAGCACAAGCAAATCCAGAAAGCCACATGAATATCACCCGACGGCGTAACGCGTAACCAAATAGACCACTTCCTCATAGACAAAAGACACCACTCGAATATCCTCGATGTAAGATCATATAGAGGAGCAGATTGCGACTACGATCATCTTCTAGTGATGGGCAAAATCAGGAGTCGGCTCGCAGCCAACCCACATGGGCAGTCACGGGAGACGAGCAAAAAGTTCGAGATTGATAAACTAAATGACCTACGTAAAAGGGCTGAATATCAAGACGAACTAACGAATAGATTTAGCATCCTAAAGCATGGGAGCAGTGAGAAGGAGGAAGCCAATAGTGTGGACACTAAATGGACATCGATCAGAGACACAATCAAACAAACAGCCCAAAAGGTATTAGGATTTAAGAAAACAATTAAGTCCAAACCTTGGTTTCACGACCAGTGCAGGGCGAAGATCGAAGAACGTAAACGACTTAGAGTCATTCACTTAGAAAGATATGATGAATTCAACGCAGAAAGATACGCGACAATTCGGAAAGAGACAATGAGACTCTTCAAACGCAAAAAGCGCGAATGGGATAAGACTCGGATGGAAAAAATCCTAGAAAATGGCGGAGCAAAGAACAGCAGAGGTATGTATGCCGGCATAAATTCAATTAGAAATGGCTACCGAGGGAGAGCCAAAATAATCCGAGACACAAACGGCTGTCTGGTGACAGAAACTAAAAATATCGTGACAAGATGGAAGCAGTATTTTGAAAACCAGCTCAATGTGCGCACTCATCAACCACAAATAAACGCACCAGACGTACATACAGCCGAGCCCCAGATCCCAGAGCCCTCTTTCGACGAAGTTGTAGACGCGATAAATCGACTGAAAAACAACAAGGCCCCCGGAATCGATAGCATACCGGCAGAGCTTGTGAAGCATGGAGGAGGGGCAACCGCTCGAAAGATCCACCAACTGGTTAAAATAATATGGGATAAGGAAGTCACTCCGGAAGAATGGAAAACCTCAATAGTCGTCCCCATTTTCAAAAAAGGCGACAGATCTGACTGCGAAAACTACAGAGGAATATCATTGCTCCCAGCCGCATACGTAATATTAACAAATGTCATCCTGGCGAGAATCACACCGTACGCAGAAGACATATTGGGAGACTACCAATGCGGATTCCGTAGGAACCGGTCAACGAGCGACCAAATGTTCACAATAAGGCAACTGCTGGAAAAAAAGTGGGAGTACGGAGAGACGGTTCACCAACTGTTCGTGGACTTCAAAAAAGCCTACGACTGTCGCAAGGCAAAGACTCTACCATATTGTGGTTGAGCTGGGGATCCCGAAAAAATATGCTGCCCTCATTCAAATCTGCATGAACGAAAACAAAGGGCGAGTTAGAATAGAAAACCACCTCTCAGAACCATTCGAAATCCGGGACGGACTAAAACAAGGGGATGGCCTCTCACCATGCCTTTTTAACCTTGTCCTCGAGTATGTTATCAGAAAGGTACAAGACGACAACACGACCGGATCATCCCTGAACGGGGTCACACAAGTGCTCGCGTATGCGGATGACATCGCCGTTCAGGGCGATAATCTCGAAACTATAAGTAAAAACTGTGAAATCATCATGCAAGCAGCAGAAGAGGTGGGCCTAGAAATAAATGAAGGCAAAACGAAATACATGATTACGACGAGAGCAGGTGGACCTCAGAGAACACATATAAACGTCAGGGGCAAGATATTTGAAAATGTCAAAGAATTTAAATATCTGGGAACGATACTGACGACCAGAAACGAAACGCCAAAGGAAATTAACAAAAGACTACATTCCGGCAACGCTAGTTGGCATGCAGCCAGTAAACTATTAAAATCCAAACTGCTATCACGTAATATAAAGCTCCGTGTCTATAGAACCATAATCATGCCGATTGCTCTATACGGATGCGAAACATGGGCTCTCACAAAACGGGAAGAGAACAAATTCCGCGTATGCGAGAATAAAGTTCTAAGGGGTATCTTTGGAGGTAAATATGACGAGGAACAGCTATACCGCAAACCTACAATAGTGAGAGTAATCAGGTCGCGAAGATTAAGATGGCGCGAATGAGCAACGATAGGACCGTGCGTAGAATTCTTGACGGTAGACCAACGGGAAAGTGACCGGTAGGACAGCCGCGACGGAGATGGGGGGACAATATAAGGTTTGACCTTGAGATCGAATCGGCTGGTCAAGCGTGGAAGGACAGGGAACGATGGCGGAGTCGAGTCGGTGAGGTCATGAACCCCCCCGGCTTTCTACAGGCTAATAAATAGTAAAAATAGTTCCCCTTAAATGGAATTCCATGCAAAGCCAAAGCATTTAAATTGGATAGTCATTAAAGTACTCCTATCCTTACCACTCCTTCAATTCTCTCCTGCATGCAGTTTGTCTTTCGATGACATTTGGTGTGTGTGTGTGTATTATAATAACATTGTTTTTTAGAACATATGTGTGTAAAAATGTTATAACGACATTGTTCTTTAAAACGTCGATGTTTTACGCCTTAAAATTTACAAAAAGACATGTTAATGTATATACTTCAGAAACAAGTTGTTAATTAAGAACTGTTGCATTAATGTAATGTAATATTACTACAGTATTTGTTTTTAGCTTATGGGACGAAATGTGAAGGACTTAGTTTTATTTTAAAATTTGTTTTTCAGCGGAGACCAAGAAAATCATACCGGTCGTTCTGTTAGAGCAAATTGATGATAATGATCCACTTTTCTATTCGCCGGGTAAACGAGGATTCTACAGTCCAAGGCAGGGCTATGCCACTTATGAAAGGATAAACGCATTCCGCAATGTTGGAAGGTAGTCTTGTGCTTATGATTTATTGTAAACCACAAGTAAATGAAAATATACACGTTTTTCAGACTGATTGGATTATGTCTACTGCAGAACGAACTGTTCCCACTCTTCTTACAGCGTCATGTTTTAAAGTATATATTGGGAAAACAAATAAGATTTCATGACTTGGCATTTTTCGATCCAACTGTGTACGAATCATTTAGGCAATTGATTGTAGGATCTGTTAGTGCGGAAGGATCTGACCTCTTGAAGAAATTAGAATTATATTTCATGTAAGTATCTTTTATTATTAAATATCCCTGTTAGTAGTAGAATTTTTCTTTATTAATTTAATTATTTTGTGTTACTGGCAGAATTGATTTGATCAAAGAAGAAGGTGGGGGAACTGCAGAATTAGCACCAGGAGGTAAAAGTATTCAAGTTGTTGCCAGTAATGTGCACGACTACGTACGGCGTTATGCAGAATTTAGAATGGTCAAATCGCAGGAAAAAGCTTTAGAGGTAAGTAACAGGTATTGCTATTTCTACTATGTTATTATTGCAATCCTATCAACATGTATTGCATTCCCTTTCATTATTTTTAGTCCTGCGTTTTTCTAAGAAAAAATTGTATGCTTTTTGCCAAAAACACCTGCTATCAAAACGAAAAAAAATATCCTTTAGAAAATATCGTCCTTCAAGTAGTTTGGGATTTTAGTAGCAATATTTTACTGCAAAGAATTAAAGTGCAATTTTATTAATCCAAGGCACGTATATGTGAAAACAAAATATACTTAGTGTTACTCTTACCACGTCGTTTGCTTGAAAAAAACAGTACATTTTTATTGACTTGATTACGAGTGTGACCCGGTTCAGTCGTATTAAAATTCACCTACAGTTGGCTCAAATCATTATCACTAGAGTTGTATTTGCTGAAGTACGTTTATATTGCAGTGTGAACATTTGTAATTAAAAGATCGAAATACATTGCACTGGGCATATTTTCCAGTACAACTCCAACGTAAAGCTTATGAGTTGCAAAAATCTGATGCTGAGAAGCAAACTTATTCTAAGAGTACGGATGGTGACTTGCAATTGTTGCTGCTCTATCGACTGTGGCATTTTTCGAGGTGTAAACCATTATACTAATCCTATCTATCTCCCTCTTCGTTTCTGAAACAAACAACAAAAAAAGTCGTGATATAAAAATACGAACAAAAACCTAGTACTTTAATGTTGGGCTTGTTGATTATCACTTAGAAGTTGTTTCATTTTTTCACTCGAGAAAATCTTGTTGTCTGAACTCTGCTGGTATATATAGTGAGTTTAGTTTCCATGGGTACAAAACCGACTGTTGATCATATGCGCGTTTCAACTATTTCACTAACTTCGAAGGGGTTTAAAGAATGTTATAATTTCGAGAAATGACCCAGCTATACAATTTTCCTCGCAAAAGACCAACTGTTTCGCAACTTTATTCTTCTGTCGATCCCTTTCTATTAATATTTCGAACAGGAATTCTTTTATGAATTAACTCTTATCTGTTCTCCATTGTTGTAATTTCCTTGCAGTCGGTTTACGTGTGGGTAAATCTACATACCATATTTAGTGCAGGTCCACATTTTTTTAGTGTTCAGAAACGGTGAATGTGTTATAGATATTTTATACAATTTAAAATATAATAATAAATATTTTATTTAAGCAATATATTTCATTAGGAGTTGGGGAAATATATTTAAAATTTATATATTAGTATTGTAAATGAATAGACTTACTTGGTTGACCGTGGAGCGGTCGCTTACTGTTGCTGTCTTGCTGCTGGAAGGGTGCAGGGGGCGTTGCACAAAGTAGTTTATGCAAATTAGCTACTTGGCGATTTGTTTTCCCTTTAGAGGTATAGAGGGGAAATTTGCGAACGGGAATTAGTGGGTGCTAGGCGAGGACATGGACGCGAGGTCCGTAATAAATGGCCTACTGTTCGACTTGACTATCGCCCAAATATACCTCTGCATTCTTCTCACCAACTGTGCCGATAGTGACCACATGTGCATTTTTAAGGACGAAGAGGCATTGCCGATCTCACCCAAAATTCTACTTAACTCAAAAACTTGTCCACAACTTTCTTTAGTTATTCAGAGAAATATAATTTCCTCCGAATACTTTGAGCACTGTCACCTGAATCGCCTGTTAAGTAATCCATTTTCGATGATATGTTGTTGTCTTCTTCGAGTGCATAGACCTGTAGTGTTTTAGATTCTAATTTCGCTGGATGAGGTAAGTCTAGTTAACAATTTCTCTAAGAATACACTGACTAGTGACGCTGGAAACAGTTTTCCCTCTGGCTTTGTTTCTGTACGCCATAAAGTTTTTTTACTCGAGGGACACGTGAAAAGGGGCCTTTGTAGTTTGAGCACGTATTTCATTAGGGTTTCTTGGACATTTTGTTCGATTTAATGTTAAATTTGTACACTCAAATTCCTCCAAATATTCAGCCACATCATTCACAGTAGTTCAAATTTGTCCATTTTTTCACCGGCATCGAGACTTAAGAAAAATTCCAGTCACTCGTAGCAAATCTAAACCTTCTTTCACCTGCCATCAGCATGTAAACACGTTGAATATCACAGAGCTTCTGTCGCCATACTTTGAATAACTAACCAGATTCTGTGGGATAAAAATCATCATCCTGCTATAGCTGGAAAATTATTTTTGCTCTAGAAATTTTTAAAGGCACTATAATAGCTGATACTACTTTGGCCGTCTCGATACAACTTAAAGAGGTGCAGCAAATGACCAGTTCCTACATTAGTGTTATCGTAAAGGAAAACAGAGTTTTTAAAATCAACATAAACATGATCTGCCTCGGTAGACAGTCTACTAGGATAAGTAGCTCAAAGTAAATTCGTTACTGTAGCATTAGATTTTAGACAGCGTTAAAGAGTTCCTTTCAAATGATTGTAAAGCGCAATGAAGTGTTGGGAAAATTTTGCTGGAATGTACACTATCTCCTGTCCAGAACCCAAAGACATCGATAGAATCGTACCCAATAAATTGCAGCAGCACTTTAGTTACCATGAATTTGACTAACTTAATTGTTACACAATAATATGGCCTTCAATGACGTGTGAAATTCTCACCCACAATTAATATAAACAAAAGATTTCGACTTTAAAAATTGAGTTTTTTCGATGACGTTGCAATTACATGATATGATGAAATTCTCACACACACAATTAATATAAACAAAATATTTCGACTTTAAAAATTGAGGTTTTTTTGAAGACGATTCATTTATTTATTAATTAATACGCACACAATTAATATAAACACATGATTTCAAAAATGTAAGCTCAAGAGAAAGAAAGTTATATAATCCTCAAAGTATACAATAGAAATAGCAAAATCCCAACACCCAAAAGTCGTACTGCTAAAAGGTATGCTGTTCTAAAATAAAACAATTCAAATCTCTCGCAAGAGAACTTTCACCACCAACGAAATTCTCGCATTCATTCATTAATACACGCAATTAATGTGCTTTCGAAAATGTAAACTCATCCCATATCCAAAATACCAACCAACGCTCCCACAAGAGAGCTTTCAAGCTGACGTCACCAGTAAGCCCACACACCCACCGCATACCCCCCCCCCCCCCCCCCCCCCCCCCCCCCAAAGCCCCGCGACAGCCCCGGTAGCCGAGGCACCAAAGCCTGGCCGCCCACTCCGGCAGCCGGGACACCAACCCACCAAAGTTCCCCGAGAGAGCTTTCAATATGGCGTCACAAGTGACCCAGAAACACCATAAACCCTCTACTGCACGCACACGCAATTTTTCCATTCACCCATCAACGTCTCTGTGCTGCGAAGTATGTCTTAATTTGTTATGCAAAATGTTCAACGGAATGTATTTTGTTTGACGGGTATATTTGTGGCGTTTCTAACAGATACACACTACTAATAATGAAGAACAACACCACCAAAAGAGAAATCGATAAAACAAAGCACATACGTTAAAGCCGTATACCATAGCAACAACATAGCATTTCCACATCAGTCGAATGTACTTGAGTTTAAAAATCAAATTCGCACATGCGGCAGTAGCCTGGTGCATTGACCTTTGGTTCTATCTTTTACTGATTCTAACCGTGATAGTGTCGGTTCGAATCACACGCTCTTCACTATCGTCGCAAACGCTATATAACTGCTTCAATGATTATTTTTGACATCATTTTATGTATTCCGGACTTTAATAAATCATAACCGCCACAGATGACGAACAAGATAATCGATTTTACCTACCAATCATATTTTACAATAATTACACACAATATAGCGAAAATTTTCAATAATGACGGTCAAAACCATAGAGTATTTTTACTTCTCATTTTATTTAGTCGTATAGGTTTTTAAGGGCTCCTCGATAGTATAGTGGTTAGTATACCCGCCTGTCACCCGGGAGACCGGGGTTCGATTCCCCGTCGGGGAGCCCCTGGCGCAAGACTAATGACCTTGCCCAGACAAAATAAATCATTATGGAAAATTTAACAAGCCTCAGGACTTGCTAAATAAGGCCAAGACCGGTTCCCGATTGTAGTGCCGATGATGATGATGATAGGTTTTTAAACACCTCTGCTTCGCTAGTGGTGAATGTAATCGCGGCGCCATTCCTTGTACCTCACTTATGTTAACCAACGGCATTTGAGTATTTTACTAATAATGATTTAATTTGTAATTTGTCTGTTGAATTGGTAATAATTTAATTTATAGTTCGTGTATCTAAATAATTTTTTTTGATACGTTTTTAGGCTATAAAATCAGGAGTGTTTGACGTGTTACCGGAATGCTCTTTGGATTCGTTAACTTCGGAAGATTTAAGACTACTTTTAAATGGAGTTGGAGACATAAATGTGAACACACTTATATCCTATACAACATTTAATGACGAGTCTAGCGAGAGCACTGAGAAGTTACTGAAATTTAAAAAATGGCTCTGGTGTATTGTAGAAAAAATGAATACAACAGAACGGCAAGATTTGGTTAATATATTCTTAGTAAATAATTTTTATGTTTTTGGTAATATTAATCTTTGCATTACAGCTTTATTTTTGGACAGGATCTCCTGCACTTCCTGCATCAGAAGAAGGATTCCAACCCTTGCCATCTATAACTATAAGACCTGTCGACGATTATCACCTCCCTACCGCTAATACTTGCATCTCCAGATTATACATCCCACTTTATTCCAACAAAACTATCTTACGGACAAAATTACTCTTGGCTATAAAATCTAAAAACTTTGGTTTTGTTTAACTTTTTTTTTCTTTTTGATAAATTCCTCGTGTATTCGTATGTATGAGCACAAATCTATGTTGGATGCAGTGGCACATACAGAATAAAAAAAAAATTATAAAATAAAGAAAACTAAAAAAAACAAAGAAAAACTTAAAAGAAATGAATAAACTCACTTATGTAACATTATCTCTTTTATCATCAGGATTCTTTAATTTTATTATTCAATGGTAAAAATATTACTATAAATTTAGAGATGTGTGGATACGTTTCCGTATACATACACAATATACAATATATGCAAATATAAGTTTAAATCTACAAAAGTACATTCAAATTTCAAGCATAAGAATTTAAATAAATATTAAATGTAAAATCATATACGTTTCAATAAAATTGGAATTACTCTCCACAGTAGTGTGTATGTTCTTAATTTCATTCATCTATTGGATTTAATTTATTCTACCGCATCATTTTTTGCTTTCATGGAGGACCTTCCAAAAGAATAGAGGGGACTGACTTCTTTTATTGAGAGTGCTCGTAATGAGGGGTATGGGTTTTGGATTCCAATCTTTCACACACATACAGAACATTTTTGAAAGTTCATCAGATATGAATAGACGGTTTTTACTTCGCTTTTAACAAAAGAGAATTCGTCCTTCTGTAATTGTAATCTGCTAGGGCTTTACAAAAGCAGCTAGGGCTTACAAAATAATCGAAAAAATACCCTTCACTAAATTAAACTTAGCCCTTAACAAACTTAGAGGCAAAATCGCGGTGTATGATCAGATTTCTTATTCTGTAATAAAATTTGTTTCTACCTCCGTCAAACTACACCTCTTTTCATTGTACAACAATATTTTGCATTCCTCAAATACTTGAAACAAGCACAGTATTCCGCTTATTAAAATCAAATACCATAGAAACTTCAATAAACCTCCATTTCTCTCAATCTTTCCTGCTCTAAAGTGTTAAAGTCATGGATAACAAACGAATTAAGCTCGGGCAATAAATTCCTTAGCAGTCAACTAGACGGTTTCGAAATGAATCATCATCCGCTTCTCTGCTTAAACCACTTTGTTACTGATACCTTGTCGGAGGAAATCATGTATTAACCGTGGGTTTGGGATTTTCCAAGAACGAACTACATGGAGGAAACGACAATGGAGGAAACTCCACAACCACGAAGAAGAACTATACCGAAAACCTACAGTAGTGAGAGTAATCAAGTCGCGAAGATTAAGATGGGCCGGACATGTGGCGCGAATGGGCGACGTTAGGACCGTGCATAGAATTCTTGACGGTAGACCAACGGTAAAGAGACCGACAGGACGGCCGCGACGGAGATGGGAGGACAATGTTAGGTTTGACCTTGAGGAGATCGGATCAGATGGTCAAGCGTGGAAGGAGAGTGCACAGGGCAGGGAACGATGGCGGAGTCGAGTCGGTGAGGTCATGAACTTCCGGGTTCCTACAGGCCAATAAATAAATAATAATAATAAATAAAATAATGCATTTAATGGTGCCAATAACAATGCAAACAAACAGTAGCAGACCATAAGACCGATGTACTAGATATACCAACCAACGGTAAGACTGGAAAACTAGATATCCCAGTTGTCAGTAATCCTGAGGACCTAGATATCTCACCAGGCCATAAGACTGAGGAACTAGATATCCCAGCTGACAGAGGGGGTGAGGAACTGGATATACCAGCTGACAGTAAGGCTGAAGAACTAAATGTACCAGCTGACAGTAAGTCTGCGGAACCAGATATTCCAGCAGATCGTAAAATCAAGGTACTAGATATATCAACTAAGAATAAGACTGAGAAACTAAATATCCCAGCTGTCAGTAACCCTGAGGAACTAGATATCCCAACTACCAGTAACACTCAAGAACTAGATATGCCAGCTGACAGTAAGACTAAATTAAATGTACCAATTGGCAGCAAGACTGAGAACTTAGATATCCCAGCTGACACTGAGACTGAGGATTTAGAACTACCAGTAACCCTGAGGAACTACATATCCCAGCAGACCGTAAGATTGAGGAATTAGATATCCCAGCTACTAAACTAGATATTCAGACAGATAATAAGACTAAGAATCTTGATGTATCAGCTGACAGTAGGACTGAGCAACTGTAGTAGATATACCAGCCGAAATTGAAACAGAAGTTAGATAAAAAACATACAGGGCAAAGCCACTGCTTTCAACCCGGCGAAGGCAAAGACGATTCTTGTCCCCGTTCAATCCAAGTGAACATGCAGTTTCAACGTGACACCCCTGGATAGATACTTTGGCACCCGCCAAGTAGTGAACCAATGCATGCAGCGACATCCTGAGAATGGTTGGCGCAAGCCTAATAACCTTGCCCGGAAAAACGAATTATTATGGACAATTTAACAAGTCTCGGATATGGACCGGATACCGGTGGAGAGACTTGCTAAATAAGGCCAAAACTGGATCCCGGCTCTAGTGCCGATGATGATGATGATCTGCCAGAAACGCTACATATCGGTCCAGTGTCATTCGTACGGTCTCGAATTTGTCGCACTCTGGGAGCCCGTATTCCGCATTTTCTTCGCAGTACAAGCAGTATGGGAATTGGCATGCTTGTACTTGTGCAACTATTGCTGAAAGTATCATGTCCTGATATTAGCTGAGTCAGGTGGTAACTCAGCTTGCCATGTTTTCTATTCATCCAAATTTTTATATCACGTATTATGGTCTGGGTCCATCCTCCTTTCATGGAAGTATCCCATTTTCGTTGGCTGGAGATCTCTGTTTGTATCCGTATTCGCCGGCGATCCTTTTACTGGGCTAGCGCGTAAGCCTCTGCGGTTTTCTTAGCAGCAATGCCAAGTGGTTTCCTCACAGCCATGATATTAAAGCATCTTCGGATACCGTCCAGAAGACGCAGCATACCCTTTACGATGATAGCCTATGTGCTGAGTTCACTGCCCCATGTACGACTTACCCTATGACTATGCGGCTCCTGCCCATATGTAAGCTGCATACATTATAATAGAGGTGTTGACGCTGCTTATCAACTTCCTTAAGTGGGACCCGCCTCCTCCAACCTTGCGTAGTAGTCTCGCTAAAACATTATATACTCTTCCCATGTTTTCACTCATTTTCCGCAGGTGTTCCTTGAAGATCAACCTGTTGTTGTAAAGGGTAACACCAAGATATTTTATAGAGGGACTAGATCTGATGGGATGGATGCTTTTATATCCAAATTAAGGTATTCAACTTTCTTGCTGCTGGTTGTGAAAACTGCGTCCTCTTATGTGCGACCAGCTTCTATCCGACCATATCTAGTCAGCATTAAATGTTCTTGATTGTATGGGTACAAATAGATATTTAGCTACGGCCACTATTGCCAAGGCATCTGCATACCCAATGATTCTTAGACGTCCTGGCTCATTGACTCTGAGTACACCGTCGTACATATTACATAACATAGCGGTCCCGGTAAAGACCCCTAAGGCACGCCCGCTGTTATTTCATATTTTTGTGGCATCTAATCACTGTGCTATCACAAGGAGAGAGCTTGCTATTATACGGACCAAATAGGATGAGACTTGTATATTGTCCAGCGCTTCTAGCACGTTATTACAATTGGGTGAGTTGAATGCATTTTTGACATATAGCGTCATCACTACACAGTACGTTTTAGTTCTTTCCAACCAACGTGCTATCACACCGTGGACGGTGTCGCATACAGGTTAAATCGGAACCCACATTGGCATTCAGAAAGTTTAAGTGTATCCTGGGTGAGTGGCAAGTACTTGTTCAAGTAGTTTTCTTGTTGTGTCTAACATGCATAATTGGCAATAGGACAACGGCGTTTTTAATTCGTTTGCTCCTTTAGATATGAGTTCAAGCCCAAATGTATGTACACAAGTACCAAATGTAATGCGGTTGTATAAATGAAAGAATACAGAGAGCAATCGGAGAAAATTACAAAAAAGCTCGTCTTGCATTACCAGAGAGTGAGACAAAAATGCTACACTATCCCACAGATAGAAGAAATTTCTGGGAATTTTTGAAGTTCATCAAAAACTCTATCTTCTAATCCAGTCCTTCGCTTAAAGTTGATAATCAATCATAATAGAGAATGTAGATATACTTGATGCACATTTCACAGCCAACTCTAAGCTGCCTGAGACCATTTCATCTCTGCCTCCAGTCGAATGCAATGAGCATTCCATAAATCAATTTTACCTTCGAACTCTTGCCCGGGTTGATTGTACATAGATCCGCTCGTCCAAAGGGTATCCTCAGTATACTTTTGAAGGTTTATTTCTTCGCTCGTTAAATCGATGTGAAGGCCCTTGCATCTGTCCTATTTATCAGGTCTGTTCCTAAGAGGTCCTCGATAGTATAGTGGTTAGCATACCCGCCTGTCACGCGGGAGACCAGGGTTCGATTCCCCGTCGGAGAGCCTCTGGCGCAAGACTAATGACCTTGCCCGGAAAAGACAAATCATTATGGAAAATTTAACAAGCCTCGGGACTTGCTAAATAACGCCAAGACCGGCTCCCGGTTGTAGTGCCGATGATGATGATGATGATGATGTTTCTAAGGGTATTCCCTTTTTATAGTTTATCGTTTATTAAACAGACGTGAAGGCTCTTGCTGCTACCCTAGGTAATAGGGGTATTCCTAAATACCTACTTTCCTTTTTCTTTTTCATCTCTCACTCGTACTGTATTCTGACATTTGATGGTACCTTTTATACGCCTGTGTCTTATAAACAAAAGGCAGAGCAGTGAAATTGTACTATGAATGTTGTACTTACCGACCCAAAACGGCCTTGCATTGGGACGTATTGTATATTGAGGTCTACAATAGATGATTGACATAGATATAGATGGGTTGATCCACCGAATCTCCCAATATGCTCAGCCAACAAAACATCCGTAACTAAGATTACAACACGGTCACTCCACAACCCTACTATTGACAAAAATTCATTCAAAATTAGTTTTATTTGTGGGACCAAATAGAGCGGCATCCACTTTTCCGGAAGCACGTACATAGAGATACCCACGACAGGTTTCACAGACAAAATCGAAATGTTAATTTCGAGAGGCAGAAGCTCACGTGATGCTCAATAAGTAGGTTGTATGATACTGTTGGCAGTCTCATAGGACGCGGGTGCGCGAGGAGAAATACAAAGAGCTCAGAAGATCTGAAAAAAGACCACAGACAAAAGAAAAGTGCCTGGGAAAAAAACCTTGTCTGTGAAATAGAGAAATGTAGAGAGCGAGGTCCGCACCAGGCGCGGAAGTTCTACCAAATAATCCGCAGTATGACGCGGTACACGCCACGAGGGTAATCTGATCACCGATCCTGAAGGCATTCTGGAGCGATGGGAAGTGCACTTCAATGAATTGCTAAATGGTCAGCTCACAGAAGAATTGGAGGCTCCACCAAGGCAAGATCAAGACCAAATGCTGCCGCCACTAAGCATTGAGGAAACATTAAAATCCATTAGACAGCTCAAATCAAATAAAGCCCCTAGAGCTGATGGCATACC
This sequence comes from Microdon myrmicae, assembly GCA_963931805.1. NCBI lineage: Eukaryota > Metazoa > Arthropoda > Insecta > Diptera > Syrphidae > Microdon > Microdon myrmicae. The sequence goes on from OZ007500.1 coordinate 25,988,631, forward strand.
AGCTGAGCTGATCAAACAAGGAGGGACAGCGTTACATCACGCAATTCATGAGATCGTGGTGTACGTATGGGAGCAAGAGGAGATGCCGTAAGATTGGCGTCGCGGTATAATTTGCCCCATACATAAGAAAGGAGGTATCACACTGTGCAACAACTATAGGGGTATAACATTGCTGAGTACCGCCTATAAGATACTCTCCATTATCCTACAAGATCGGATAGTCCCATATGCTAAAGCCATCATTGGTCAATATCAGTGTGGCTTCATCCCAGGCAAATCAGCAATTGATCAGATATTGACCCCTAGGCAGGCGATGGAGAAATGTCTGCAATTTAAGATTCCATTATATCATCTATTTATAGACTTTAGGGCCGCCTACGACAGCATAGCCAGGGTAGAACTATATCATGCCATGAGAGAATTCGGCATTCCAAACAAATTGATACGACTTTGTAGGTTGACCATGACCAACGTAACTAGTCAAGTAAAAATAGCGGAATTGCTGTCCAAACCAATAAACATCTATAATGGACTCCAACAAGGGGACGGTCTGGCCTGCCTCCTCTTCAACCTGGCCTTGGAGAAAGCAATCCGTGACTCTGGCGTTACAACAAGAGGTACTATTGTCACCAAGTCCAGCCAGATACTTGCCTACGCAGATGACATCGACATCATCGGTAGAACCGAATCGGCGATGCAGGAATCCTTCACCCAGATCGAGCAGGCGGCACAAAAACTGGGACTGCACATTAATGAGGGAAAAACTAAGTACATGGTGGCAACTTCTACGAAGAGAAGACCTAACGTTGGTCAAACTATCAGGGTAGTGGAGCACGAATTTGAAATAGTGCAATCCTTTAACTACCTTGGGTCAATGGTATCAGCCGATAACAATATGGAAGAAGAAATACGTGAACGACTGATTAAATCCAACAAAGCCTACTATGGTCTATCAAGGCTCTTTAAATCCCGAAATTTATCCAGACCATCCAAGCTACTAGTGTACAAGACCATTGTCATACCAGTACTCATGTATGGATCCGAGACGTGGGTGCTCAATAAAAGGCACTTTGAACTCTTGATCGCGTTCGAGAGAAAGGTCTTAAGGAGAATTGTTGGCCCCGTATGTGAGGGAGAACGATTCCAGAGACGCTACAACCATGAGTTGTACGCAATCTACCTTGAAGCTAATGTTGTAAGAAAAATCAAGCTCGGTAGACTCCGGTGGGCGGGACACCTAGCTCGAATGAGCGAAGAGGAGCCTGTCCGGAAAGTCCTTTGTGGCAGGATGTATGGAAGGAGACAGCGCGGCAGACCTTATCTGCGATCGAGGGATGGCGTAGACCAGGACGCCCATTGCCTGCGAGTGCCAAACTGGATGACATCGGCTCGAAATCGGGACCGGTGGAGAGACTTGCTAAATAAGACCAAGAACGGATCCCGGTTGTAGTGCCGATGATAATGATGATGATGATACTGTTGGCGCAAGGCTAATAACCTTGCCCGGAAAAACAAATTATTATGAGAAATTTAACAAGCCTCGGGACTTGCTAAATAAGGCCAAGACCGGATCCCTGTTGTAGTGCCGATGATGATACTGTACACACATACATGGTGTGTTCCATTCAAACTCACCTGTTTCCTTTTCATTCGAAAGTAACAATACAAAACAAAATAGACATTTAAAAACTAAACACAATTACAGTTTTTATTCTATTGGTTTTTTCGTTTTTTGTTGTTGTTTTTTAAGGGTTTCTCTTCATAAAAAAAAATAAATATATTCGTATTTGTTTTTTAAACAATAGTAAGTAAAAATAGGAGTACTCGCTAAGAAATTTGTTCAATTAATTTCAAGAGTTAAACAAAATGTGGCTTTTGTTTCCAATTGTATCCACCTCTGACTAATGAGAAAAAAAAATTAAATTTGCGTTAAAGTAGAGTAGTATATAAAAATAACAGACAGATAATATGCTATAAAATGTATGTAAATATAAAATGAATTTAGGTGAAAAGAACGATCACTGCCCTACAGCTTCTCAAATAACTACATTTATACTAATCATACTAAATATAGTACCTATTTTGTAAAATTAGATATTTAGTTTTTAATGTTATTTCACATATAAATTTAACATTCATTAATGTATTCTTTTTGTTTGTGTACAGATTGCTTTAGCAAAGTAAGTTAATAAGTGAAACAAGACTTAATTTTTATTATACAACTTAAAGACTCGGGCTGCTAATATGGGGTAAGGTGGTTCAATGGCAGCAAGAAAAGATTGGTAAATGTTCAACATAGACATAATAATATTAATGTTTACAATGATGCCAAACAATAACATTCAGATATCTTTTTGGTTTTGTTTTCTTTTTTCTTATAATTTTTGTTTTGTTTCTTTTACATTATCTGGTGTGTTATATCTTTTCTGTTTTAGTTTTTCGTTCTTGTTTCTTTTAGAACAATAAATTCGTCGATCTGTGAAATGCTTAGTTATCATTGGTATTTCCATTACCATTTTGGCTGCATCCACTGCCGCCACTAATACCACCGCTGTTGCCTGCTCCAGTTCCACTATTACTATTATTATGGTGTCCCATATTATTACATGTCTGACCTCCGCCTCCCATACCTCGGCGATCTCTGGAGTTATTTGATTTAAATACTCTCCTATTTTGATTCATGCGGTTACCGCCACTTTTAACTCCGCCTCCTGGTCGATTAAAATTATTTCTGTTTCCGCGATTCATCTGGCCACCACCCATGCCGTTTCCGGGGCCCATTCCCATACCGGGAAAATTGCCCCCGTTGTTACCAAAATTATTTCCAAACATATTGTTATTCATACCACAGAAATTAGGATTCATCATGTGATTACCTCCACCGTTGTCACCAGGATTACCGCCGTATTGGTTAAAACCAACATTACCTGGTACACCAGGGCGAATCCCTAGTAAGCCGTGACGAGGGTTTTGACCGAACATTGGCATCATATTCCCTGGATTATTAAACATTGGTTGCTGCTGGGGTCCTAGTACATGCCTTATCATATTCATATTGGGTGGGGGATTACGCAAAAAGTCCATCGACTGGTGTTGTTGCTGCTGGTAGTGATGCTGTTGCATTTGATGTTGTTGCTGCTGCTGTTGTTGTTGCTGTTGTTGTTGCGGCATGCCCATCATATGAGACATGTTCATGTTTGGATTGTTCATCATCATCATTTGATTTGAATTTCCGCCTCCTTGATTAAAGTCCATGCCAGGGCCGCAACCCATACCTCGTGCACCAGATGAATTGACACTATTACTATTACCTCCAGGCCCGCTACATGCACCGATACCAGTCATCATATCGTTGTCATTCTCAATATGGGCCACTTGGCCATTATCATCAATGTAAATTCCCAGATTCGTCAGGATTTGTTGTAAATTGTCATTATTCACTATGAAATTGATATCGAAGACTTTGTTCGGAGAAGAGCTTTGATGGAATCTCTTCAGTTCAGTTGACAACAGTGCCAACTGTTGATTAACCATGATTTTATATTTGGAATTTAAGTTTTTATACCAATCAGATTTTTGGAGCAACGTTCTGATTTCGACATTTTGTTGTAGATTAGCTTGTACTAAGGGAACAGCTTGTGTTTCACCCGAAATAGCTCTTGTGAGTGCTGCTCGTCGTCTGGGATCAGCTAGCAATCCTCGACTTACCAATAATGCTGGATCTACTGGTTTAGTTGGTTGTATTGAATGTAATGATTGTTGACATTTTGGCTCCGCCTTTGCTTCCGTCTCATATTTGGGTGAAGATGATTCTACACTCGATGGTGAAGGAATACTTAAGCGCGAATTGCGGTTGTATAACTCTTCTAACACTTTTGAGTTCGATAATTCCCGTAATCCAAGTATGCGACGAAGCCGTGGATCAATGGAATCTTCATTTTGGAAGCTTTGTCGCAAATCTGTATAATTCGGGTCTGGAATGTCGACTTCAACTACCTATAAAAAACAAAAGAGTATAATTTAAATGAAAAGTTCAAAGACGTAAGTCTTTTTGTATAAACAATTCCAACATCAACGTAATAAACAATTCCAACATCAACGTAATAAACAATTCCCCGCCACTCACGCGCCCCTCCCTCTTACGGTTTTTAAGAAATTAAGTGTTGTCCTTTGCAAAAATTTAATAAATTGGGCATATTCTACTGTTTGGTAACGAGGTTCGAGGTTCAGCTTGTTGTCATCAGCAATCGAGTGAATTGGGTTGTAAATAATAGACAAGAGATCGCTTATAAAAATGAGGAATTGAGTGGGTGAGAAATCTGTCTGTCATCAATTTAATGTGAAGTAGATTTTAACCAGCGAATGTAATTTAACAACAACTACAAATTGTAATACAAGTAGCAATTTCAATTAAAGCTCAAAGCGGTTACAAGCACTGGAAACCCTATAGCGTTTGCGACGATAGTGGAGAACGTATGATTCGAACCAACGCTATGACGGTTAGAATCACTTAGAGATTGAACCAATTCTCAACACATCAGCCCACTGCCGCGTGTACGAATTCGATATCTAAACTCAAGTACACTCAACTGATGTGGAACTGCTATGTTAATGGTTGGTATACGGTTGATGTTAATTGCTTATTCGTTTTTCCTTCTGTGTTGTTTTTCATTTCCTTGGGTACTGTGTGCGTATCTGTTAGAAACGCCATAAACCTACTGTCTTATGAAATTATGTTTTCATTGTAAAAGCGTTTTAGAACTCCAAAATGCACGGCATTTACTACGGTAATATTAAAACTCTCTACTTATATCGGGTTTTCCAATAGGGACTTGACAACTTTGAATTTAATTTGTGAACGTACCCTTTCGCGGTGGCCATATTAACGAAGTCGAAAAAAAAAGCTGTCAAATCCCTATTGGAAAACTCATTATTAATTACATCTCCACTGTAAATCACGGCATACGTACAATTTCGAAAAGGTGTAGGTCTACTGTTCCGGACCGTTGCAATGATACAAGAGTGTCGCGTCGGTGAATTCAGCATTCATGGCTTTAGGTGAAATTTCTCTGCTGAGTCGGACAATTTGAGAAGTTTTTGATGAATAATGCTTCGATAAATTAAATACTCCACATTAAATTGATGGCGGTGTTCCCCAGGGCCCCATTTTCTCACCCACTCAATTCCTCATTTTTATAAGCGATCTCTTGTCTATTATTTACAACCCAATTCACTCGATTGTTGATGACAACAAGCTGAGAACCTCGTTACCAAACAATAGAATATGCCCAATTTATTAAATTCCGACCTCAATAAGATGTTCCAATATGGATTACCTATCAAAGTAGAACTCAACGCCTCTGAAACCCAATGCTACCTCATATCGTCAAAGACGAATCCCAAAGTAGATACGCTATCGATGAAAGGCGCTTGCATGACGAACCTAATCGACTGTCATTTCTTGACACTCAAGTTAATAAGACTGTTAATTAGAATGATCACAGGACTGAAGATGCGGAAAGTGCGTCCAAATGTACAAAATCTTCGGTGAGCTAAACCAAAAAAGTTGTTCTATTTAGATGGCTGTCATTCACAAACTGAACCACGCAGCAACTTGACATGCTGATAGTATTATTGTGAAAGTTTATGCTTACGGAAAATGCCACTTTTTAAATACTACCTGTGCCGTCTCCGGCCTAGGCCAGTATTTATCACTCAATGCTCGTAACAAAGGCACAAAAGGAAAGCAGTGGTAGCGAATATTGCTCGTCTATGTGGTGTAGATTTTCGAAATAGGGTTTATAAATATATAGGGTGAGCCATAAATTTTTGCAAATGGCAACACTTGATTTCTTAAAAACCGTTAGAGGGAGGGCGTGCGAGTGGCGGGGCGTAATAAACGTATAAACAATTCCAACAACAACGTAATAAACAATTCCCCGCCACTCGCGCACCCCTCCCTCTTACGGTTTTTAAGAAATTAAGTGTTGCCCTTTGCGAAAATTTTAAGAAATCAAGTGTTGCCATTTGCAAACATTTATGGCCCACCCTATATTTTTGTTGTACGTCACATATATTATCAAAAGTTATAGTACAAGTTGAGGGGGAATAACATGAGCAAAAAAGGTAGAAAAGCCTCAATTAGCGGTTAGAAGATAGTGGAGAGGAGAAAACTTTCCAATTGTCACACAACACAATTAATCATGTAACGCACAAAATAATCATATGTGATCCGCTATAAGATACTCGATTGTCCAATTGCGACAACATGATGTGTGGTGAATAAGAAAAACACCGGCATTGGCTGAGATCAAACGCAATTCAATGATGAATTTAGTGTCTTCAAGATTTTCATAACAAAAGGCACCTTTCTTTTATGCAAAATTGAGGTGGGACTCAATCTATTTCAATGACATTAAAACAGGATTTGAGTCAAAAGGGGGTGTACATATATTCATTCCTAAATTCTCTATTGGTAGATAGAGAAAGGTGTTTACGATATGTTTGCTAGTCTCAGTACAACATTTGTAAAATGTAATTGACACCACCATTGAAACATATTTTACAATCTCTACTTGAAGGTAAAATTCTGTAAATAACCCAGCTTGCCCTTTCGCACGGACTAATAAAAAAAGTTTCAGCTTCTTCGCCTCCGGTTTATCCTTGCGTAGCAATTACTATATGCAAATGGCTTGCCACATATATTCCAAAATATTCCACAGGTTTGCAAAATTACTCTTGACGAATTTACACATCCCAAAATTAAATAAGCTAACTAATGATATCAATACACCTAAGTATACTAAGTATACCTTAGTTTGACTTACCCTGTAAGGTATAGGTAGAAGCAACGACAATGAAGCATCGATTTCCTTAGCGGCTATAATATTCTTCACGCCCTGAAAAGGGAGCCTTAAGTCTATATCACCTAAAAAAGCAAAAATCAAACATATTAAAATCATACTTCCAACATATGTCCTCCAAAAAGTACTCACTACTAGAATTGTCAACAAATCCAGATAATCGCATATCCTTGTCGCCTTTTTTATTTTTTTTATTGTGTTCTATGTCATCTTGTACACATTTTGGTGTCCAGTCATAGATGGTTGGCCTTTCATATAAGGAAACAAAGTCTTCCATTTTTTGAGCTGTTGAAGGTGGCGAGGGAGATGATTGAGATTTATCACTGTCGCTATCACTATTGCCAGTTTTAAAATGGAAAACTGAATATCCGCTACTGTCAGTTGATTTAGTGGTGAGTCTAGGATCTCGATGTTCATCTCTTGCACTCGATCTCCGTGGATCGCGATTTTCAGTTTTTTGACTATCTTTTTTATCAGTATCAGTACGACTATTCCCCCCAGCTCCATAAAAATTATTATCGTCGAAGTTATATGATGGTATTCTTGTCACTTCGGAATGTAACTCGTTGGTTTTAGCTGGCGGTGTATATAAGGTATTGCCAGTGGTAATTGCGAATTGAGATAAAGATTCCTTGAGAAGGGTTTGGAGTTTATCGGTAAGGGAAATTGTCGGCGGAAGAGGTTGGATGCTGTCAGAGTCATCATCCTTCGATTTGGATGGCGAATCTCTCGTATCCTTGTCAAAATCGTCTTTGCTCTAGAAAACAAAAATAAGAAGAAACATTATTTAAGATTTATGATAATAACGTCACATTTTAGATAAACTATCCTTTTGTTTATAAAATGACTGCGTATGATTTAAAAGTAGTATCGCTGAATATAGACTAATTACTTGGAGTTTATATTTATATAATCACTAATCCTTTTTGTGATTCGAAGCCATATATAGTTGGAATCAAAGAGCATGACCTAACCCTACAGAATGTGGAGCTATACTTAGGTTTTTCTTTTTTTAATATACTTCTCTCAGGAGAGACGAACCTATAGCACCGAGATGCTATTGAATAACTTTGGACGCCATATAAGAAAATGAACATAACAATTGGGAAAAACGGTGGCATACTGTATCCGCGACGGATTTTTTTAAAATTATTATTATTATACTTCTCTTAGGAGAGGCGAACCTATAGCGCACCCCGAGATGCCATTAAATAACTGTTGCAGTTCTTCTTGAACCGTTGCAGGTTGTAACGCGCCGGAAATATTCGCGCGAGTAGGGAGTTTCACACCTTTCCCGTTCTGTAACGGAACGAGTTTCGGTACAGAGATGTCTGCGCGGTCGGGGGGTGAATCACAAATTGATGGAATCGACCGAATTATCTTGTGGAGCGCAAGTAAACCAAATGTCGCGGTATAATACCACGAATTTCCGAGGAACAAACTTTGTGAGATTATTTGTAAACGCGCCTTCGTGGTAATGACTGGTATCCCGATGTCAGCGCTGTATCCTCAATCAGGCGAAGCGCCCGTCCCTGTATTCTCTCAAGTAAATCGGGAATATGCTTAGGGGCCGAGTTACAAGCATGAGAATAATATTTGAGCGCGGGTCTAATTTGAGATTAATACTGGAGAAGAAATTGGACCATAATTTACAAGGCGTTTATTTGGCACAAAGCTAATAACGTTGCACGGAGAAACAAATTATTATGGAAAATTTATCAAATTTTACTTACTAAATAAGGCCAAGACCTGATCCCGGTTGTAGTGCCGGTGATGATGATATTTATCCTACACTGGAATTCAACTCCCATATTTTTTTGGGTATATTTACACGTCATCATCATCATCGGCACTACAACCGGGATCCGGTCTTTGCCTTATTTAGCAAGTCTCTCCACCGGTATCCGGTACTTATCTGAGGCTTGTTAAATTTTCCATAATAATTTGTTTTTTCGGGCAAGGTTATTAGCCTTGCGCCAATATATTTACACGTGCTCCATATTAATCAATCATTGGGGAACCAGGCGTAAGTCGTTCAGTTACCCCATTATAATATAGGCGCAACATATCCTGTCTGTCTGTTTTCTTTATCAGCAACGATTGTTGCTCAACTGAACTTGATGAATACATTCCACCCCTCCTCGCATTCTCTTGCGGCACCCACCCATGTGTATCACAGCCCATTACAAATGAACTTGAGAGGTACGAATAGAGACAATCGTTGTTTAGCCGAACCATACTAATGTGGTGCGCACAGAATACATGTTAAGGTCGAAAACCGGTATTACACATTATGTGACGAAACGAGCTTAGTTACAGATGAACTGCATCCCGCTCCGTGAATTTAGAGACTAGATACCTCGGGAAATTATGTGAATGGTTACTGGCGAAACGTGGTTTTAGTCAGTAAAATTCTAGTATGTGTCTGTATTGGTGCAGAAGTATCTTTTGAATATTTCCACCTTTCTACCGAACAACAAAAGATGAACCAAGCGAATTGTTCTTCAGTCGGATTACACGAATCTGAATCATATCTACCAGCTCAATTGAAATGTACAGGAATCTAATATGATTGTGTGTAAATAGTAACTTTAGCTATTCGCTCTCTTTTCTTCGGTCCAAACTATGATTGACGTTTACGGTATCAGAAAATCCCTATTCAAAAAAAAATTATGAATGACATGATTTAGGTAACAACCGACACTCAATTGCCACCTAGATAACTGAAATCATACAATAGAAACTAGTAGAATCATCATCATCATCGGCACTACAATCGAGATCCGGTCTTGGCCTTATTTAGCAAGTCTCTCCACCAGTATCCGGTCCTTATCCGAGACTTGTTAAATTGTCCATTTTAATTTGTGTTTCTGGGCAAGGTTCTTAGCCTTGCGCCAAGACTCTAGTACAATAAGGGAGTTATATTCAACGGAAGACACGTTTGCTAAAACAAGTGCTTTGGCGTATACTGTTCATTGTATGTTTTCAGGAGAATGAACTAAATTCAAACATTTCTTCGTGATGCATTTATCCAAATTGTTATGGCTTTTCTTGGTTCAAAATTGAAATTACTTAAAGAGTTAAACTTACCTCAGACTCAGTATTATTTGGAGAGTTATCATCCATTGAATAAAGGGCTGGGTCATCAATAACAAGTTGTTCTTCATCTTTTTCATCGTCCACTGAAGGGGAAGGCGATTAGGATATTGCTAAGATATTCAGTTCATGGAATACTTACATAGATCATTTTTATCATATCCTAAATTTGAGTCTTTTAGATATTGTGTGTAGTCTATACTACCCACCAAACGCGAAGGGAATGCGTCTTGTAAAGTCAATCCTGGTGCCGTAGTAGTCATGCCAGTTACATAAGATGTAGTTTCTAATTGTGATAAACTGGTTGTTTGCGGTAAATTATCAGAAGTTGTTGGAGAAGACGTCGTTATTGTGGGCGATATTGTTGTAGTTATCGGTACGCCACTAGGAAGTAAACGCATATCAACATCTTCTCTTGACGCTCTACGAGATTTATGTTATTTACGATTTTTAAATTATTGTTATGCCAAGATTAGAAACCCAAGAGAAAAAAGAAAAAAATAAAAACGATTACCAAAATATAATAATGGATGATTACATGAAAAATTAAAAGTAAGGGCTACAAAAAAATATGTAGGCATATAATATATCACTGTTTTTTGAAATGGGTAAGAGCATATTGTAGAAGGTAACACTTACAATGGGCTTGTTGAGTTGGTGGATATTGTAGTTGTTGTAGTTATCGGCAAACTAATACTAGGTGCATCACAACTGTTGGTGACAATTCCAAACTTAGCCATGTTCTTGGCGTTCAATTGAACTTCACTAATCTCAGCTATTGTCAAACCGATATTATTTAACTGGCTGAGCGTTAGCTGGTTTATTTGTTCGAGATTAACAATACCACACTGCGATAATTTCTCGATGTGTTCCTTGGAAAGTATTCCAGTCAAATTTTTTATATCTAAATAGCTGGGTGCAGTGGAAGAAGGTGGTTCCAAATCAGATGGCTTCTGAGAAATTCCTATGGCTGGAGCTGCATCACACCAACGAGATTTTCGTGGTTTGTCATTTTTAGATGCATTTGGCACTGTTGATATGGTGCTATAGTTACTACTAGGAGTTTCACTGTTGCTTGTCACTGGAGAGATGACCATATCAAGGAGGGATGGAATGGTTTCAGATTGATTAACTGCTTGTTGAGATGAATCTCCATTTCGTGCACTAGCGCTTTGCGTCTGAACAATTGACTGGGTTGTTGTAGTCGGTGCTAATGTATTTACAATATTGTGCTCTGCACAAATTTTCTCGTGTGTTATGTTTATTAAATTTAATGCGCTTTCGCGGCTGATGCGCCTGAACGTTCCCAATATTTCTTTTGGAGCAGTTTCGAGATGTTTTAGCAAAACATTGCGCAATTGATCAGTAAGCGGTTTTCCGTGTGAGAACTTACACGCTGTTCTGTACACACAATCCATGCCCAGGTAATAGTACTTACACGGAAAATCTGAGTGCATATATGAGCATTTATCCTTTTTGGCACAACAGTCCATTAAATAGAATTTGCAAAGTTCCAATTTACGTGGTTGATGTTGATGACGATCTTGGCGGTCTTCCTGCAAATGAATGCAAAAATAAATATTAAGTTTCTGAGCTTTTTAGAAAACAGAAAAGATAGGATAACGATTTTTTTCGCACATGGAGAAGTGAAAAAGGTAATGTGATTTTAAAAAAAAAAATGCGCCTATGCCTTACGGTAATTCAACTTTTAAGTAAAAGTCTTGGAACACCATATTATGATTCAGATTATAACTACTTTGAATGGAAATTTTATTGCTGACATTTTGAATTGACCGCCTAACGTATAGGTCTACCATGAGCTTCATTGCTCAATTTTGCGTCCTATTAAGCTTCCGAAAGAACATGGTAACTGATTTCCAGTTCTATGCCTCGTAAATCTTTATGGAGCAAAGTACTTCTTGCATCTCCCAAAAAATCTTAAGCACCTCTTTAGATTTTTCACAACTTCGAATGGGTGCTCATTACAGTTGTGTTGGATTGATTCGAGTGCCAAATATCAACGGTCCTTTGGCTTACTTAAATGACCCAAATATTTGGCCCACTTTTAGTTAGGCATATCCGTTACCAAAGTTCATGGACAGCAAATGAAGTTTCAGTTAGTTGAAAGTATGTTTAGTCAATTTAATTTGCTAGAATATGTCCTCATCACAGGATTAAGGGTTGGAATTTTATTCAATCAGTACGTTGTATCTTAAGTATTACTAATAATTGTGTTTTCAATTCGCATAAGTCAAAAGCTGTACTTACCTCGCCGGAATCATCATAATTCCGCCGATTTCTTTTTTCTGGTCGTCTATCTTCGTCTCGACGACTGCTACCCCGATCCCTACGTTTTGAATGAGATCCAGAGGCTGAAGATTCCTTCCTTCGTGATGATGAATACCGTGAATAATGTTGGCCAGAATCGTAACTTTCGTATGAAGAATACGAATCATCGGAATCGTAATCTTTTCTTGTTGCCATTATGCCGGGCTCAAATATTGGAATAAGTGGTGGAAGTGCAGGTACAGGTGGAGGACTTCCACCTCTTATACACAACATTTCGTCTTCATCCAATTCCTCGTCGAGGGTTGGTGGCGCATATGAGATGTGAGAACTTTCTAACACAGATGACCGGCGTTTCTAAAGCAGAAGAAAATGATTGTTACTCAAATTATATATAATATAAAGAGTGAAAAAGCGGAAAATAAGGTCTAAACCGCCGATTCAATTTTAATTTTCAAATTCTTTTTGATAACAAAAAAAAGGAGGCGAAACTAATGGAATGACATTGTTACATAATTAATAGTTATAATTTCAATACCACCATCTAATTAATTACGCAAATTCGCGTCCTTATCCCGTAATTACACACATTCCAGACTAAAAACAACATTTTCCCACGCCTCAATAGCACATTTCATTTTACATTCAATTCATATTCAAAATATTTTTTCCCTAACTTGATCCTGTCCCAAAAGCAGGCTATTCAAAAAAAATAGTTATAATTCAAATGGAAAAAGTACATACAAACTTTTTCCACCCTGTCCTGTCTCGCAAATGTCGTAATTCTTACCCCAAAGGAATTACAAAATTCTCTTAACGAGCACCAGAACTGATTTTCACACATACATATTTTTAGGTACATTGACCTTCCCACCAAAATTGCCGTACCTGGCCATTATATACTTGTAGACTTGACGATTCACTGGAAGGGGGTTCAGGTCAGCGAAAGCCGAAACCAAATTCCAGTGAATCAATAAATGTAAGGTGGGTGCCATATTTTTATACTCGTACAAAAGGACGCGAATGAGCGATTTTTTCTCTCGTTGTAAATTGAAAATGGACTCTTGTTTTTAAAATTGTGTCGAAAACTTGCCGGTTGATTTTGTCTTTTCTAAAGCAATATAAAGAGTTGTTGGTGTGTAGTTATTGAATGGTGTAAAACCAAAATTACATACATTACAACTTGTATAGTGTGAAAAAAAAATTATTGAATTAATTAATAATAAATTAACTTTGACGGACGGTCACAATGTTTGAATTTCTCAGCAGTTTTGTCACAAATACATTTTTCCTGTGGTGAAATAAGCTTTTTCTAATAGTACATATATTAAATCGTCAGCTCGGTTGAATTAGTCTTTCTAAAACAATTGATAAAACTAGTTGTAGGTGCAAATTATTTGTCGGCAAAATTAGAGAACCTTGCACGAATAGCAGTCGCAGCAGCAACAACAATCACCACAAATCTAGAACAAACTATACACCACCGCCTCAAACCCAATTCAGGTCATCATCATCATCGGCTCTACAACCGGGAACCGGTCTTGGCCTTATTTAGCAAGTCCTGAGGCTTGTTAAATTTTCCACAATGATTTGTTTTTTTCGGGCAAGGTTATTAGTCTTGCGCCAGAGGCTCCCCGGCGGGGAATCGAACCCCGGTCTCCCACGTGACAGGCGGGTATACTTCAATTCAGGTCACCCGGACATAAATCAACACTTTACCCAAAAAGTCGCGACTGGCGTGTGTTGTATACAAGACCGAATTCAAGTGGTAAGAAACCTAAGAGACCCCGACATCTCCACCAAAAAACGGTGAGTACGTTCTAATATATTATTTCACATCTTTGTGTGCATATATTTGCAACAACATTCTATATAGGGCCAAAGTCTCCGGAATTAAATCAAGGTTTCGCAAGTTGTCACAACTTTACAGAAGTAAATAGCGAATTTATTGCTCAACTACCATAATAACACGTATTCTTCAGTTGAACTTGCGTATTCGCAATTGCACACATGTCATAACTTCTTTAGCTTCACGGCTACTTCCTAATACCGAGAATGCATTTTGTTCTTTAAAATTTTATATAAATGCAATCGGAACAAGTAAGTGGCATCGCACAATCAATACTAGACCAATATTGTGCATACAGAACTCATACAAAAATATTTTACAAAGGTTATGAAGAATTTCTGGGTATTTTTCGTTAACTATTTCCTTATTTGTTATAAATATGTAGACAGATTATGAATTATTATAACTGTGTTTCGAGTCATTTCACAGATGGAAGACTTTTATCATCATCATCATCATCGGCACTACAACCGGGAACCGGTCTTGGCCTTATTTAGCAAGTCCTGGGGCTTGTTAAATTTTCCATAATGATTTGTTTTTTCCGGGCAAGGTCATTAGTCTTGCGCCAGAGGCTCCCCGACAGGGAATCGAACCCCGGTCTCCCGCGTGACAGGTGGGTATACTAACCACTATACTATCGAGGAGCCCAGGAAGACTTTTATGCTACACAAAAAAAAAGAAAACTTGTTGGGTGTCCCTTAAGACTTTGATCCCACTGTGTTGGATATTAAAAAATGCAGCTGGCCCTATGGTAGAACTTTAGATAATTAAGGCATTGTGATTAAAGAGCGACTGAACATTTAAAAATATTACAACCAGTATATTCAGCATAAAACTGTTTTGCTTAGCATTGGCGTGTTTCACTATTTATCTATCTATTTCTTGGCCTGTGGGAAGCCGATAGTTCATGACCTCACTGACTCGCCTATGCCATCGTTCCCTGTGAACTCTCTTTCCGCACTTCATCCCCTTATCCCACCTCCTCAAGATCGCGCCTTACATTGTCCTCCCCACTCCGTCGCGGTGTTCCCACCGATCTTTTTGGTATATCTCCCATCAAGAATTCTACGGACTATTCTTTCGTTGGCTATTCTCGCTACATAGCCGGCCCATCTAGATATTCGTCACCTGATTATCCCACTATTGTAGGTTTGGGGTATAGCTCTTCCAATTTACGGTTGTGGAGTTTCCTCTATTGTCCTGCATCGAAATTGGCCTGATTCACATATAACAAATGTAACTATTTTAAAGCTGTACGATATTCCACTTTAGGTTTTTCTTAGCGGTTTGTGGGTTGAGTTTCTCCGATTACATGCTGTTATGATTTAGATTTTTCGGACAAGTTTCCAATCTCTATTACAATGCAAGACAACTCATTTGCCCAAGCACCGGTAAGCCGGTGTTTTTCACTTACTTTTGCTTCCTCTCTTTTCTGCTTTCCTTA
>OZ007500.1:26604368-26924368 GCA_963931805.1 Microdon myrmicae
GCCCTCTCATGAACTAAATGCCTCTAGCTGTTTTTTCATCACTACCAGCACTTTCAAAGCTTGCAGCAGACTGAGTCGTGTGAAAGTCTTTCATTCCGGTTGGGAAACAAACTTATTAATTAATCCAGTAAAATAGTGGCGTTATGTAACCTGAACCCATAGAAAGGTGTGGCCTCCATATGGGTTCACTGATTTGAATAGACAAGAAGAATATCGCTGATTCATCATGTGATATTATGAGCCCTCACAAGTTCGATGGGTAGAGAAATAATTCCACGATGCTTCTACATAATCCTAAAGGTCATGATAGTTATAAAAAAATGTCCTCACACCAAAACGATCATGGAATTTACCACGTTATCTCGTGCCTAAACGGCCGTACATGCCATGTATGGAGATAAGCCATTCATGGGTAAACTCAATCGTAAGAAAGCCGAAGTTGTTGAGCAAGGCAAATTGCGTATGACACGACCCCAGGGCCAGGTCCCGAAACGCAGTCAATAATATATCGAGAAATTCGGTATCTGAATTCACGAAATGCGTTCTTCGTTTTGGGCCACGTCTTTCTCTTCAAAAGATTGCCAACAAACTTCTGGATTAGTATCGGGTTTTCCAATAGGGACTTGACAACTTTGAATCTAATTTATGAACGCACCCTTTCGTCATCATCATCATCATCATCGGCACTACAACCGGGAACCGGTCTTGGCCTTATTTAGCAAGTCCTGAGGCTTGTTAAATTTTCCATAATGATTTATTTTTTCTGGGCAAGGTCATTAGTCTTGCGCCAGCGGCTCCCCGACGGGGAATCGAACCCCGGTCTCCCGGGTGACAGGTGGGTATACTAACCACTATACTATCGAGGAGCCGAACGCACCCTTTCACTGTCAATTTATTCAGTAAACTCAACATTTTCATCATGGTTAAGTACACGAACGAACAACGTCTGCAAATTATAAAAATTTACTACAGAAAAAAAGTTGTCAAGTCCCTATTGGAAAACCCTAGGGTTATACAATAGGGACTTGAGAACTTTGAATTTAATTTGTTAACGTACCCTTCCTATACACAATACGGTATTGACGTCGATGTCGAGACCTCTGGAGACTTGTCTCTTAGAACCCAGATGATAAAAATAACAAATCGTACAATATATCATTGCACAGTGGGCAGGGACGTTAATCTTGAAGCCCATATAATAGGAGCGCAAACAAACTCATACAATATATTGGTACATTATTATCATTCGCGAAGGAATAAAAGCGAGGAAATCAAATGTGATCCCTATTCCACTTCCAGCTGGAGCGCGACGCAGGTATGTGTGGGGGTGCGCGTGTAGAATGCGACCAACAGATAGTTAAAGAAGAGTTTCGGTTACCGGGATCATGGGTTGAAGCGAAATTAGTGTGTAAGGTATTCACACATTCAAAGCAGAGTGGTAATTGCGAGTTGCTGATATCCTAACGAGGTTTCAGCTCGTCTAGCAAAGAGCAGTGAACAACTGTCGCTGGATTGTCTAATACACGTGCTAATAGATCAAGTAATGCCTTTGGAACAATTAACTTTTATTGTTTTTTTACTTTGGTTTTATTGTGATAAACTAACAAAGAAATAAAAAGCAACTATTGAAACGACATAAAAAGTGACGTATGCGTTCTGTTGAGAACAGAAAAGTCCCCAAAAGCCAAAATGTGTGTGAGGAGTTTGTGACCTGGCAATTTCGGAAAGTTATTGCTATTGTGTCGTTCTTCGAGATTTAAGTGTACTCCAAAATCTCTTTTGTGCGGACGTTTTATGTAAAACCAGGTTTAGTATTTATGTCCTTAGGATTGCAGCAAGTTACGACACTTGAACTTAATCTCAGTAGGTAATAAAGACCCTCGAGTTGTTCCTTTTTTAACTTCACTCAGAACTACATTTATGTGATGTTTTTGTCTTTAATTGTTGACAAGTAGAAGATTAATGTTCCACATGACGCCAAGGGTGAAACAGTCAATCCGTGACACTACATTACTAACTTTTGATGGTGTCTAATGACAGTTGCGTAGGAGGGAGAACGGGAAACAAATGCTTATTCAATTTTTGAAATTGTTGTTCGTTGGAAAAATGTATGTTAATTGTTACGCCAGTTTAGATAAATAACTCTCGTATGATAAAAGGGACTTATACAATCCTTATTAGAAAATGTGTTGTGCGTAAAACGGGAAAATTAGGAATAATAAGTACAAAGATGTTAGAACAGGGAGTCCGTTTAAATCAGAGAGACTAAATAGGTGTTACGTTGTAACACATGAATATTTGGCAATAACCGAACTATTTCTCTTTTTAAAATTGTGATATGGTGCTTCCAGAGGCTTCACTAGAGGTTGGATACACAGTGATATTTTTTTAACGTCACTTAACAATCTTCTGAATACGTTTTTACGATTTTTATATAAATGTACACTGTTGTGATGTTGCGGCAACTGTACTAAAGAGAAAAATTATTAATATCCCCATAATATCATTATGTGACGTAATCACTTCCGACAACTTCCTGTGGAATTGTATATAAACAGATGGGATAATAATAGAAGTGTTACTCATACAAAATAATAATACTGATATTATTCATATTTCTTATTACCCGAAAAGGCGATCAAAAATTGCGTAAACGAAAGCTCTTCCTCACGGATAGCTGCAAAAATGCCGACTTTTCCAAAATTATAGTGACATACAATATTATAAAAAAACAGTCATATTTTGGATTAAAAATGTATTTCAGAACCGAAATTTATTTGAAATTTAAAGTTCTTTTCTGTATAGCTAGCAGAAGCTTTTGCATCCTCACGTAAAAGATGTTGGTCACTGCCAAATTTTATTACAGTTGATGTTTGAGTGAGCAACAACTTGCCGTGGCAACCCTTCCAGTGGTAGTGGTTATCCTTTTTTTTTTGTTTTAGAGTTTTATGTGAAGCACCTTTTGTCGAATATATGATGGTACAAATTAATTAATGCGCATAAAGAATTGAGAGCACTCAAAACATGGAAGGATAGAGCAAGTGGGACATAAAATAGGGACTGGAGATGCGAATATTAATAAGCTATAATTCTTAAGGGCTCCTCGATAGTAGAGTGGTTAGTATACCCGCCTGTCACGCGGGAGACCGAGGTTCGATTCCCTGTCGGGGAGCCTCTGGCGCAAGACTAATGACCTTGCCCGGAAAAAACAAATCATTATGGAAAATTTAACAAGCCTCAGGACTTGCTAAATAAGGCCAAGATCGGCTCCCGGTTGTAGTGCCGATGATGATGATGATGATAATTCTTAAGATATAATCAACAGTGCGAGCAAGTCACCTTTTTTCTTTTTTTTTGATATGATTATCTGTAGTCAGTTGGGTTCTCAAGGGATTTTTTTGTATAGAAAAATATGTGTTATAAATATCTCTGTGTATATACTTTTATAAAAGCATATACATACATTGACACTAACGAGTGATGCACAAAATCGATATGATCATCATCATCATCATCGGCACAAGTCTCTCCACCGGTATCCGGTACTTATCCGAGACTTGTTAGATTTTCCATAATAATTTATTTTTTCGGGCAAGGTTATTAAGTTTACGTCAAAAAATCGATATGATACAGTGTTTTAACTCACACGCTAATTATAAGTATTGTTGATGCCTTTCCATTCCCCGAATCGCCTCATGAGCTCCAGTGTAGCAGACAACTAGATTGTATAAGACGGAGAAACCTGGATGACGTTTTGACTTTACTCCCACATATTGTACACACAAAACAAGCTACCAAAAGACTCATGCATTCAGCAATAAAAAGTAAAGAATTCTTTTGGTTATTCATAGTCGCATTTTATTATAATTAGAAATATTTTGCCGAATCCTGTGAAAAATAGAGATATTTTAGCCATTCACTGCCAATCGTAAATTACTCTTGAAACCTAACATGAATAAAAAGAATTTATAGGAAGATGTTCGAAAATAGACACTTTTCACAATATAACTTCGGTCGGTAAAGGAGTACGTGGGATGCCCGAGTTGTTAATAAGTCACCATATTTCATTTTTTATACATTGTTTGAGGTTAATTATACAATTTATATCTCGCGAATGAATCGAGGTTTATCGATTGGACTTGACAATCATTTTTTTTTTTAATATCTTGCAGGATATCAATAGATCCATATTTGCGTTTAATTCATGGGTAATTCATAACCCTGACTTTCCATGTGCAGTAATGAAATAATTTGATTTATATGTCGGACCGGCGATGTATCAATACTTTGATTGATTGAGTTCTATTTTCTCGACTGTTACGTGTTAAATCAAGTGATATATTGCATTCCTATAGACGACCCACCCACTCAATGGATATTATATGATATCATTCTGGTTCCTCAATGCAAACACTTCTAGATGACATTATATTTGCATTCCATCAAATTGATGAGGGTACCATACTGCTAATCAACTTATTCTTCATTTTTGTATGTTCTCTTTTTGTTATTTGCTTGTGGCAGCATGTTGCGCTTCTCTTACTTTTTAGAACATGCTACTTTAAGTGTTGTGCTTTTTTAGTACAAACAGAAAAACTAGTTTTCAAATAGAGATAGGACCTATGAGAAGGGCTTGTATTATGGAATACCATAACAGATCTCCAACAAAAAGTTTCCGTGAAAATAAAAAAGCAAAGATCCTCTACGAACCTTCGATATGGCAGTGATTGTAGCCTGGACGTATAGTGATCTGATTTCAATTAAGGGGACTGATCGTCTCTTTAACTTATCGAGTGGTCGGTTTGTGGCGTTTCTAACAGATACGCACACAATACACAAGCAAATAGTGAAGAACACCGAACGAAAATCGAATAAGAAAATGCATCAGAGCCCTATACCATAGCGATAACATAACAATTCACATCAGTTGAATATATTTGAGTTTAAAAATCAAATTCTAAACACGCCCAGTAGCCTGATGTGTAACGCATAGGTTCAATTTTTGGTTATTCTAACTGTCATAGCGTCAGTTCGAATCACACGTTCTTCATTATCATCCCAAACGCTATAGGTTGGGTCTCAATGACCAACTGCTCGATGAAATACCATTCCATTAACCTATCATCATCATCATCGGCACTACAACCGGGATCCGGTCTTGGCCTTATTTAGCAAGTCTCGAGGCTTGTTAAATTTTCCATAATAATTTGTTTTTACGGGTAAGGTTATTAGCCTATTAACCTATAGGCTCTGTGAAATGGTTGAAAGAAATCCTTGACTTTCAGAGCTTAGATGATGGACCTAATCGTGAAAAAATAGTATCTCGGGGTACCAACTTAGAGCTAAAGGTTCACCTTTCCTGAGAGAAATAAAGTAAATATAGGACAAGAGTCGGCCTAGGAGCGAACAATATCGGAGTGGGGATCTATTTTGGGAATTGTAGAAGAAGAGAAGTTGTGCCGAAGAATAAAGTTGTAAGAAGTATCTTTGGCGATAAATATAACGAGAACATGGGATGATGGTGGAAACTCCATAATCGTGAATTCGAAGAGCTACTACTCAAATCAACAATAGTGAGAACGATCAGGTTGCGAAATTAAGATGAACCCGGCATGTATCGAGAATGGGAAACGAATCGTTCATATTACAGACCAATAAATAGTTTTACTATAGTTGCCGGACTATGCAATATTCGAGACCAGTTCACGTTACGTTCGCGCTCAATGTAATGTTGCTGGAACACGTCATGGGTTCTGATGGAAAGGCTTGGTTATAACTGACTGTAACCTCGAACCTTCCGTCCTTATGTTTGATATCCTATCTGTTCATCAGAACTCGCCTATTTCCCTTCTTTTTTTTTTTAATGAATATCATAAATTACATCTTCTTCGCGTTGAAAACAACGTACAATTGTGTCCAGATCTCGATTCAGGGATTGCAACTACGCTAGAACAACATTGATGCGTTAACTGAACAATCTTTCGAAAATAATGAAATCAGTGTCGTCGTCAAAACTGAATACTTTGTTACCGTTGATGTTAGCAGCTTGTTAAATGAAGAACAAATAGAGTTGACGCTTACTATAGAACCCTACGACTCTACGGAATTAGTATGAAAGATATCGGAGCATACAACGTCTATAATAACCCGAATCGATTGTATTTCGATGAAATTTTGTAATCAATTGCAAAATTGTTGCGGAAGTTCATGGGAAATAAGTTTTTTTTTTTAATGAAACTGTGACAGGAGCGGCTTTTCGATTGCTGTTGTCACAAAGCTTAAAAGGTCTCTCGTAGATCGCCTGTTGAAGAATATGCTTTGGCGATTATTACGGCGCCGTACTGTTTCAAATATTTAATTGATTTTAAATTTACCATCACTTTGGATAATATAAGCAGTAACGCTATTGGCCGTTATTATCCTTCCCCTTCTTTGGGATATATTGAAAGTGAGCGGTTTTCAAACAGATAGGAACGATTTCCTGTGACATGAGAGGATTTCCAGGAGGTGGGAAGAATTTTCTGTGTATAACATATGCCACAAAAATTTCCTGTACATAAGATGTGAGCGTTCATTAGAAACGATTTTTTTTTGTATAAGCGGATTTCCCAGAGTTAGGAAAGATTTCCTCTACAAAAGATAAGAGCGACTTTCCAGCAGATAGGAACGATTTTCTGTGATTTGAGTGAATTTTCAACAGTCGGAAAAATTTCCTTTACTCTCACATATGGTTTTCCTCCGCATGGGATACGGTAATAGTTCTGGGGTGGAATTTTCGAGACTGGTATTTAAAGCCGGTTTATGCACTGTGTACGTTCACCGAATCTAACTATCTCTTACTCATTTCCTGCAAATGCTTACACTCATAGATCAGGTTGCGTCACTTTTCTCTGTGTGGATATAAACACTTTTATCATTTCCAAGAAATGCGATAATTCGACATTTATACACTCCCAATCACTAGGATGAGGCCACAAATTTTGCAATTGACTTTCGCTCTTTATCATCATCATCATCATCGGCACTACAACCCGGATTCGGTCTTGGCCTTATTTAGCAAGTCCCGAGGCTCGTTAAATTTTCCATAATAATTTGATTTTCCGGGCAAACTTATGAGCCTTGCGCCAATTTCGCTCTTTATACCTGCTGGAAATTTTGTACCCGGAAACATACACTGCCTGTGAATAGGTACGTATTTTCCCAAAAGAAATTCATAAAATTAAAGCGTGATTAAGAAACGACCGTTGGAATTTCCCAAGATCATAGCAGTAGTAGTATTGACACCAATTTACTATGGAATTCCGTGGTGCACAAACAGATTGCCAAAAGAAGTGCATTTTTCTTGTAACATCAGACAAAGCGTTATATAGTTTTAAATGTCTATTTTAAAATTAGGAAGTAACATAAACTAGACAGATGAAGATACGAGGACTATGTAAACAGGCATCAATGTTCAATGCTATACTAAGCTGTCGAATACTTTAGATGTATAACACACGCAGACATTGTCCTTGCGAAATTTCAGAAGCTATTGAAAAGACATCCTTGTACGCATAAGGGTGCGTGCCTAAATAGTAAAACGCGACCTAAATAGTAGGGATAAAACATGCTAACATTGCTGCACATAGATTGCAAATATCTAGGAATATAAACAGAACATATCATAAATTTCGTGCAGATCCTTACCTTTCGATTACTTGGCCACCGGTTTAGTAGCTTTAATTTACTTACGTTGAACACATATATATGCAAGTATATCTGTATATATATATTTTGAAGGAGTATCTTACGATGCAGACTTTTCAATGTCTTGTTTATAAATAATTGATGATCGAATACCAGATAAACCTAATGGACAAGAAAGCGTTGGCGTTTCTTCGTTTCTTTTGAACACTTTTCCATTTACCATTTTCTCCGATTAAACTTGTATATAAATTCGCAGCCAGTAAATTAAATTAGCGATAGAACTTGGGTCACGCTGTGCGTCACGTTTTACTTCCCCCACCATACCGCAAATGCACGACACGAAATAAGATAATTTCGTTACTCGTATATACAGTATGATGACTACTTGCTGTGTATGTGCCCCAAATTGATACACAATTTTAGAAAATTCATATAAGATATGATTTGAATTCGAAAACAAAATAAAAGAGTCTTTTTCATAGCATTTTCAGATAGGATTATGTAAGCACAACTCTCAAGGTAAGACTTAAATGCTCTTTGGTAGATTTGTTAGCTTGAGTTTCAAGGTGTTATCTTTAGACACTGTTATCCCGCCTGGGTCAAGAATATCTGACGAATTATTATTTTCGTGCTTTCGTGTGCGTGAACTGGTTGAGGATGATCCTCCATTTTTGTTTATAGCACATCAGCTAAATTGTAACATCATCGCTCGTGTATAGAACTCTCTCTTGTAGGCACTTGATTTAAATTTAGATTCAGCGATACTTTGTATGAATATGATATAAAAGTTTCCTGTTGGTGTTTGTAGTCAAAATTGCCTGCGCAACTAGCTAAAATATTTGAAAAGATAAAAAGAAAAATAGCAAACTATAAACAAACCCGAGAGATTCCTCTGCCAAAACTGATTGGTAAATGTGTTATGGTACATAGTCTTGCATAAGCTGTAATAGGACATATCATCTGTATCATGGCATGTGTTCCATTTTAATGAGACGCATATTCGCCCAGGTTTTTGCAAAATTATATTTAACTTTGACCAGGTAGCAAAAAAGAAAATCCCGTTTAGAATCTATGCAATCTTTTAAGTATTTTGCAAATTGTTCTTAATTTTTAATTGGCCATAAAAATAAATTACCAACTCTGAGGTAAATAAACATTTTAAATAAAGTAAAATCTGAGGTTTGTTATAATTTACGAGAATAAAAGTGATATCTTTCGTTGTAGCGAAGACGATCTCGAAAATGGTATTTTGTTTATTATGCCTTAGGTATTAATAGAAATACTGTAGGCAGGAGCCATAAAGAATATGGACCGATGTCAATATCTCATGTTAATCGAAATGTAAGCAAAATGACACGCAGAATATAAATTAAGGGAATTAATTAAACTGCATTGGTATACAGACTTTCATTGTTGCAGGTATTCCTGAAGCTAACTGAGTTGCTTCTAATTGGAAATTAAGTAGAGATGGATAAGAAATTACTTCTCGAATATCACAATACAGTTGCAAACAATATTGAAATTCTAGCCGAAAGCCTTAGTTGCTAGCGCTATTAGATTTAAGTTATCATGTAATTTACTTACATTGTAATAAATAAATAAATAAATAAAATAAAAAATATTGAAATGTCGCGACTCAAATATTCATCATTTTATTAAAAACAGTTCACTGTTTTGCTCCATTTGTTGCTCAATCTGTGCCAAGACATTTTAAGTGCAGTCATAATTCGATTGTGCGGCGTAGAAAGGAGCCAACTATTTACAAACGAAATTTTCATCATCATCATTGGCACTACATCCGGGAACCGGTCTTGGCCTTATTTAGCAAGTCCTGAGGCTTCTTAAATTTTCCATAATGATTTGTTTTTTCCGGGCAAGGTCATTAGTCTTGCGCCAGAGGCTCCCCGACAGGGAATCGAACCCCGGTCTCCCGCGTGACAGGCGAGTATACTAACCACTATACTATCGAAGAACGAAATTTTGGGATTATATTAATCCGTACCCTGCATTTTTTATATACTTCTTCCAGGGGATACTAAAACCACTCAGAAGTGGTGAAATTTCAAACCCAAGCCTGACATTGTCGTGAATGTGGGTGATCTAAGTGGTCGCAAGACGGCAAGAAAATAGATAAGACATACTTCACACTTGTCTCCAAAGTTGGTATTTTTTGTTAATTGTTGATGTTCTTTCTTTTGGCAAAAGGTACCTGTTGGTGTCCTTTTTCTTTTAAATAACGGTGGGTGATTTTTTTCTCGAAAAGGTGTATTCTTAGTCGTTTTTTTGGAAAAGGTTGTTTTCATTTTTATTGGTTATTCCATACATTAGCAAAAGCCTTATAAAATCTAAAATGATCAAAATGTAAACAGGATAATGGAAATAAGTAGGCTAGCAAGAATAAGAAAAAGAAGGGTAGACAGGAAAGAGTATCGCAACGCTTTAGTTCTATATATCTGCCAGCCGTTCCACGAGGAAACGCATGAATTGATTCTGTTTGACAATACAGTACATAGAAACATACAAGCATTATCTGTTTCTTTGCTTTTATTTGTGACAGTCCAGACTCATCATAATTTTCTTTTTTTCGGCTTTTTTGGGTGACTTACCACATGGAAAATATTCTATTAAAACTAATTTAATGACATTTTATCGAATTTTGTTTTTTAAAACGACCTATATGGATTTCCAATAAGAACCACATGTCTTTAAAATTAAATAATGGATTTCTCAATAGGGAATTTGGGTTTTAAAATTGTTATGGCAGCCATACTTAAAATGGCAGACGTGTCACTAACAATCATTCGTCTGAAATTGTTGTACTAAATAAAAAAAAAAAGCTTTTCTTTTATATCGAATAGTTTGTATTTTATTTATTTTTAAATTCATATCGTCGTTACTGAGATATCCAACACAATTTTCTTAAATTAAGAAGTCCTTGAAAATTGGTGTTGTGTTTTGATTATGGCATTATACATACTCAAAAAAAAAAAAAAACAAGGCCGTAATTTTAGCGCCGTTTCTTATAAAAATCACTGACTATAAAACAGTATATTGTGAAAAAGAAATGATGATGTTTTGAAATTCTTTCGCCACTGTATAAAAAATGACCATTTATTTATTTATCATTAACAGCAACAGTATATTGTGAAAAAGAAATGATGTTTCGAAATTCTTTCGCCACTGTATAAAAAATGACCATTTATTTATTTATCATTAACAGCAACAGTATATTGTGAAAAAGAAATGATGTTTCGAAATTCTTTCGCCACTGTATAAAAAATGACCATTTATTTATTTATCATTAACAGCAACAGTATATTGTGAAAAAGAAATGATGTTTCGAAATTCTTTCGCCACTGTATAAAAAATGACCATTTATTTATTTATCATTAACAGCAACAGTATATTGTGAAAAAGAAATGATGTTTCGAAATTCTTTCGCCACTGTATAAAAAATGACCATTTATTTATTTATCATTAACAAGTAATTTAGAATTACGTATTGATAAAGCTGACTAAGAATGAGACTATCAGGTGTGATTATTGGCTCAATAAATGACCAATATGTAATTAGACTTTATAAAAATGATTCAGTTATATAGTACGTTTATTGCGCAACCATCAAGTGAATCTGCATATGCCGAATGCACGCCTCATTGGATAGATATCTGATTGGTACACCAAAAATGTGTATTCGTTTTCTGAAGAAAACTGTTTTTATCTCGCAACCTTTATAGAAAAAGTGAGGACCCATTGGTTCACTTCTGGCTCTTAAGTTCCAAAAAAGGTGTGTGGCGGTTCTATAGGTTGAGATATCGTCGTTCCACCAAGGAGCTACTCACCTATATCCAAATTACACATGCCTACAGACACGTGTCCTCAAAAGTCCTCCTTTCCACCTGAAACAAGGGCAACATGCATCTGGGAGGCAACAACCCCACGTATCCACAGATACGCGGGTCACAAGTCCGACCAATTGTCCTACGCCTGCACAGCGATCGAAGGACACGACACAGCATATAAATTGTGTACCAATCCATTAACTGGATATACACAAACGGTTGGCTCAGCTATGCCAGATGTCAACAGACATCACATCTCCGGCGATAAGCTAATTGCTGGAAAACTACTTCGGCTAAACAAAGACCAATGTGATGCATCAGCAATAAACCAATGCTGTTCCCATAGGGATATGTAAACAGCGATAATTACATTATCCCATGATCGACGAGAAGAAAACCCTCACCCGATTGTTTACGTGAACAATCCATTAGAGGTGTGAAAATGTTGACGATCACAGGATGATCTACAGCATGCAGCAGTAGCCTCCGCGTCTGCATGTGTGAGCACGATCTTGACTGGTGGAAAGATTCTCGATGAGAGAAAGTCACTACCCAAGGAAAGTGAAAGAAGGAAAAGGAAAACGATGGGGGTGAATGGGATTATCCCCGAGAAGTGTACCAACGAAAAATAATCTCTGTTTTCAAATGACATTCTGTTCAAACGATTTTGCATTCAAATAGAGAATATTATTATTATTATTATTTATTACAATGCAAGTAAATTACATGGTAACTTAAAACTAATAGCACTAGCGACTAAGGCTTTCGGCTAGCCAAATAGCGAATAAGAACTCAAGTGGCTATTAGAAATAGAGTATGAACTTAATTTTTATTTTCGCACAAATAAGTGAAACCTGAGTGGATCTTTTGGTAAGAAAGATGGAGCCTGTATGCATCTGTAGATATAAAAGTTCAAGTGGCCATTTTTATCCTATTACATCGATTGCGCAATAAATTTGCTATATATGCGATGTAACATGACAGCAAATTATGGACCTTTGTATTCCTTTTAGGAAATTACGGCCTTACTGTTTTGGTTGTAATGCACTTTCTTTAATAGTTATAAATTTAGAATTAGAGTCATCTTTGCTGGCTATTGCTTTATCAAAAAAGGTTAACAACTTTACACTCCAAAGAAGCCTACTGAATGAATTGAAGGCTCAGTAACTTGTCACAGTACTAGATCTTCCTACATATTGCTTTGAAAAGAAAAATTCCGCGGCACTACAGTCCAATTCATTTCAGGTTCAGTAATTTATTATCGTTTTACAGGAATAAAAAGGAAGACCCGTTAATACGATACCAGAGCGTTATCATTCGAATGTCACAGAGCGGGCAGTCACATCATACTAATGGTCATTTCATACTAATTTAAACTACATTACGCAAGAATTCAATACTTAGATACTCGTATGTAGCGAATAAGTGATTTGTCAAACTTTTTCATTTTTTGGTAACTGCAAACCAGATATTAGTTAGACTACTACTTGTAAAAATAACACTATACAAGTATAGTGCGTGTATCTTATCTGAAAATACTTCAAAAATCTGGTAGAACTTGTAAAAAATTGAGCCCTGAATAATTTCTTGCTGGTTTCAACTTGTACAACACCCAATGTGATTTGTTTTTGAATCTTTCCTAATACGAGGGCAGTTTTATAAGTAAGTGACTTTTTGAATTCCATGCGTAATAACTTTAAATACAACACTACCATCAATAAATACACTACTGTCAAAGTTTGAGCAAGCTGCGTCATTTAGTTTGTGTTTGACAGTCATTGAAAGCAGACAACCTCATGAATTTTAACGAAAATGAAAAAAACTGATTTTCGTGTGGTGATAAAGCATAATCAAGCAAAATCCATCAGTTGGGCTACGAACCGCGACCCGATCCAGCATATTCTCCAGAATTAGCTCCCTGCGGTTTCCAAATCTGAAGAAATGGTTGGGCGGTAAGAGATTTGGGTCGAATAAAGAGGTCATCACAGAATCTAACCCCTATTTTGAGGGCGTTGAGGAAACCTATTATTTGGAAGCAATAAAAAAATTGGAGAAACTCTGGACTAAATGTATCGAGCTAAAAGGAGACTATGTTAAGAAATAAAATGTTTATTTGCCGAAAAAAAAAAATCTTTTATTCAAATAGTCACTGACTTATCAATCTGCCCTCGAATCTTCAAACGTTTCGAAATTGTTGTACGATCAGCTTCCACTGATTTTGCAAGTCCAGCTGGGGTCTAATAAAAGTAACGTCATCTCTTGGAAACGCGTGAACTTATTCATGAATCCAAATATTAACTTATTTCTCCTAATATTGTAGCAAACTTAAAATTTATTAATTTCAAATACATCGTAGAATGTTTTGTTATTTCATAGTGTTATTAAATATTTCTTTATGTATAGTCTCTCTATTCTTTATCTCATGTTAACATAATTTAAGCTAGCTATATGAAATAGAACGAAAATGTTCTGTATCCGAAGTCTGGTATGTGGTATATTTTTAAAATCAAAACCTTTCTTCATATCTCGTTTTTTTCTCTTTATGTTTTGCATTTTTTTTTTTTAATTTACGTAACTTTTTAATTGAGTTAATATAATGCTAGAAGTAAATATAAAAAATCTTACTTGTTCTGCTGTAGTGGTGGTCGTAGATTGCACGTGGTGAATAACCATAAGTATCCCTGGAAACTGGTAGATACCTGTACCCATGGGATTGGATTCTTTCGGCTGGAGTTGCTGGTTCGTCGTAAATACTTTTGAAGAGTGATGGAGGATTAGAATATGCGCTACGTGGCATCCATCCGCGGGTTCTTGACGTTTCATGTGCTCGTATATCTTCTGATCCTGTAAGTGCACAATATAAACCAAATTTTAGGTTGCATTAAAGAGTGATTAGATTGAAAAAAAGTTAACTGCGAAAAAGTATTGGTCAACATTGAAGAAGAAACGCAAAGTTAATCAATATGTAAGCTTATAGAGTAACATTTTATAGCATAGTTTGTTTTCAATTATTTAACTGTAATAAATCTACCTCTAGTATAATATTTTTAGTGACTTAAAATACAAAGACCTAAAATTCCACTTTCAGATTTTCCGGCTTGTTTCTCAATTACTTATGATCATATCATTAACCCGCCTTCAACCTTTCTAGATTGTTTCTCAATCTCCTCAGCCCATCGCGATATCTTTCTCCACACACACTTATGGATTACACCATAAAACTATTTTCCATATATCGAGTTGTTTTCTCAATTTCTTACAGTCACACCATAAAATCATCTTCAGTCTTCCAAGCTTGTTTCTCAACTTCCAAGGATCGTTTTACATCACAAAACCATCTTCGACCTCTTGAGCTTGCTTCTCAATTTCTTAGAATCATATCACAAACCCATCTTCAACATTTCGAGATTGGTTTTCACTCTCCTCAGTCTTTCAAGCTTATTCCACAATTTCTTAGAATCACACCAAAAACGAATTTGTTACTCAATTTCTCAGGACTATATCATTCCCGGTTTTAGACTTGCGCCATGACAGTATTTTCAGCCTTTCACGCTATCTTCTCAGTTCTTCAGGATCTCTTCATTAAACCATCTTCGGCCTTTTGAACTTGATCCTTTAGTTTTTTAGGATCGTACTATAAAAATATCTTCGACACTTTAAGGTCATTTCTCAATTGCCTAAGATCAGTTCACTATTTCATATTCGGCCTTTCGATCTTGATTTTCAATTAATTCAAATTAGAATCGTACTATATAACTAATTTCGGTATTTTGAGGTTGTTTCTCAATTCCTTAGAATCATACCATGAAACCATGTTCAGTCTTTCGAGCTGCTTTCTCAATTTCCTAAAATCACACATTAACACTGCTTTCAGTTTTCCCAGCTTTTTGCTCAATTCCTTAAGGCCATTCATTCCTTAAGTTCATTAAATCATCTTCGACCTTTCGAACTTGATTCTCAATTTCTTAAGATCATTTTATAAAACTGTCTTTGGCCCTTACAGCTTTTCTTTCAATTTCATAGTATTGTGCTATAAAACAGTTTTCGGTCTTAATCTTTTCAACCTTCTTAATCTTTTCAACCTTTGAACTTTCTTCACACTTTATTCTTCATACCATGAAACCATGTTCAGTTTTCGGAGTCTTTCTCTCGTGACGAAGAGTGTATCTTTTATGAAGATCGATGGGCTTCTATCCCAATATATCTGGGAAGTGTATGATTTTTCCAACTTGAAGCATAATTTTGGAAAGCAAAATACATTCTTAAGCACACGTCACAATATAAGATTACGATTTTTACAGGCTTACTTAAGACAGAATGAGAAGCCTACTTGATGGCACGACATCATAAACGAGTATAAAAAATTTATATAAATCTGGACCAAGATTAGAGTCAGTGGAAGTTTCTGTCTAACAACGAACTCAAATGGTTGACTTCTGATGATGTTATCTTGCGAGTTGATGCATAAGTTTACATTGCAAAAAGGACATTTAAACCAGTTGAGCTTCCTACCGAAACCAAAAAAAAAAAAAAAAAAAAAAAAAAAAAACATGTCAAAAAAGTATTTGTAGTATTAATATTGTAGCGAGCTTAGGGTTCGCCGGATTAATTATTTTCCTTAAATATGAGCCGTAAAATCAATTTGCTATTTAAATTATATTCGTGCGCTAATGACAACCGTTACTTCATTGCTCCCTTGACTTTTCGTTTTTCATTCCCGGTGACACTTCTCTCACTGGCGACATCGTTTTTACTGTTCATGGTCTCCAGTTTTCCAGTACTTTGTTTTGGAGACCTGCCAGATGTCCAGTTGATTGTCATATGCGTCACACTACCCTCCGCCTAGATTAGTTCGTCCCGAACTAAGTTCACTGATCCTCTGCGTTAATAAAAGTTGCCAGTCGGTCACGATGTACCACTTTCATCTTGGCGTTCGGCCTTCGCTGAATTCTATGTCGGTCATGATGTACTACTTTCATCTTGGCGTTCGGTGGTGGAAGTTCTTGCCCTTCTTCCAAATTTTCTAATGCTCTCCTTCTCGCCTCAGCTCTAGCCTGCCGCAATTCTTCCTTTTCCCAACGACGGAATTCCTCTTGCATTTTAAGGGTCTCAAGCGAATAGTTTAAGACAAAATGCATGTGCACATCCTTAAGCTCTTCTGGAGTTTCCACATCACGTAAGCGATCTAGATCTTCATCTTTATTTACTCGCATATCATCTGGTATTGGAGCACCTGTCGATTTCATAAGTGTATCCAACTGGTAGTTCCGCATCTTTTCAAATAACTGGAGAAGTTTGTTCTTTCGAGCTGACAGTAAACCCCAGCGTGCGTCGTAGTAATAGATTTTCCATAGACCGTCGCACGTTAATTCTGGTTTCACGTATTCTTTTCTATAGAACGCAATGAACGGCACCTCTAGCTGTTGATTACGCATAAAATCTAGAGCTTGCTTGATCTTTCCCACCGTATGTGGTGGCTTACGATAGAGGTCTCGACCTCTAGCATCAGTTGATTTCTCTTGTTCGGAAACAGTTGATTTACAAAACGTCTGTTTGTAAATCCATTCCGCTTCATCTTGTAGTTCATTGGATCCCTCTGGAACAGGCGTAACCGGAACTTCGCGCAATTGCATTCGCTCAGGAATATCCGTTTTATGGATTTCATTGTCCAAATCCGTAAAGTGACCTCTTTTCAATTGACTAGGTTCGTATATTTCAAAAATAGTCTTTCGGGTAGATTTCTTTTTGGTTGATTTCTTGGGTCGTTTTTCACGTTCCCCAATACCGTCTTCCTCTTCGTAGTCATCACCTTCCGATTCGGGTTCTTAAACCTTGGTCAGCGAATCATATGTTTTCACGATAGTGATCAATACAACTCTTTAAGTCTAGACCACAAAATGACCTCTAATTTCATATTTCAAACAGGTTTTACCACATTTTCTCGTTTTAATCGTATTTTTTAAGCTTGTGCCATTTTAAAACTAAAATTTTAGCCAACTTTATATTAAGTTTGAAAAATAAGACAAATACAACTTAAATTCCAATCCAAACCTTCTTCTGAAGATTGTGCCTCGTACAGAAAAATATTATTATCCTATTTCTTTTGCTACATTTTAGTGATAGGTAGGGTTTGCTTTTGTATTGGGAGATAAGTGAGGATTCAGTGTCTCAAACTAGAATACGTTTTTGGGGGAGGAGTTAGATTTCTACTTTTATAATTATTATTATATAACTAATACCAATCTGGCGCAGGGCGAATAACCTTGCCCGGAAAAACACATTATTATGGAAAATTTAACAAGCCTCGAGACTTGTTAAATAAGGCCAAGACCGGAACCCGCTTGTAGTGCCGATGATGATGATTATTATAGAGATAACGTTCTTTCTTGTAGCTACCTTGACATTGTTTCCATTTAGATACTCTTTCCAGCAAAGGCAAATCTATAGCACTAGGTCAGCCCCCTGAGATTCTGTAAGATACCTGTTGGACTTGTTTTATAATATTTATTGAAATCTATTACCTAACATACATTACATTACATATGGAATTGGTTTAAACGTATATAAAACTTGTGTTTTTAGTTAATTAATTTTTTTATAAATTCAACCCCTTTTTAAATATTAAGGGTTTAAAATATAATAATGCCAGAATATCTGTTTGGTTTTAATTCGTTGAGTTATTTTAGATCTTATCAGTTTTCGTATATTATATTATACGATTTATTTACTGGAGATGTATCGGGTTTTCCAATAGGTACTTGACAACTTTGAATTTAATTTGTGAACGCACCCTTTCACTAATCATCTAACTGTCACTGTCAATTTATTCAGTAAACTCAACATTTTGGTTGTTAAGTACACGAACGAACAACGCCTGCAAATTATAAAAATTTACTACCGAAAAAAAGTTGTCAAGTCCCTATTGGAAAACCCTATATATCCATTAAAATGACAGAGAAATTAAATACTGCATTAATTAGAGAAATATTAAGTACTCCATTAAAATTAGAGAAAAATTATCTACTGCTAATATCTCGCCCCTCAATCGTATTTTTGAAGGATGTGTCGAATTTAAAAAAATTATCGTCCGACTTTTTCTACAGCTGCAATGCTAGATAGGGATTGCTTAATTGTATATAAAATTAGATAAAAGACCAACTTCAACTTAAGTCCCATCCTGACATATTTTCGAAGTTTGGGTTTAAATAAATAAATAAATAAATAAATATATATATATATATATATATATCAACTTAAGTCCCGTCCTAAATATTTTCGAACTTTGGGTTCAAATAAATAAATAAATATATATATATATATATATATATATATATATATATATATATCAACTTAAGTCCCGTCCTAAATATTTTCGAACTTTGGGTTCAAATAAATAAATAAATAAATAAATATATATATATATATATATATATATATATATATAATTATATATATGCGTGTATATTATACAACTAATTAGAGTTTTAATGTTAGGTAAGCTTTGCTTTGCTTTGCATTAAATTTAGAAAACACGGCAAGTACAATAATATATCATTTCAATTTCAATTTTGAAGATCGTCTCATTTAAAGAAATAAAAATAATGAAATGAAATGGTTCTATAAAAATCCACAATTCGTATAAGAATATGATAAAATAAAAAAAATGATCAGTTGAATTGGGGAGAACAGAGAAAACGATGGCCTTGTAATTATTTATGGGTATTTTTTTGCGCTTAACTGTAAAATCATTGATATGATATACTTAACATTTTTAGTCAGCCACTAATTTTTATACAGTCACTATTAAAGCAAAAGCTATTTGCAGAGTAATACTTAATTACTGGGGTCAAGACCGAAACGCGATTGTAGAGTTCGGCAAGTAAATAAATAAGTAATGTCTACTTATGTCATTTGACATTCGACATAAATAACAACATCGTTGTTAGCCAAATGAAAAATGATGCTTTTGTCGGTCTGTCTCAGATCTTTTCGATCTTTTCTTTTTTTAAACACTTTGTCTTGCATCCGGTTTATAATATTTTTTGTACGTACAACTGGGCAGTTCGCCAGTAACAATACCTACAAAATGGTTTCTCCTCATGAAATAAATTTAATAATAATAGAATTCTCTTTCCTATACCAGTTCTCGCTTATAGTGTTTCATAATAAATTATGTGAAATACAATTTCTAAAATATGACTGTTAGTCCAGTCTTATTATCGCTTATAGATATTGTTAATTAAATAATATATGATAATTAATTAAATAAAATACATTTTGTAAAATACGTCTGTGAATGTAGACGTTCTTGGTTACAGATTCACAATTAATTAAATGAAGAATTAAGCAGGAACATATAAGAGTATAGGAAGGGCATATAAACAGACAAGTAATATATTCCATTATAATGTAATGCCAATAGTCGATCGATGCCGGATTGGACTACGCTTTTGTTTAAAAAGCATATTATACGCCGACTTCTATGTATACACATTAATTTAATTTAATTTAATTTAAGCTTGTATTAAGCCTAATAAATGCCCTCACTAAACTAAAATTACATATACATATTCGAATGATTGTTTTCTAAATAATGTCAAGGCATTCAGTAGTTAAAATCATTCAAATCAGTGGAACAAGGACCTAGGAAGGTGCATCTATGATATACCACTGAATATTTGGCTTCTATTTTTAAACTTTTATTTGTTTATCAAAAAGTGTTCTTTATGTGTTTTGATGTTATTTTTACAAATTGTCCCCTTTTTTATTTGAGAAATAAATAGTAACTGCATAAATTATTAATCATAAATTGTATAAATAAAATATGTATGGAAAATAATAACGAGTTTTATAAAAGCAAAAGCTAATCATAATATAATGATATGTACAAATATAACTTTTATTATTTAAACAGTTTAACTTGTTTACTTAAACGGTTCTTCTTTTAACAAAAACAAAGTTTTGTGTATATTAATTAGCTTACCTTTTAAGGATTTAACGTACGATGACCAAAATTTCGCTTTCTTGCTGGGGCTTTCGTTTCTCCCAATCATTTCCAAATGATTCTTAAACATTTTTGTTTGTTTTTTTTTGTTTCTTTCTTTTCTCAAAACTTTCACAAATTTTCAACTAAAGTTTGTTGTTTAAGATGATTTTTAGGCTCGTTCGCTGCAAAATATAGAAAGAGCAAGATAAAACCAAATCTTTAATCCTTTTAACTGTCTTTTGAGATTCTATATGTTAATCAATCAGTCGCGCTTCCATCACTGCATTGCAAAATCTCATTGAATTATTAAAAACAAAAATATATGATATTTATCGTATTTTATATTTAACCCGGAAAATTATAGAGAATAATTTTTCAATATTACATTTACAAACAAATATGCGAAGTAGTTAATATTTTGTACCAACGACACTGCTCAGTTGATCACTAATAACGATTATTGTGTAGATTTTTTGTTTATAAGAATAATTGCACAAATGATTTTATTAAACGAAATCCTTACATTTTATTCCTTAAAAGTAGCGACCTATCCTCAACGAAGAATTTTTTCAAACTGCTCGCTGATCAATTTTGACTTGATCAAAAATTTTTAGCGAAACTTTATAAGCTATAACAAATATATAATTGTTTCGCTTTCATTCTTCGAGACGCGGTCTCCTTCTTTTTCATTTTAATTATTCTCTGCTTCCTTTTTGTTTTGTCTTAACTTCTGTTGTATAGGTTCGCACAGACACAAGGATGTATTTATAATATTTTGCTCAAATTTACCTTGGAAATTCAACGAGACTGTAGAATAAGAGATCAGCTTCAAGATCACCAAACACCAACGCAGGTGTACCATAAAATATGGTTTTGTTTATTTTTTTCTGTTTTTATTTTCACTTATATACGTTTTTTAATTTTATTTTGGTCGCTGCATACATGTACAGTGAACTAATATTTGATACACGATCAGATGATTGATCCGCTTTTCTTTTTTTCGTTTTTGATTTCTTTAACACATCAAGACTCCCACAACCTGTTGGGAGAATGTATGAGAACATATCTATTTTCAGTATGCGAATCAATTCGCGTATTTTTCCTGCTTGTGGTTTTTCTCAAGTGGCAAATTTTCTTACTTGTTGTATAGGACTATATCGATATGTTGAGTAAATAACTTTTTGCTAGATATTATTTCTAGTAGAACTGGAAATAAATCCTTCAAAAGATTTATTAATCTTTTTTTTATTAAGCGTATTAAGTGTATGTAATAAAAACAAAAAAATATGTGTATGTAATATATACTATTTAATTTTTGAATGTTAGGTTTACAGTAATTTAACAATTTCGTATTAATTTATCACTAATTAATTAATACAATAAAAAACAAAAATTCTACAATGAAAAAATGAAATATATTTTTATTAGGGGTTGTTATATTTAACTGAATCGAAACGAAACAACAGTAAAGTCTGTGGCGGCGGTTCTAGAGGAATATGCAGGGAGCATACTAGCCAAATAAGGACTTTACATTGTTACATTCTAATTGACCTCTCCTTTTTCTTTCTAATTTCTCATTCAATCCAACAACATATTTACGTTTGACAGATTTTTACCTCAAAGAATCTGTGACGTTCTGTATGGGAATGATATTCATCTGACCTTGAAAAGTGGTCCTTTGTATTATTTTTTTGCGTCATTCGTCCATTAGTGGGCGTAGTAAATAATTTGCTCTGGAACATCCGCTTGTTTGGAGTGAACACTCAATACGCGAGTCCTGTAGTGTTTGCCAAAAACTGGGGGATGTGTTGCGTCATTGAGGATATTTTAAATATTAGCATATTTCATTTACTGTACTGCCTGAAGCCATTAGTCGCTTGTGCAAAGAGATTCATTGATATAAATTTGCTGCTACCAAATTTTACTGTAGATAAAATTGAAAACATTTCGTGGAAAATACTGCCGTAGGAATGTCATGGTTCGAAATATATATTTTATTAAGTATTGGGTGGGATATTGAAATAGATGAATAAACAAATAAATTGAACTTTTTTATTATACAGAATAGCACACAATTTCTTAAAAATGGCAATATTTGACAGTGTGGTGCTAATTACATCGTCACAACTAATACAAATTTTTAACGGTTTCATCAAATTTCTGATATCTCATATATGTTGACTTTCACAGTATCGTTGTATATGTCAAAAGAAGTTTCAAATACCACAAAATACAACAACTTCGCTTTGCGTACAACAAATTGCATGGGGCAAGCTTGAAAAAACAAAGTAGCTCAGCAAAAATTAAAAACAAATTAGAATGTAGTCACAGCTATGCCGGCTTGTCGTAAAAGGCGTCTAAAGGCCGAGTGGTGGGGTCCCAAGGCCCTGTCGCCCGGTGAAATACCACCCCGTTAAGCTATAGGCTCCGTGAAGTGATCGGGAGAAATCCCTGGTCATCTTTTGGAGCTTGGCTGATGAACCTGTCCGAGAAAAAGTTTAGGTTTGGTTTCGTTTAGGTGGTAAGTCGGTCCCAAGCGTTCTGCGCGTCGTCGAGAGAAACTTTCGACTATATTCTGGATGTATGGCTGATGACCCGGACTGAAATGGAGAGAAGTTATTACGGCAACGTCCGCGATTAAGAACTCCGGATGTAAACTTATAGCGTTTGCGACGATAGTGAAGAACGTGTGATTCGAACCGACGCTATGAAAGTTAGAATCAATAACAGATTGAACCAATGCTCAACATCTCAGAGCATTGTCGCCTTTTTTTAAAAATACTTTATATACTTCTCTCGTGAGAGATGAACCTAGTGCGTCGACACAGCTCCCCGAGATGGCACCAAATAACTGTTGCAGTTCTTTTTGAACAATTGCAAGTTGTAACGCTCCGGGAACACTTGCGCGGGGAGGGAATTCCACAGCTTCCCCGCTCTGTAACGGAACCAGTTCTGATGCAGGGATGTCTCCGCCGTCGGGAGATGAACCGTAAATTGATGCGATCCGTCGGATTGTCTTGTAGAGCCCATATAAACCAAATTACGCGGAATAATACCACGAATCCCCGAAGAGCAGTGCCCGTGATAATATCTGTAAAACAGACAGAGGTCAGCTAAGCGCTTTCGATGTGATAGCGACTGTAGTCGCGATGTCAGCGCCGAGTCCCCGATCAGGCGGATCGGTCGTCTCTGTATGCTCTCAAGTAGGTCGAGGGTATGTTTTGGAGCAGACAGCCAAATATGAGAGCATTATTCGAGCGCGAGTCTAATTTGGGATTTATACAGGAGAAGAAGTTGAGCCGGAGTAAAATATTTTTTGGCTCTAAAAAGATAACTCCGTTTTTCTGAGGCGGACCTGGCTATGCTCAACATTTCCACAGACCGTGACGTCGAGCAATTTCATGCTCTCCCCAGATTCGAGGATGTGGCCATTCATCATCAGCTGAGGAGCTAATGGCCCACGTTTCTTTGTGAATATAGTATACTGTGTCTTCGTTGTATTTAAGTCGACGAGATTGACCTTCCCATACTGCAGGACCTTATCCAGATCCAGATTCATAGAGTTGATCTGGCTACATTTCAGCTGGTGCGACGCAGATGCACTAATCGGCCGGTCACTTGAAAAGAGGAAACAAGCGTACTATCATCCGCAAAACTGAACACTTTGTTATCCGTTGTCTCCAACAAATCATTTATGTGAAGCAAAAACAAGGTTGGAGCCAAAATAGAACCTTGAGGCACCCCCGAATTAACAGGATATAGATCTGAAAACTCGCCGTCCACAACAACCTCGATGGATCGAATTTCGAGGAAGCTCTTCGTCCAGTCGCAAAGCTGCTGGGAAAGTCCATATGAACGAAGTTTGCACAGCAATGCCCCGTGCCAGACGTAGACAAAAGCCTTGAAGATATCCAATGCGACCGTATTTGGGTTACCATGCCCCTCAATACCAGATGTCCATATATCGGTTATAAGGGTCAAAAGGTCCCCCGTGGACCGCCTGCCACGGAATCCATAATGATGATCATGCAGAAGTCCGTTGCACTCCAAATATTTAATTAACTCGGCGTTCATAACCTTTTCCATTACATAAGATAACATAGATAGTAATGCTATCGGACGGTAATTTCATGGGTGACATTTTTTTCCTCTCTTTGGAATTGACTGAACTCGGACGATTTTCCAGCAAGTAGGAAATGTTTTCCGTGCATAACGTAAACGATAGAGTCTCCTTAGAACCGGCGACAGTTTTGGAGCACACTTCTTAAGGACTATCGGTGGTATTTCGTCCGGGCCGGGTGCTTTTCTACATTCCAGTCCACGTAGAATAGTATACGGGCGGGACCTCACATCCCGCATCGAAGAGCGTACCGGCTTGATTGCAGGTGGTTCCAAAAGACCGGTATCGTGATTTGAATTCGCAGAAAATCAATTCGTGAACACATCAGCTTTACCTTTTAATTCGTGACTAACGTCTCGCTGCCCGTCACTAACGGAGGAAAAGCGGAGGAAGGTTGTTTGTTAAAACCTTCTCCCCAGACATCCTTCTCCTTTCAGAAAAGTGGCTTAAGTCCAACTCCCGAGTATCCATTCCCAGTTATACATTTATTTCAAACCCCAGAACTGCTGGACTCCACGGAGGTACCGGCATCCTACTAAATAATAAACTTCAATTCACCGAAATCAGGTTCGCCAATGTTTTCAATATCGAATACACGGCAGTTAAACTTTTTTGTAAAAACAAAAAAGTAATCATATTAACATCCATTTACATCCACCCAACACGAGAACCAGACTTCCCTGACTCTGACATATCTCAAATAATCAGACAGTCTCTCCCCGCACCATTCATAATCGGTGGAGACTGGAACGCTCCACATACAGCATTCAACGACATAAAGAATAACAAATACGGTTACCAAGTTTCGGACCTCCTCTCATCTCACCCATATACGTACATTGACAGTCCGCTGCAGCCAACTCGTGTCACGAACTCGACGCAGTCAACAATTGACTTCTTCCTCAAGTCGGCTGATGTCTACTCAACGAGCCCCTCCACAGTATCCTTCCTCTTTCCCTCTGATCATGGTTCCGTTCACACCTCAATCAAAGTTCCCTCCTTCGAACTGCTCTACTCACACAGTCCTGTTCCGAACTTCTCCAAGACTAACTGGAAAAAGGTCAATAGAGACGTCGCCGAAAGTTTTTCTAACTTGCAAATCCCCGAATCTTCTAACCTAATCCCTGCTGATATCGATCGAGCAGCCCTAAAAATTGAGCAGACCCTCAAGAATGCCCTCACCAGCAATACTCCAACCACCATCCCTCATAATCAACTCCGCCGAAAACTTCATATAAGATTCTGCCCCTTTATTAAATCTCAGATCCAACTCCTGACCACCCTAATAAATGAATATTTAAAAAAGTTCACGGATCAGACCTATACCTCTACACTAACAATATTAAACCCAATCGTGATCTCCTCAAAAACATCAACCGACTAACTGGTCGGAAGTTTAAACCCCGAATCGATCACCTTATCAATCCACTCAGCAACAATCTTATCCAATCCGACACGGACATAGCCAATTGCCTCACTGACCACTTCTCAAAGATCCATCAACAAAATGATTCCCTCTCCGTCCCTAATTTTTGAAACACTGTAAACGAATATATTTCACACAGATTACCCGCATCTTATACTCATGTGGCGTTTCTAACAGATACACACACAATACACAAGCAAATAGTGAAGAACACCGACCGAAAATCGAATAAAAAAATGCATCAGAGCCGTATACCATAGCGATAACATAACAAATCCACATCAGTCGAATATACTTGAGTTAAGGAATCGAATTCGTACACACGGCGGTGGCCTGATGGGTTGCGCTTTGGTTCAATTTTTGGTGATTCGAACTGTCATAGCGTCAGTTCGAATCACACGTTCTTCACTATCATGCCAAACGCTATACTCTTTTCATTGGGGAATTTAACGACACAAACAAGGCGTCACATCCTTCAGACACCAGCACATTTCTAACCACAGATGAATTAATCAAGTTCATAAAATCACGACCCAAGAAAAACTCGACCGGTCTAGATGGAATACCACACCTTCTATTTAAAAGACGTCCCATTCTCGTCCTTCTTAACCATATCATAAATGCTTCACGTTGGAAAATTGCGGTAGTAATCCCCGTTAAAAAGTCCGACAGTTCCAATAACACCTCCAACTATCGTCCGAAATCTTTATTAAACACCCTAAGCAAAATATTGGAATGTAAGATCTACCAAAACCTCCCTCGTTTGCCAGTGATAACGCTCTCATCCCTAATTCTCAGTTTGGCTTTCGTGAGCGACACTCTACTTGCCATGCGCTACTAAAACTTACACGTGATGTAACAACTAGTCTACAAAACGAATGCCCTACCGTATGCATATCTCTCGATATTTCCAAAGCATTTGATTGTGTCTGGATCTCAGGAGACTGCCTATTTCGTCTGAAATCGAGCATCACAAAGCTCCTAGCATCTTATCTTTCTGGTGGGAAATTTATGGTCAGAATAAACTCTTCCTTCACACAAACTCACAACATAGCCGCGGGAGTTCCCTAAGGTTCCATTCTCGGACCACTTTTATATCTTCTATACACTTCCGATATTTCCCAACCTCCACTTAATGTTGTAACGCTAAATTATGCTGACGATACTTTAGTCTACTCTAGCAGTAGATTTGTCAAAGTGGCAAGAAACCGCGTTAACAACTTCCTCCCGCTCATCTCAGCATACTTTAACAAATGAAAAATTCGCCTCAACCCAACCAAAACCCATCTAACAGTGTTTAAGGGCAAAAACGCTCACTGCTCAAACAACACTAAACGTTGCCACTCAAGCTGAATAACACCCTCATAAAACCTTCCAAAACTCTAAAATATTTGGGAGTAACCCTTTCCAACGACTGGTCATTCTCACATCAAAAATTCCCTTCATAAAGCCTCAATACAGCTTAACCTCTGCAGACGGGTGTTGTGGAAACCTAAAGGTCTCTCTCTCAAGGCCAAACAGCTCATCTATAAACAGGTAATCAGACCCACTCTTACATACGTCTGCTCATTATGGTACCACATGTCACACTCCCAAATGAGAAATTAGGACCCTCTTCACCTCGGGCAGACTGGCTAACGATCTAAACGAGATCTTGTACCACAACACCGAACTGGCATCCAATCATTTCAAATACAGCAACCATTCTCCAAGACTCTTACTTTTAACACAGAACCGAATGGTACCCCCCTCCTTCAAGAACATACCTGACCATGTCCCTTTTTTTTGTTTTTTATTTATTTTTTATTAGACTTCTCTCGGGAGAGGCGAACCTATAACGCCGAGTGGGCGCTCAGAGATGCCACCAAATAACTGTTGCAGTTCTTTTTGAACAGTTGCAGGTTGTAACGCTCCGGGAACACTAGCGTGGGAAGCGAGTTCCACAGCGTCCGCTCTGTAAGGGAACGAGTTCTGATGCAGGGATGTTCGCGCCGCCGGGAGATGAACCACAAACGGGTGCGATCCGCCGGATTGTCTTGTGGACCGTCTATAAGCCGAATTGCGTGGAACAATACCAAGAATCTCCAAAGAACAGTACCCGTGATAATATCTGTAAAACAGACAGAGGTCGGCTACGCGCCTTCGATGTGATAGTGACTGTAGTCCCGAATTCAGCGCCGCGGCCCCGATCAGGTGGATCGCTCGTCTCTGTATGCTCTCAAGTAGGTCGAGAGTATGTTTAGGAGCAGACAGCTAAATATGAGAGCATTATTCGAGCGCGGGTCTAATTTGGGATTTATAT
Organism: Microdon myrmicae; assembly: GCA_963931805.1. Taxonomy (NCBI): domain Eukaryota; kingdom Metazoa; phylum Arthropoda; class Insecta; order Diptera; family Syrphidae; genus Microdon; species Microdon myrmicae. The sequence continues at coordinate 26,632,731 of OZ007500.1, forward strand.
AGGAGAAGAAGTTGGGTCGGAATAAAATATTTCTTGGCTCTAAAAAGATAGCGACCTGGCGATGCTCGACACGTGTTTATGGCATGATACATTCCCACAGACCGTGACGCCGAGCAATTTCAAGCTTTTCCCAGCCCGGAGGGCCCGGCCATTCATCATCAGCTGAGGAACCGTTGATCCACGTTTCTTGTGAATGTTGTATCTTGTGTCTTCGCTGCATTGAAGTCGACGAGATTGGCCCTTCCCCACTGCAGGACCCTATCTAGATCCTGATTCAGAGAGTCTGTCTGTCTACATCTCAGCTGATGCGACGCAGATGCACCAATCGGCCGAACACTCGAAAAGGAGGAAACAAGCGTACTATCATCCACAAAACTGAACACTTTGTTATCCGTTGTCTCCAACAAATCATTTATGTGAAGCAAGAACAAGGTTGGAGCCAAAATAGAACCTTGGGGCACCCCCAAATTAACAGGATACAGATCCGAACACTCGTCGTCCACAACAACCCGGATCGATCGATTCTCGAGGATGCTCGTCGTCCAGTTGCAAAGCTGTTGGGAAAGTCCATATGAACGAAGTTTGCTCAGCAATGCCCCGTGCCAGACGCGGTCAAAAGCCTTGGAGATATACAATGCGACCGCCCTTGACTCACCATGCCGTTCAATCGCAGATGTCCATATATCGGTTATAAGTGTCAAAAGGTCTCCCGTGGACCGCCTGCCACGGAATGCATATTGACGATCATTCAGAAGTGCGCAGCACTCCAAATACTTATCTAAGTCTGTATTGATGACTTTTGCCATTACAATAGATAAAATAGACAGTAATGCTATCGGGCGGTAATTTTGTGGGAGACACTTTTTTCCCGTCTTTGGGATTGGCTGAACTCGAGCGATTTTCCAGCAGGCGGGAAGGTCCTCCGTGCATAAGATAAGCGGAAGAGTCTGCCAAGAACCGGCGATAGTTCTGCAGCACAGTTCTTAAGGACGATTGCTGGTATTCCGTCCAGGCCGGTGGCCTTCCTACAATCCAGTTCACGTAGAATGCGTTGAATAGCGCGCGGACGAAATATCACATCCCGCATCGAAGACCGTACCGGCGTGATCACAGGTGGCTCCAAAAGGTCGGGGTCGAGGTTTGAATTCGCGGAAAATAAATTCGCGAACACATTAGCTTTGTCCCTTGAATTCGTGACTAACGTCCCGCAACGGAGGGAATGGGGAGGATGCGAAGTTACCGCTGACAGCCTTTGCCATTGACCAGAAGGAGCGCGAACCAACCGGGCTCAGAAGAAGTTTATTGATCACCCTGTCGTTGTGAGCTTTCTTCGCGGTTTCAATCACCTGGTTGCACGCGTTGCTGATTCTAACAAAAATCGTTCTATTAACATCGGTGGGGTTGGAGCGCCATTGCCTAAAAGCTCTATCTTTTGCCGCTGTAATCTGCTCGCATTTGTTGTCAAACCACGGTTTATCAGACGAACTTCGTTTGATGGAATGTGGAATATACATCTCTATCCCCAGAAGAATAATCTCTGATACTGACTCCGCGCAAGCGTTAACATCGGAGTATCCGAAGCATCGGAGTATCCTCGGACCATGGAAAGGATGCGAAGAAATCCCGTAAATCGTCCCAGTTAACAGCGCCATACTTCCATACATGGCGAAGCTGCCTAGGCCGGTTATTCGCTTGATATGCAATTGCTTGTGCGACAGATACCAAACAGTGATCTGAGTTTCCCAGTGGCGCTGAAACCTCTACGGTATAAATACTCGGTTCGGGTGTCAAAAACAGATCCAGGGTGTTTGCATAATCGCCTCGGGCATGCGGCACTCGCGTTGGCTCCCCCACGAGTTGAGTCAAGTTGTGGCTTACAGCAAACATCTCCGTCGGTTCTGTAAGTCAAGGGCAACAATTTCAGAAGCTGGGTGGTTGATCTGTATCCAGTCGACAGTATGTGAAAGATGTTCGAAAAATGTCGCCGGTCGATCGTCATTCGGGGAGCGGTAAAGACAACAAAGAAATTTAACGGAATTCCACAGCACGACCCTCAGCCATATGATGCCCATATTATTGGGTTCCAACGCCTCCATCATCTGGCAAGCCAGATCGGACCGCGCGAAGACGCAGACTCCGCCCTTAAACCGGAATCTCGAATGTAAGTCGTATCCTGAGCAACGAAGATGTGGCGAATTAGTTGACGAATCGACCTGGGTCTCAGTTAGGGCAAGGATATCAGGTTTCGTTGTTTGCAAATATTGGTGGACGGCGTTTACGTTCGTATTGGTGAAACCGATGCCCCTGATGTTACAAAATGCCATCACCAGTCGAGCGTGGGCAGTGCATCGAGAGCAAGCCCGGTTATGCGATGACGAACCTCTTAAAGTTCCATTATTTATCATGATATCTGCATGATGTTCCCCCTGACCAAGCCCCCCCCCCCCCCCCCCGGAATTCCGAATGGGAGTTTACCTCCGGAATTCTTTATATCAGAAGGTACCATCATGACTTATCTCAGTGTCAGTCCGGGCCATCAGCCACACATCCGAAACAGCGTCGAAGATTTCTCTTGAAGATATCGCGGAATGTACAGTGTGACGGGGTGGTATCTCACCTTGGGACCGACTACCACCTAACCAACCTTTTCTCGAACCGGTCCATCAGCCAAGCTCCGAAAGATGGTCAGGGATTTCTCCCGACTATTTCACGGAACATAAAGTGCGATGATAATACTGGCACTAGCTTTAACTAATTTTAACAATCGCATCAGTCAAGCTCCGAAAGTTAGTTAAGGATTTTATCCGACCATTTCACGCAATCTGTAGTATGATAAGGTGGTATCCTACCATTCGGGTAGCCATTAAGTCCCAACGTATCATCTGTATTTTTTATATTGGAGTCTTCGCGATTCTGCGCTTCATCTACCCTATATCATTAGAACTTTAGTACGTATTCTATGGAAACAAGGACATGACAAAATTTCGTAGACGTTTTTATCGTCACCAATTTTCGTTCAGTTATGTAAAAAAAGGATTACTACTTAAGAAATGCTTGGTAGCCGATCAGTTGAACTGCATTCTTCACAATGTGTGCGAATGCATGTTACGTGTTCAAGGCAGATTTAAATTTAACAGAAAAGTACTGGTAGTTTTTCTTAAGCATTTGCTGTAATTGAGGGTTAGTCGTCAATAAGGGAAAGTTATCTATAAGTGACTTCCATTTAAAGGGGCTTCAAAAAGTGTTGTTGCTGATCCCTAAACGAATTTGCTAGTTCGAAATCTCATTTTCAAAGAAGAAATATACTATCATCACGGAAAGGTCAACATCTTTCACTAAGCCCTTGAAGGTTTAAACGCACCAACATTGATAATTTAATACTCCTGTTTAAACTATCAGAGTTTCCTTAAATATCCCATGTGAGGTACATTCTTTAGCTATTTGGCACGTTCCCAAAAGCTTTGCTTCCTCTTCAAACAAACAATTTCGTGATGATGATGAATCAGGAATCACAAAGCTGAGAAAAGCTCGGCAACCAATCACCAGTATAAAAACGTAAAGCATTTCAAAAGTGCGAGTATCTTAAGAATTTTTATTTGCTATATTCACCGATTATCTGTCTGTGTGTCTGATTGCGGCAGCAGAACCACCGTTTATATTAGCAGCAATGTGTTTATATTTAGAAAAAAGGAACACCGGTATATTTTCAGAAACCATTCATTCTCCGTTGAGGCTGAAAGGCCAAATAAATACCTTTAAGCAAGGTCAAGACTGACAGGTATAATCCTACAGAGGACGACTTGATTTCCATCGAACTCTTCAATACAAGCCTCTAGATCATGTCATAAGCAACTACCAAAGCTTTAAACCCACTTTTTAAATAACTATCCATAACCCAATCCATGAAGCACGGTTACTTAGTGACATTTAGTGAACGAATTGGTTTACTTTTCCCCGCCAAAGACTTCGTTTGATCAGAGACAACAGATCAAAGGTAGAGGACCGCGAAGAGTACCAGGTATATGTTCTCCATAAAATTATACTAGGCGAGATACGGCTTTCAATAAATTCTGTAGTACGATAACGACTTTGTGGAATAATGTAAGCAATATAAACAGTAGTATTTTAGCGCCCGTAGGATATTATTTGGGAGAACAAATAAAACGCAAGCTCACGTAGGTGGTCGAAAATTTGCGTCAGAAAATAACATCAGACGCCATTATGACGGGGAACAGCCTCGAGCACCGTCAAACGAAAAACGCAGGAAAAGCAACAGATATACGAGTGCCAGATTTTCGCATGTGCAAAAACATGGAATGGAGAAAGGTGTCGACGTGGCACGAATATTTATTGAATACCTGGCGAATGCCTTGAGTTGGGGGCGATCAGCTCAAAGCTATATAACAGATTGGCCACAAAATTCGCTCGCGAATATTCTGACCTCTAGAAGAGGAAGAGTAAATAATCGAAAATAATCAAATCCAAGACGTATATACACATGAATATCATTTTCTTTCTAATATTGTATAATAACATAAAATACTAGGGCAAAGAACAAAACAGAAAGAAAAAGAATGATCGTCTGATTTACGAAAACAACATGGTACGGATTGTCGTAGGAGTATAACGTAACTCAGCGACCCGGCTAAGAAATAAAAATAAAAATTTGCCCTTGTGTCGGTAATCCTCATGCGAATTAAGGATAGGTTCCATTTTGAAAACGCTGTGTTTCTAACAAGATATTATTCTAAGGAAAGGTGTAATATTTCCTCTCACGAGCTTTTTCTGTAACTTTTTACGATTTACAGCATAAAGATTTTTGCTCATTTATTTTACTTATCTAATTTTATTTATTTTATAGTACTCAAATGTAGGTAATATAAGAATAATAACACAATACAATACAGTGTGATAAAATTGTATACTAAGTTAAGAGTTGTTACCAGTCTTCTGATGCAAATATCGAACTATCCATATTTGTTGAGTATTTGAAAGGACCTGTGAAGGTTGGATATCATCATCATCATCTGCACCACAACCGGGAACCGGTCTTGGCATTATTTAGCAAGTCCTGAGGCTTGCTATATTTTCCATAATAATTTATTTTTCCGAGCAAGGTTATTAGCCCTGCGCCAAGGTTGGATATATTTTGTCAAAATTGATCGCACCTATACTAGTAAAATCATAAGTCGGTTTTTTGTGTTTTTAATATACTGCCCTCAGGAGAGGCGAACCTATAGCACCGAGTGGGCGCCCCGAGATACCACCAAATAACGGTTACAGTTCTTCTTAAACAGTTGCAGGTTGTAACGCTCCTACACCTGCCCAGCGAGGGAATTCCACAGCTTTCCCGCCCTGTAACGGAACGAGTTACAGTCGGGAAATGAACCCCAAATTGGTGCGATCCGTCAGATCGTCTCGTGGAGCGCATAAAACCGAATTTTGTGGAACAATACCACGAATCTCCGAAAAACAGTACCCGTGATAATATCTGTAAAACAGACAGAGGTCGGCTACGCGCCTTCGATGTGACAGCGGTTGTAGTCCCGACGTTAGCGCCGAGTCCCTGATCAGGCGGATCGCTCGTTTCTGTATGCTCTCAAGTAGGTCGAGGGTATGTTTAGGAGCCGAGCTCCAAACATGAGAGCAATATTCGAGCACAGGTCTAATTTGGGATTTATACAGGAGAAGAAGTTGGGCCGGAGTAAAATATTTTTTGGCTGTAAAGAGATAACTCAGTTTTCCTCAGGAGGAGCTGGCAATACGTGTTTGTGCCACGATACATTCTCACAGACCGTGACGCCGAGCAATTTCAAACTTTCCCTAGATCTAGGGCCTGACCATACATCATCAGCTGTGAAACCGATGATCAACTTTTCCTTGTGAATGTTGTATACTGTGTCTTCGTTGCGTTTAAGTCAACGAGATTGGCCTCTCCCCACTGCTGGACTTTATACAGATCCCGATTCATAGAGTCGATCTGGCTACTCTCAGCTGGTGCGATGTTGATGCACTAATCGATCGGTCACTCGAAAAAGAGGAACAAGCGTACTATCATCCGCAAAACTGAACACTCAGTTATCCGTTGACTCGTCAGACTTTGTGAATGTTCTATGCTATGTCTTCGTTGCATTTAAGTCAACGAGATTGGGCTCTCCGCACTGCAGGACTTTATCCGTCCATATATTGGTTATAAGGCCTCCCGTGGATCGCTTGCCTCGGACTCCGTATTGACGATCATTCTGTTAATTTGGGGGTGCTCCAAGGTTCTATTTTGGCTCCAACCTTGTTTTTGCTTCACATAAATGATTTGTTGGAGACAACGGATAACAAAGTGTTCAGTTTTGCGGATGATAGTACGCTTGTTTCCTCCAACTGCACAGAATGATGGCGCTGAGATGATGTTGTCGGAGAAGTCTCAATTCTGTCCTTCACGGTTATGATATTTGCTGGATCGGACCGGACGAAGTCTATTTAACGCCATGAGGTTAGCAACATTAGCATAAGACAAACATCTTCCATGTTAATGTTCTAAGATGTGTTTTGAGAGTACAATTTTCACTTGATTATATTTTTCACCATGTACGTTGAGATTTCATAATAGAGAAGTTATTTTGAAAAGCTATATTCAATTGTTATGTACTGTCGTTCTAAGACTGAAGTTTCAATCACGTGCTTTATGACAGCTGCCAGTTTAGTTAAAGTTTTGTGGGGCTAACACCCAATTTATTAGCTTAAAGCAAGCTTAGGAAACATTCGTATGGGCTAATTTTCGAGCTAACTTAAATAATCCGAGTTAATACCTTAATTACGATGGGTTAATACAGGAGATGGAAAGAAGTTACAGGGACACATTGAGGAGATGGTGTTTTCGAGTTAGGGTGCTAATATTAAGGTCAAAAGTGGGTGGGTTGGAGTTGAAAACTTAACGTTTCCTACAGAAAGCTTTCAAAAAGTTTGGGTACATGTGAAAGTTTAGCAATAACACGATAGTTCGCGAAAACACATTTGGCTCCTTTTTTGTATGGAGGTAAGAAGGGGGTTTTTTAAATGTTGGGGAATTCACCTTGAGAGGGACAAGTAAACAATTTTCGAAAGGGAACCGTACGCTTTCGGAGCAAAATTACCCACATCTTGTTCCTTTTATTCCATCAGGAACGAAGTATATTACTGTACCAAGGAGGTGATAAAGTCGACGTTTTGTGCCGAGAATAAGGAACGTGGCGCAAGACATAATTGTAAATTTCTCTATGAAAAAGTGTAATAGCACCTTCTACAGATAAGTTATCATAGTTAAACGAGAGTCTGCTTAAATATTCATTAATAATAAATCGAAAGTTTACTTTGTGAAAGTTAGAGTAGTAGAGAGTACTAGGCCGCATAGACGATGGAAATGAGTCGAGAGTACCAACCCACTCACTTTTGACTTTAATATAATAAACCCTCGATGGTATCCACCCAGGATAACTGTAACTGGTACATAAAACTTTGTATCAATTTTCAAGTTTCTGACAGTTGACCGCCGACATTTGAACAACATTTGCAGAATTGCTAGAATATTCTTATTGTTTATTAGATTATAAGTTACAAGTTTTTTGTGGGTGTTTGGTGTGGATTACTTATTGAATTTGAGAATCCTTACAGCAATGCTCGTGCCATGTCGTTACATTTTTAATTTAACTGTAATAATCTATGTGTTTAGCTCTTCAATAGTATACTGGTTAGTATACCCGCCTGTCACGCGGGAAACCGGGGTTCGATTCCCCGTCGGGGAGCCTTTGGCGCAAGACTAATGACCTTGCCAGGAAAAAACAGATCATTATGGAAAATTTAACAAGCCTCAGGACTTGCTAAGTAAGGCCAAGACCGGTTCCAGGTTGTAGTGCCGATGATGATGAATCTATGTGTTTATTGCGACATATATATCCATTTGTTGGTCTGAAGGAGCCCGAACGTTTCTGGCCCCACTAACTCGGCTACTCTACAATTCTCAGTTCTGCCCACTTCCCCTCCTTCCCCACCATATCCGATTTCCTTAAGATCATATTGCTGGGGAGGGTGGAGCGGCTAAATATATAGGGAATGCGGTTAGGGCTCATGATTATTCAAATGTTTGCATGTTTCGGTAGTCAGTGCGGACGTTTAAGGTAATTACCGAAACAAAAGGAGGAGGACGAGTTTAAAAAGTATCAAACGATGAGAGATTTAGTGGAACCCGTCGCTAAAATTTGTAGTAATGACATCTACTTAGTGATCTTTTCCTAACCCAACTAGGAAATAGGAAACCAAATCAACAAGTTTTATAGTGATGGCCTTCCCTTACCGAAACCGGGCTGCTCCGAAGGGATCAGAGATTTGTATTGGAAAGAAACTAACTGACATAAAATGATTTGGAAGAGTTAAGCCATGGGTCAATAGTTAGAAACATGGTTTATAAGGGATACTTTCCACATCACTGGAAAAGATCCACTGGAAAGGAATAGTTTGAACAGATTAGTACTAAGAAAGGACAAACTCGAGCGCAATTTTTTTTTAAATTAAATACAAGGGATACCGTCTGGAGTAAATTCATCACTGTGTTCGAGAAAGACTTTAAGGCTAGTGGCTAGCATACACTGGAAGAACCGACAGTGACTTGCATAAAAGGAAGAGGAATTAGGGTCTAGAGTTTTTTTCACGAAGGGCTGTTTTCAATGACTAGCGAAAATATTGGCAGTTTGTTTTTTTTAGATAATTTGATGGCATTGTCGTTGTCTCAGAGAAGTGTGGAACAGAAAACAATTTTTTGATATTCATACGCAAGATGTAATGCCGATGTCTATAGTCAAAACTTCACAGTAAAAAATTCAATTTTTGTTACAAACTTCGACTTCATTAGGCGAAAAGGTTGTGACGGGTCCAACTGAATACTTTGTGTCATGTCAAGAACCTGAGTTAAAACTTGTAAATTGAGTCTCATCCTAGGCCTGTTGTTTATTGTTCTCCGTAGAAGTAGAAGTCTTTTTTACACATATTAGAATGTTGATAAAACTACATTTAAGGAAGGTTTACAATATAGGCTACAGGAAATATTAATTCTTATGTAAAACTCGATTTTTATGAAGCAGAAATACTACCGGGCAGTTCTAAGTGGTGAGAGATGTTAATAGAAATCAAGCCCATATACCTACGTTGACTTTTCATCACCGTCTTGATGTCGCCTGTTAAAATGTCAAATTCCATGCGACATTTGCTGTTTTTGCTTATAGGGAAACAACGTTTTGATTTTCCTATTGTTAGAATTATGGAACAATTGATTTAACAAGAAATCAAGCCTCACTGTTCTCATTAGAATGAAATAAATTTGGCAGTCTTGACCTTGCTTAAAGGTATTTATCTTACTTTTCAACCTCAGCGTAGCATGAATGGTTTCCTAAAATATACCGGTGTTCCTTTTTTCTAAATATAAAACACGATGCTGCTAATATAGCCAGTGGATCTGCTGCCACAATCAGACACACAGACAGATAATCGGTGAATACAAAAAATAAACATTCTTAAGATACTCGAACTTTTGAAACGTTTTCAGTTTCCATAGTCGTGATTGGTTGGTGAGCTTTGCTTGACTTTTCGCATATTGAGTCATCCGTGAAAGTAGTTTGTCTCGAAAAGAAAACTTTTGGCTCGATGCCAACTTGCTGAACAATGTATCTGACAAATAAAATTAAAGAAAACTATCATAAGGCAAGTAAAAGTGGTCACTTTTCACTTTTGGTTGAAGCGCACCTTCAAGAAGCGAGTATTTAGTAGAGCGAGGCGGTCAGTATGTATATAGGGATCTAAAAGAAGTTTTCTTCCTTAGAAGTCTAATTGTGAGCTGCAGTTTACCTAAATGACGAGCATCCTTAATGGAACGATTTAATTAGATAATTATCCTACCGAATGGTTAGCAAAACTTTGGCATTGAAAAAGGGATTTCTATATGCCATGAGTATCGAAAATTAATCGAAAAATAGTCGGAGTTCGTTTCAATAGCTTGTCCACAAAATTGGGGGCTTTGAGGTGCTATTTGTCGAAGTGCCAAATGTTGTAGAGTTTTTTTGACCTGATGTGGGGGTTTTCAACTGTTCGTGTGGAGGGGTATAATGACATATTTCCTCCCGATGCTCAGAACATCTCTTGGCGTCCGAAAAAGGTTATTTGTAGTTCTTTAAAGAACTAATATGAAGGGAAGTACGATTCATACATTCTTCAAAATCACTGACTACTATAAATGGTACCGAATACAATTTTCTAAGATATCACAGTATTTATTTTCGATCTTAATTCAACAAAGGACAACTGAATTATATAATTATAAGTTAGCCTTTCCTTATAATGTACATAACGTAAGGGTATATATTAAACACACACAAACGGATATAATTAATGCAATTTATTGCTAAAAGGTCCTAATCTCGATTACACGACATCCACTTTGGTAATCCAGTCCCCCACTAGACCTGCCTCAATGGACCACTTTGTAAATGGATTGAGAAAATCATTCGTTCGTGAATACGTCGATTCAAGTGACTGGCTGTTGCGGTGAATAGGCCAATTTGTTCCATTAAAATATAATAAATGTAGTTTTATATGGCATGAAATATTTAGCATTCATCCATAACCCGTAAATATTTGTATAGTTACAGAACTGAAAAACAAGTCCACTCCACCGTAAGACTATATTGATGGTATTAGGCTCAAATTTCGCGCCACTCTAGCTTCTTGGGAATAACTCAGAATTTTTCGTTGTAGTCTAATATGAAGTAACAATTTCAACTACACTTCTCAGTTCAATGATAACTTTCTTGTCATTTTGATGACGTGTAACACGATTTAAATAATTATTTTGACTTGGAAGAAGCTTTAAATTTACATGACATGTCTTTATATGTTACGCAAGCAATTGGTGTAACAACAATTGCACAGGGTCCTTGTAATTTGGTCTTCTTTCAGGTTTGTATTTGATTTTACGTCTAGCCGTTGCGAAGTTCTCCGGATCCCATGTCCAGTTCTAGATATCACAGGTGCGTTTTTTTTTTCTAAGCAGCGTTATTGAACAAACTGAACGACGAAATAAAGAAACAAAAACTGCCCCATATGGCAAAAAAAAAAAGTTCTGTACCATCATGACAACGCACCGTCACACACGTCCTTGAAAGCGATGGCCAAATTGGACCACTTACGATTTTAATTGGTTGCTCACCTACCATATTCTCCAGATTTGGCTTCAACCGACTATTATCTGTTCCCAAACCTCAACGGGTGGGTCCAGGGAAAGAGATTTAAATCGAATGAGGAAGTCATCGCGAAAACCGAGAGGAAATTTCGAAGGTTAGGACGTTTTATACTACAGAAAGGGCATATCAAGTGTATCGCCCTCGAAGGCAACTATGTTGAGGAATAAATAAAACTTTCCCAAAAAAAAAAACGGGACTTTTTAGCCTGTGTATTCGGTAGGCCTCCCTATCAGACATTCCTCATTAAAACTGAAATGTAGACCAGACGATCACAAACATTTGTTTTCCTATAAACCGTATGTTTCTTCCTAGAGCGAGTTGTTATAATACTAATTGTTTAAAAAAGGGCGGGCATATTGTCTCTCGTAACGCCTATTCAGCATGTTTATACTCCCAGCACTCGAAGGCATCCAGATTGTATGATGCTGCGTTACCAGTTTCAATGTGAATTCGAAGGATCTTATTCGTTTTATGATATTGTCTAGGTTGCTCTCCATATGGCTACACATGACCAGAACACGTCGGCCTATACTTCAGAATGGCTCACCTTAATATTCTAGTCGCATTACTACTGAGCCAATTAATACAACTAATCGGAAAAGATATGTCGTATCTCTAAAATTTGTATTTTGATATATCATTGCCTTTATCGATGAAAGTAATTGCACCAAAAATTCGATTACAGCTTTACTGTTAGGTGTTCCATCTCATTCTTTATTTGAACCGCAAAAATCCTCTGTAAATAGTAACAATTTTAGCGGAGCAAATAGTCACGTGGGACATGCAATGAGAGCCATCAAAATCATATGTTGACCGCGATTGAGACTAGTCAGCGATGTTGGCAAGATGCTTTAAAAATTGTTGGCAATCAATCACTTTCTGGCAGCGAATCACTTTTTGGGAAAGAATTCGTTTTGTACTGTCAATTGACCTGTTAGTTAGTTTTAACTTATTCGAATTATTAGTTGGCTGATCATTTCGATCAATGTTTGGTACCGGTGATAAAATACCCGATGAAACCATATGTTGTACACCTATCAAATAAGTTCAGCTCTATAAATATATATATATATATATATATATATATATATATATATATATATATATATATATATATATAAATATAAATATAAATATAAATATAAATATAAATATAAATATAAATATAAATATAAATATATATATAAATATAAATATAAATATAAATATAAATATAAATATAAATATAAATATAAATATAAATATAAATATAAATATAAATATAAATATAAATATAAATATAAATATAAATATAAATATAAATATAAATATAAATATAAATATAAATATAAATATAAATATAAATATAAATATAAATATAAATATAAATATAAATATAAATATAAATATAAATATAAATATAAATATAAATATAAATATAAATATAAATATAAATATAAATATAAATATAAATATAAATATAAATATAACTATAAATATAAATATAAATATAAATATAAATATAAATATAAATATAAATATAAATATAAATATAAATATAAATATAAATATAAATATAAATATAAATATAAATATAAATATAAATATAAATACAAATATAAATATAAATATAAATATAAATCTAAATATAAATATAAATATAAATATAAATATAAATATAAATATAAATATAAATATAAATATAAATATAAATATAAATATAAATATAAATATAAATATAAATATAAATATAAATATAAATATAAACATAAACATAAATATAAATATAAATATAAATATAAATATAAATATAAACATAAATATAAATATAAATATAAATATAAATATAAATATAAATACAAATATAAATATAAATATAAATATAAATATAAATATAAATATAAATATAAATATAAATATAAATATAAATATAAATATAAATATAAATATAAATATAAATATAAATATAAATATAAATATAAATATAAATATAAATACAAATATAAATATAAATATAAAAATATAAATATAAATATAAATATAAATATAAATATAAATATAAATATAAATATAAACATAAATATAAATATAAATATAAATATAAATATAAATATAAATATAAACATAAATATAAATATAAATATAAATATAAATATAAATATAAATATAAATATAAATATAAATATAAATATAAATATAAATATAAATATAAAAATAAATATAAATATAAATATAAATATAAAGATAAATATAAATATAAATATAAATAAAAAAATACCACAATTCTCAGTCCTACGGGGAGTGTCGCGCAACAAGCCTCGATCAATGAATATCAAACAGCGGAACCTGCGCAGCGGGTCTTAGCGGTGACTCCCGAACAATCGAAGAGTGAATCTCAAATAGCGAGACTCGAATAACGGCTCCTATCCGGCGAGACTCGAATAGCGGCATGGGCAACAAGATTCGAATAACGGTCTCCTGGGCAACGAGACTCGAACTGTTTTTTTTTTTTTTTTTTTTTTTTTTTTTTCACTGGAAAACGAGACTTGAATATCGGTTGCAACAAGACTCAAATAACAGTTTTCAAGGAATTGGACTCGAATAATGGTTTTACGATATCGATAGTCGAATAGCAGTTCTTAGACAACGAGACTCGGACAACAAGTCTCAAACTATGCGCCATGTGCGACGTTTCGGACGACCCACTACAAAATCATTTCATCAAGAACACTATTGTTTTAAATATTCCTTTCAACACACATTACGGCAATGATTACATATTAAAAGGACTTGTAACGACTTAGGCACAATTGATAGCTTTTTTGATTTTTTTACACACCATTAAGGTGGCCTCTGACTATAGTTATAAAATAAAACTTATTTGGACACTACGACATGGTTTTTAATTTTATTGTATACATCGAGAAAGGTACAGAGTTATATTCAAACAGTTAAAGTTTATGCTGCAACTTAGACAGGAGAGTTCAGTTTACATAACGCAAACATCTCCATGACTATGTTTAAAATGTAAAACTACTTGTACCGATTTTGTTTAAGAATGATTGTAAACTAGAAGTAAGGCCAGAAATAAAATTAAGATCATTGTGTTGTAAGAGTTTAAGGCTTGAATTGAGCTGAATAAAAGAAATGAATAAAATGTAAAATTACTTGTATCAATTTCGCTAGAATTACTCAATTCCTCGATTTCCTAGAAATCGCGAGAGATAAGGTGCCCACTTTAGGAAAGAAAAACAAGTTTTGACTTTTCGGCACACTATACGGAGGAGGCACCATCTTTAACCGTAAAAGGAGGTTTTTAACGACAACTCCCTTTTCGACGTTTCACCAGCCCTCATTTAAGGATGACAACTCGGGACTATAGTTACAAAATGAAAATATTGTCACGGATATGGGAAGGACAGTACCGCCTTTGACTAAAGGACAACTCTGCCCAATATGCTTAAAGTACATATATTTGTATCATTTTGGTCACGAAAATTCTCTATCAAGGTAGAAGTCTAAGTTCAGAAGTAAAGATATTTTCGGAACGACAACTCCCGTTTAAATCTTTCTGCATCCCTCGAGGAGGAAATCTAACTATGTTTAGAAACAAAAATGTAAGCCAGATTTGGGCAGGAAAACACCTTCAACCGATGTGGACGCAATGTTTACCCTTTTAGATACCATGAAGGGGATTGTGGACAACACTAGGACTGTTTGATAAGTCAGCGACTTTTATAAGACTGGGCACTCTAATCGCACCCGCTTTTTTGCTAGTATGTACTTCTTAATGTAAGGTATTCTCAAAGACACGTTGATTAGAATTCTTGGAACATTTTGAAAAATAAAGTTTAGTAAAATGGGAAAAAATTAGTTTTAATAAAGAATTACTTTTTACGTAGAAAATTGATCAGAGAATCTCAAGAAAAGTTTTAAAGAGGAGACTTTACACCATCACTTGGAATGGTGAATCAGTGGACATACGACTATTAGTGATACTCATCGTACCAACTAAGGTGACAAAAGAATAAATTACGGTTAAATTTCTTGACCTGATGTTAGGGATATTCGAGAGAGCTAATATAGTAAATATCTCAAGTGAGCGCGTCTTTATGACTTTGCAGAAATATTAAGACATACGGAAGTTGTCGATGACTTGGATGCCGCGTTTACACATGATAAATCACAAACTGAATTGCGTAGATGTATCAAAACATTAAGTGTAGTACAAGAGAATTTGGTTGAAGATAAGTGATAGTAGACCCGTATCCATCCCAATACTTCAGAAACCGAACTCCAAACTGGTCTTATTAAAAGTACTTACAAAAAATGAAATGTCGTTCATTCGGGTCTTCTGTATATGCGTCAGCAGTTTTTGTCTCCAAAATCAATAATGTCTCTTGACAATTACTCAGTTCGACTATGTGGTCAATTGTCTTAAGTACGAGCTTAAAGCAAATGACGAATATTGATTTATGAGGAAGGGTAATTTCAACTGAGACAAAATCATGCTTGGAAGAGGTAGAGAAAACAATTAGTGACGAATCAAGGCTCTTTTGGGTGGCATTGAACACAATATGTCCACAGGCAAGGCGTGTGAATTATTCAGAATAGATTGGGTCTTTGAGCGAAGATCTCTTTCGTTTTGATATTAGAAGGAAAGAGGAGTTTTACGGGCGGTTTGGGGGAAGATTAGGCGAAGTAGGGGTTCAGAAACGAAAAAACCTGTTGAGATCGGCCTTAATGCGTTGAAGATGTGATAACCACTTGAAGTGAACGTAATGGCCAAAAGCAGCAAGACCGCTCGACAATTTCATCATCATCATCGGCACCACAACCGGGATCCGGTCTTGGCCTATTTAGCAAGTCTTGAGGCTTGTTACATTTTCCATAATAATTTGTTTTTACGGGCAAGGTTATTAGCCTTGCGCCACGGAATTATACGAAGAGTTTGCGGAGACTGGGAACGCCGGTGGGTAATCCCATTATATAGAATAGGTAATCCCATATTATAGAATAAAAAGTTTAACACTGGCTTAGGTTTTACCTTCGTAGCAAAAAGAATCTGATTTGTCGCGGAGACAAGGGAGAAAGGTACAAATATTTTTATATGCCTTTTTATCTCTGAGTTTGCGTGCTGTGCATTCAAAGATTTGCTCTGTGATCTTTACTGAGTGAGGGATGAGGCGGTCGAAAACGGTTGGAGAGAGGATGTCGAATTAGGAGGATAGATGATTTGGTACAGCTGGTAGAGGAGAGGGTCTTGGAAAATGGATGACGTGGTGGGTTATTAGAATAAGATCTGGGGAAATTGGGATACGTGTCACCTCTTAAAGGACGAGGGATATGATAAGGCGATCCCGGGATGAATGGCCTAGTGATTTTGGGGCGTTGCGAAGAATTTGGATTAAAAGAAACTCAATTAGGAGAATGTTTGATGTAAATCATCTTTTTAAGAGAGAGGAGCTGATGCCCAGGTTTACTTTTGTTAGACACGTTACTCGCTTCATGATGAGGTCGGGATAGGGCTTGTACAGGTTTGAGACGGGGAGCAGGATGAGTGTGGTCGTGATTAGAGGTACGTAGATTTTGGTCGGTTGGAAGATTTTGGGAGAGAAGTGAGATCGAGCATGATAAGGGGTCTGGCGGACTGGCTGCGTAGGAGCAAAAGGCTCTGTTGATGAAATGACTTGGGTAGAGATTTTATTGAATCAAAGTAAGGGGTGTTAGGCTTAGGGATTTTAGTGTTAATATCGTTGATAATGGAGAGTTTATTCAGTTTGAATGCGTCTCCAATCGGGTGAAGGAAAAGCCATTCATACGAAGAAGGAATTTTTTTTTTTGACACTAACGCGCACACAAAAGGGGATTCTGGAGTACCCTTAAATGTTAGAGCATAGTACGAGCAGAAGGAGAGGAAGTGGAAACGACTCGATTTCAAATAAAAATATGTGGAAACGAAATGCATTAGAGGTCGGATTTAAGATCTTCTCGACGTTATTGATGCAGATGACGCAATTTTTTTGAAAGAAGCTGGCTACTCAGGAAGCATTCGGGTTTTCTTTGGGATGCCGGTGATAGTAACGGCAGAAAGGTTATTGTTGCTCAATTTAACGATCTTCTCATTCCACTCGTCATGATTCCATGTTGATGTTAGACGACGAACAGTAGGGGCGGCATGGTATCTCACTTTAGGACCTGTTGCAACCTTTTCGACCGGGTCCATCAGCCAAGCTCCGAAAGGTGGTCGAGGATTTCTCCCCACCCATACACGCAGGACATGGCTTACTGAGGTGGTGTTACAAAGTGCGTTCGGGCATTGGGGCACCACCTACCACTCGGCCTTTAGTCGCCTTTTACGACAAGCCGGCCTAGCTGTGAGTATATTCTTAGGACCAACTCACATTTTGGAGAAATAGGCTTTTTCTTATTGGCGTAGGATATGGGAGCGGAATGTTTGTTGAACGATTGAAATGTTGAACGATTCGTAGAATTCAAAGAATAGTTTTCCAAGGGCAATTACCTGCAACAGGCTGCAAAGTACCTGCGACTGTGTGCACAGGTGCAGGTTCAATTAACAAAGCGGCAAAATAAAAGTACATACCAACAAAAGTGGATGCTCGAGTACTATGTGATCTATTTATTTATGTAGTCCTATTTGTTATTGACGACACAAGGCTAATAACCTTGCCCGGAAAAACAAATTATTATGGAAAATTTATCAAATTTTACTTGCTAAATAAGGCCAAGACCGGATCCCGGTTGTAGAGACGATGATGATGATGATGGTGATGATGATGATGATGATGATGATGATGATGATGATGATGATGATGATGATGATGATGATGATGATGATGATTTGTTATTGAACCACTGTCGTCGGAAAAGAGAATCCACCATTATTTTATCATACTATACCCACATAGAGTGGAAATTACACATGTTTTTGGAAGAAAGTCAGGAGACTATGTTACAATTTAATGACTCCATTGAGGATGTTCGAAGTCTATCAAATTACTTAGGTTCTTTTTCTGGAATGCTCAATAAACATTTAAAATTGTTTGTACACATGTGCACCTAATATTTGCAATTCCAGTATTGGGAGACAACCTCAAATAAAAATTAATCAAAATGAATGCAGTCGTTTTGCAAATTAGATCATAATTCCTTAGCATGTTTCAGGAGAAAAATTCGTGTGTCCATGGACGTATCACCTGTGAATTTATAGTTTATGTTAAACTGTATTCCGTGAGCGCATTCTAGATTCGATTTCAAATAAAATATATAAAGTGAAACGTTGACGTGCCACCACCGTCCACATATTCGTAGATGAAATCGAAATCAAAAAATAATAGAATATTATTTGTGATCTTAGAGATTTGCAGTCGAGGTGCATTCGATGTTTATTCTACAATAAAGACTGATGACCAATAAATTTCCATTGGCCCTAAATATCTTTTTCAAAGTTTCCCTGAGAAATATATCTGAGCATAAATATTTCGGGGCACTTGAATTCAGTACTTCGCCAAAGACATCGCTAGAAGGATTTAACGCGTTTTATTTTGTCGTTTGTATTCGTTTGTGGGGTTGGTGTAAAGGTTTCCTTTAGTGTGTCTGATGACGATATCATTGTACATAATGTACACGTAGCAAACGAAGTATTGCATACATATAGACAATTAGATACAACTTAAATTTGTACACAATATTCGGTAGAAAAGTTTTCTCGAATGCATCCTTCGAAGTGTTTACCTATCACTAGCTTCACAAGCCACAATAGTTATTGCAAGCTTTTGATAAAGTTTTTATTTTTAAATTGAATAGTCACTAAGTGCAATAATTCGACTTCCACTTCATTGATATCAGGTAAGAAAATCTACTATGTACTATAGTTGTTGTAATAACTCTTAGCACACACTCGGACTTTGTGTACTTTGAGCCATTGATATTGTGCCTTTCCCATTATGCTAAAGATATAAGTTATGTAGTTCGTGATTAGCTCCTTTGTCTACATTAATAATGATTTAGTATTTTTAAATTATTGCATTTATGTATTTTTGTTCATATCAACAAAAATGAAATCTATTCTGTGTAAACTATTTGAGGGGGTAATGTTTAGCACATGCATATCTGAAATACTTTTAGGATTTGAGTGGTGAAATAAAAGTCTACTCTGATCGTAGAGTTATTACTACGAGTACTTTCCAGTTCGGTACAAACGCCGCATGCGAAATTATTATCTTGCCATACACCTCTTACAACAAAGCTCCATAGACTTTGCTTACCTACTTATATACTTGTGGATTTAGATATTAATAAACTAATTCATTTTTACATTAATTACATTATATCTGGCCGTAATGTGTGAACAAAACTCTTTTAGATGTGCCTATGTTATTGTCTACCATTTCTTTTTTTTTCTACATTACACGTAAAAGAGGGATTTTTTGACACACTTAAGTATCAAGGCGCATTACGATGGAATAAAGGAAAGGTTACAGAGATAAGATATTGCTGCAGTTTGTATTTAAATGGCTGAAGATTTGAATGACAAAGAAACATATGATTAGACAGATCGTTACATGCTCATACTTTTTTTTTACATAAAACGCACGCAAAGGGGAATTTTTAGGCACCGAACAGAAGAAGGTGAAGATAAGGAAGCGATGTAAATGGGTCTTGAACGCCTAAAGAGGATATACATTGTTGTCGGATATATATTGTTATTTTTAGTAGAAAACAAGGGATCATTTATAAAGACGAGGAAGAGAGCGGCCGAGAGTACAGAACCCTGAGGAATACCTGCATTAATTTGATAGGAGGCCGGTTTGACACCATCGAGCACCACTTGTATTGAGCTGCCAAAAAGATAGTTTATTTTCCAAAAACTTGGAGGAAAAAATTCCACTGAATCACCTTCGAAATGAAATTTCACATTGGCAAACAGAGAATTTCGGTTTTACCAAATTCAGTGAAAATAATTTGGCAAATGGCATTAATGTCAAAGACAGAGTTAATAGCCTATTAATAACGCTGCAAGAGATCCTGGGTATCTTCCATACACTGAGGAACAGAAAGTCAGTGGGAATAGATTAAATACCTAACATCGTACACAAGAATCTCCTCCCAATGGCAATATAATATATATATATATATATATATATATATATATATATATATATATATATATATATATATGATATATATGTATATATATATCATTTTCACTACAACCGGGATCCAGTGTTGGCCTTATTTAGCAAGTCTCGAGGCTTGTTAAATTTTACATAATAAATTATTTTTACGGGCAAGATTATTAGCCTTGTGAGTAGGGCATTAGAACATACTCGTAGCTAGGCCGGCTTGTCGTAAGAGGCGACTAAACGCCGAGTGGTAGGTGGGGTCCCAATACCCTATCGCCCGCTGAAATACCATCCCATCAAGTTATAGGCTCCGTGAAATGGTCGGGAGAAATCCCTGGCCATCTTTCGGAGCTTGGCTGCTCGACCGGTGTTAGTTCTGTGGTGTGCCATGTTTTGCTAATGGACTTACTACTTCCTTAGTAACGAGTCCGAATCTGAAGTTAGAAATGTTTTGTTACTTTTCAACGATAATTCACTGCTTATGTATGTTCACCTTATCTAGCGGATCTTTATCCGAAAAAGCTCCCTTGCGGAAATGTCTTGTGTCGAAGGTGATGACGAGAGAGGCGAAAACGAAGACGTTGGAAACGTTGGTGAAGTAGCTGCAGTTGAAGCTGAAGTTGAAGGTGCTTCTCAATATGTATCACTATCGTTAGTTGTCCTTTGCAATGACGATGTTCGATTGTTCGACGCAAATGCTGGTTGTTGACCGATGTTGATCTCAGGTTCCGTGAGGCCTGTTGTTAGCGATGGAGACCTTCTTGAATCGATAAGTCCTACCCAGTAAGCAGTCCATAAATGATCCAGTGTCCAGCTTCTCCGGAAGAGTATATCTGCGGCGGTGATGGTGCGAAAACGAGCACTCACGACACCGAGGAACTTGAGACATTCCGATTTTTTCCTCCGTCGGTCGCGACTAATCGATTCAGCACTGATTAGTTGCTTTTGATTTGTTAAACAACCGCTGTTAATTATTGTGTGCTTATTACACCTAAAAAGCAACGACAGTGGCCACACCAATTCACAGTAAACCGGCAATCACCTTTTTAATACTTTTGTTCCAACGACTTCTTTTTCTTTTGTTCGATCTCGATCAATATTCGTGTTGTTTTGATCTGTTCTCGCTCCTTTGCTATCGATCTATTATCGCCCCCTTGATCTCAGTTCTTTGTTCTCCCTACAGCGTTATCATCGCTCCTCTTCACTCCAGGGCCTTTTGTGAGGTTTTTCGATCAAGAGGAGTACTGTTGTACTGTTCTCTCGAATTAGACCCATTATTCCTTGTGTCACAGCTCGCCGTACTCGATCTAGTTGGTTGTGACGCAAGCTACCACATCGAAGAGGGTGGAGAGTTATTTCAAAAACCATCTCCTCACCGAGCGTCTTCATCGTAGGTAGTTGCATCGTGCAACAACCGATCCGAGATAAGGTTGGTTTAGGTGGTAAGTCGGTCCCAAGGTGAGATACCACCTCGTCACGCTATACATTCCTCGATATCGTCGGGATAAATCTTCAACTATGTTTCGCATGTATGGCTGATGCCCCGAACTGACATGGATATAAGTCATGGTGGTACCTTCTGAGATAAAGAATTCCAGAGGTAAACTAGTTTCCCATTCGGATATCCGTGGAGGACTATGCCAGGGAGAACATCATGCAAATATTTTCATAAATAACCGTAACGGTTTCATTCTCGAAACTCTGTCGACGTTCGGCTGATAACGGCATTTTGTAACATCAGGAGCATCGGTTTCGCCAATATGAATGTAAACGCCGTCCAGCGAAACTTGATTTCCTTGCCCTAACTGAGACCCAGTACGGCTTACATTCGAGATTCCGTTTTAAGAGTGGAGTCTGCGTCTTCTGCGCCCCGATCTGGCTTGCTACACTTTTCGAACATCTTTCAGGTACCGTCGACTGGATACCACCCAGCTTCTGAAATTGCTGTCCTTGGCGATTTCAATTTACACAACTCCGGCTGGTTGGTAAATTCTAACAGAACTGACGAAGCTGGGAGGCTGGCAGAGATGTTCGCTGTTAGCCACAATTTGACTCAACGCGTGGAGGAACCTACGTGAGTGGCGGATACCCGAGGTGATTATGGGAACACCCTGGATATATTTTTATCATCCGAGCCGAGTATTTATACCGTGGAGGCTGCTGCGCCACTGGGAAACTCATATTACTGATTGGTATCTGCGCGCAACCACTTACATTTCAAGCGAATAACCGATCTAATAGGCTTCGCCATGTATGGAGGTATGGGGCTGTTAGCTGGGACGATTTTCGAGATTTCTCCGCATCCTTTCCGTAATTAGAGATGTACTTTGTAGACTCCAATGTTAACGCATGTGCGGAGTCGGTCTCAGAGATTATTCTTCTCGGGATGGAGATCTACATTCCGCATTCCATCAAACGAAGTTGATCTCATAAACCTTGGTTCAATAAAAAATACTAGCAGATTGCAGCAGCAAAAGATAAAACTTTTAAACAATGGCGCTCCAATCCCACCGATGTTAACAGAATGAATTTTGTTAGAATCAGAAACGCGTGCAACCAGGCGCCTGATATCGCGAAAAGGGCTCAGAACGACAGAGTGACCAATAAACCCCTTCGGTGTCCGACTGGTTCGCATGTCTACTGGTCAATGGCAAGGGGTATCAGCAGTAACTTCCCTGCCTCCTCTTTTCCTCCGTTAGTGATGGGCAGCGGGACACTAATCACAAATTCAAAGAATAAATCGAATGTGTTCGCGAATTTATTTTCCGCGAATACGAATTTCGATGCCAGTTTTTTTGGAGCCACCTGTGATCGCACCGGCACGGTCTTCGATGTGGGATGTACTATTCAAGGTATTCTACGTGGACTGGACTGTAGGAAGGCAACCGGGCAATACCAGCATAGTCCTCAAAAACTGTGCTCCAGAACTATCGCCGGTTCTTGGCAGACTCTCCCTATTGCGGATTCGCAATTATATGCAGCGGGGAGAATCTAGTGCGGTTATCGTCTAGTACACTCCCCGACAAACATATTCACCACACCTGACAGAAACCAGCTGACAGCGCATCAACAACTGACTTTTAATGAGTTGTCAATTCTTGCTTACGAAACCGTGTGACTTTTCTTTGTCTTGTGAATCTAATAAACGTGATCGGCTGTGGGCAAAGAAACTTATTTCAATATTAAGGAAATAAAAATGGCGAAAATCAAAGTTACGTATTCTTAATAAGAAAAATATTTCACAATCACGTACACCTTTGTAGCCCATAGGAACCCCACCTGGACGGTATTCAAATAGTGCGCAATTGTCGAAAGTTTTCTGCTGTCTGTGGGACTGTGTCTGCGAATAACTCGAATATCATTCTATCAATTTCCTCCGATTGGTTCCGACTGATATGTCAAAGAATACAACAGGATTTGTGGAACATCGCAGTTGCATTTGTATTTGATTCCAAGTTGGCATTGTTTAAAATAGTTTTGGAGTTTTACAGAAACTCTCTGTAATTGACAACACTTGTCACCTTTCCACACGTCACCTTTGAGTAAGTCGTATGAGCAAAGAGGAAATCGACTTCCTGGAGGAACATTGACGGCACAGGACTAGTGTAAGTAAAGGATTTTGCTACACTTCCGCTTATCTTATCTACGGAGGGCATTTCCTACCTGCTAGAAGATCGCTCGAGTTCAGCCAATTCCAAAGAGGGGAAAAAGTGTCTCCCACAAAATTACCGATCGATGGCATTACTGTTTATGTTATCTAAGGTGATGGAAAAGGTCATCAATGCCGAGTTAATGAAGTATTTGGAGTGCAACGGACTTCTGAATGATCGTCAATACGGATTCCGTGGCAGGCGTTCCACGGGAGATCTCTCGACCGCTATAACCGACATATGGACATCTGCTATTGAGGGGCACGGTGGGCCAAGGGCGATCGCATTAGATATCTCCTAGGCTTTGTTTTAGCTAGCTTCGTTTATACGGACTTGCCCAGCAGCTTTGCGACTGGACGAAAAGCTTCCTCGACAATCGATAGATCCGGGTTGTTGTGGACGACTTTTCCGATTTGTATCCTGTTAATTCAGGGGTGCCTCAAGGTTCTATTTTGGCTAAAACCTTGTTTTTGCTTCACATAAATGCTTTGTTGTAGTCAACGGATAAAAAAGTGTTCAGTTTTGCGGATGATAGTACGCTTGTTTCCTTAATGCATCAACGTCGCACTTACTGAAATGTAGCCAGATCAACTCTATCAATCGGGATCTGGATAAGGTCCTGCAGGGGGGAAGATCAATCTCGTCGACTCAAATGCAACGAAGACACAGTATCCTATATTCACAAAGAAACGTTGGTCATCAGCTCCACAGCTGATGATGAATGGCCAGGTCCTCGTATCTGGGGAAAGTATGAAATTGCTCGACGTCACAGTCTGTGGGTATGTATTGTGGCATAAACACGTATTGAGCATCGCCAGGTCCGCCTCAGAAAAACTGAGTTATCTTTTTAGGGCCAAGAAATATTTTACTCCGGCCCAACTTTTTGTCTTGTATAAATCCCAAATTAGACCCGCCTTCAAATATTCCTCTCATGTTTGGAGCTCTGCTCCTTAATATACCGTCACCCTACTTGGCGGCATACAGCGACCAGCGATCCACCTGATCGGAGACATGGCGCTGACGTCGGGACTACAGTCGCTATCACATCGAAGGCGCGTAGATGCCCTCTGTCTGTTTAACAGATATAATCACGGGTACTGTTCTTCGGAGATTAGTGGTATTGTTCCACGTAATTCGGTTTAAATGCGCTCCACAAGACAATCCGACGGATCGCATCAGTTTGCGATTCATCTCCCGATGGCACGAATATCCCTGCATCAGAACTCGTTCCGTTACGATCTCATAATTTACAGAACCGCTCCGAAAGTTGAGATCATAAATAGTTTAATACAGCGAGACTTCAACAACGTGCAGCGCTATTGCGATGACTGGAAACTTAAGATCAACTTCCGGAAATGTGAAGCCATCCTATTTAGAACTCCATTATATAAAGCCACGAACGACGCAAGGAAAAACTAGCGAAAGCTAGTTATCGTGGAAATAGAAACCAAGAGTTTAGTTAAATACCTTGGCATCTGGCTAGACCAATATCTGTATTTCAACAGAGATGTAGAGGCTGCTTTGGTCAAAGCGAGGAAAACTTTTGCTATGACAAGGAGGCTATTTCACAGTAGCCAACTTGACAGCAGGGTAAAAGTCATATGCTATATGACGCTAATCATGCCAATGCTCATATATGGTTGTCCAGTATGGTTTAACATAGGTCCAAATTTGATGGAAAAAATCCGGGTGTTCGAAAGGAAGTGTCTCAGAAGTTGTCTCAGATTATATCGGACACCGGAATCGGACTATAAAAAGTATTATTCAAATGAGACTTTATATAATGAAGCCTGCATAAATAGGGTGGATAATTTTATGATTAAATTAATCAGAGGACATATTGCAAGAGCAACAAGCTCATCCAATGACCTAATTTTCGGGGCTTATTATCCAAACACTCTGTACTATGAGAGCGTGCGTCGCAATGGCTTTGTTCCACCAGAGGCGTTCCTTGATTTGGACATGAAAGGGCTTATACAGGATAGATCCGGAATTCCGCTGATCTATCATGTAAGTGGATCATCCGTAGACGGGCGATTGTGCTACGACCGGGAAGTAACCCGCACCGAAGTAGAGCTCTTGCGCTTCAGTAGGGGTATCTCCCACAGAGACCGGGATGATAGTATTGGACACCGTCAACAGTTCTGGTGGTTGAATGGCATATAAAGACCTGGATACCAATGTCGGTATAGAATCACAATATCATCAGCCAGCTTACATAGATTTAACTTTTCTAGAATTAGGGTAGTATAAGATTTAAGTTAAGTTAAGTTAAGTTCGTTTAAATAAAAAAAATAAAAAAAAAAATAAAAAAAATAAAAATAAAACAAAATTAAAAAAAAATTATATAGGTTAAATTTTAAGAAAAAAACAAAAAAAAAATTCGACAACGTTTTTCAAATTTTTCTTTGTCTTTCAAATGATCCTAAGTATTGCCACAAAGTTCTGGCGCCGAAAGGCAAATTATACAATTGTTAAGTAATGTTTAGCTTAGAGCGTCTGCGAAGGACCAGTAAGTTATAATATAAGATAATTAAGCTAGAATTTAAGCATTTTTTGTCTAGCATATAAATTAGAAAATAAGAATATAAAACGAAATAAAAAATGTTGTAAAAAGAAAAATGACTTCTTCCGTTACAGAGCGTGAAAGCTGTGGAATTCCCTCCCCGCGCAAGTGTTCCCGGAGCGTTACAACCTGCAACTATTCACTTCTCACGAGAGAAGTATATAAAGTATAAAAAAAACACGGCAATGCTCTGACATGTTGAACATTGGTACAATCTTTTTGTGATTCTAACTTTCATAGCGTCGGTTCAAATCACACGTTCTTCACTCTTGTCGCAAACGCTATAAGCTTACATCCGGAATTCTTAATCGCAGAAGTTGCCGTAATAACTTATCTCCATTTCAGTCCGGGTCATCGGCTAAACATCCAGAACATAGTCAAAAATTTCTCGCGACGATATCGCAGAACGTACAGCGTAACGGGGTGGTATCTCACTTTGGGACCGACTTACCACCTAAACCAAACCAAACCTAAACTTTTCTTCGGACCGGTTCATCAGCCAACCTCCGAAAGATGACCAGGAATTTCCCCTGATCATTTCACGGAGCCTATAGCTTCATGCCCCATTGTATTTCACCGGGCGACAGGGCCTTGGGACCCCACCTAACACTCGGCCCTTAGTCGCCTTTTACGACAAGCCGGCATAGCTGTGAGTATATTCTAACGCCCTACTCACAGGGCGGAGGAGTTATTTCATGTGTTAATTTGTTTTTAATTTTTGCTGAGCTACTTTGTTTTTTCAAGCTTGCCCCATGCAATTTGTAGTACGCAAAAAAAAATTGTTGTATTTTGTGGTATTTGAAAGTTCTTTTGACATATACAACGATACTGGGAAAGTCAGCGTATATGAGATATCAGAAATTTGATGAAACCGTTAAAAATTTGTATTACTTATGACGATGTAATTAGCACCACACTGTCAAATATTGCTATTTTTAAGAAATTGTGTACTACACTGTATAATAAAAAGTTCAATTTATTTGTTTATACATCTATTTAATATCCCACCCAATACTTAATAAAAGATATATTTCGAACCATGACATTCCTACGGCATTATTTCCCACGAAATGGATTCAATTTTATCTACAGTAAAATTTGAAAGCAGCAAATTTATATCAATGAATCTCTTTGCACAAGCGACTAATGGCTTCAGGCAGTACAGTAAATGAAATATGCAAATATTTAAAATATCCTCAATGGCGCAACACATCCCCCAGTTTTTGGCAAACACTACAGGACTCGCGTATTGAGTGTTCACTCCAAACAAGCGGATGTTCCAGACCAAATTATTTACTACGCCCACTAATGGACGAATGACGCAAACAATAATACAAAGGACCACTTTTGAAGGTCAGATGAATATTATTCCCATACAGAACGTCACAGATTCTTTGAGATAAAAATCTGTCCAACGTATCACGTAAATAAGTTGTTGGATTGAATGAGAAATTAGATACAAAAAGGAGAGGTCAATTAGAATGTAACAATGTAAAGTCCTTATTTGGTTGATGTGCTCCCTGCATATTCCTCTAGAACCGCAGACTTTACTGTTGTTTCGTTTCGATCCAATTAAATATAACAAGCCCTAATAAAAATATTCCACGAGGGTTACAACATGCAACTATTTAAGAAGACCTGCAACGGTTATTTGGAGGCATCTCGGGGCACCCTGTCAGCGGTATAGGTTCGCCGGTATATATATATCACATATATATGTATATATATATATATATATATATATTTCTATAAATATATATACCATATATATATGTGTGCGTATATATATATATATAAATATATCATCATCGGCACTACAATCGGGAACCGGTTTTGGCCTTATTTAGCAAGTCTCTCCACCGGTGTCCGGTCCATACCCGAGACTTGTTAAATTGTCCATAATAATTTGAATTTCCAGACATGGTTATTAGCCTTGCCCCAACCTTACTCAGGATGTCGCTGCATGCATTGGTTCACTACTTGGCGGATGCCAAAGTAGCTATCCAGTAGCTATCCTGCATCATCAGCCAACTTACACAGACTAAGCTTTTCTAGAGTTGGGGTAGAATAAGATTTATGTTAAGTCTTAACACATTAAAAAAAGTTAGAAATAAGTTAAGTTTCAAGTAAACAAAGAAAAAAGAACAAAAATTTGACACAACGTGTTTTCTAGTTTTTCTTTGTCATACAAAGAGGCAAACAAAGTTCTGTCCCCGAAGTGCAAACTATACGACAATAGCCATATTATGTTTAGCTTAGAGCGTCCGCGTAGGAACACTAAGTTATAATATAATGTAATTAAGCTAAAATCTAAGCATGTTTTGTCTAGCCTGTAATTTAGAATCTAAGGAAAAAGGAGGAAATAAAAAATATTGCAAAAAAGGAAATGAATGAATGAGTAGACAAGAGTTTGACAGGATTTGTTGTGACTAGTTTGTTTTTCTGAATACATACCCACAGGGACCATTAACGTCTTCGTAGCGCGAACATGAAAGTGGAAGAGGATTAGTGAAGTTAGGAAGATAAAAAAAAGTGTAGAAATAGTACAGAAATAAAGAAGTATGTGCCATAATGTTTTGATTTTGTATACGAATATATATTTAAGGTAGGAAGTTACTTCCCAATGTCTATGTGGCCGGCGGGATACCCCCCCAACGTGGTGGTATAGGCGCCTTGAAGAGGTCGTGAGACATTTTAGACTATCCTTCGGAGTTTGGCTGATGGACTGCTTAAAAATATGAGGTGGTACATCGGTTCCAACTCCGGTCACCTGGTAAGATACCACCTGATCAGTCAGCAAAAAATATTCCATATATTTCAACTTGGCTGATGTTCCTGTCTAAAGCTGGAAAAATAACAGAATTATGACGATAAGGAACTCCGGAGGTAAACGAGTTCCCCCTCTTGGATCACCGGGGAACTATTTCCTAGGGGAAAAAGTTTGAATATATAATAAGCAACTAAAGAGTAAACAACTCACCTTCGCCTGAATCGGAACACTGCTAATATTGAATTGGTTACTGGTATTTTGCGATATTAGAAAACGTGGTTTCACTAATATGAGTATAAATGCTGTTCACAAACAAATACAAATAGCGAAAGCCTTAGATTAATTCGTAAACCGGCTCGACTTATACCCGTTGTACCGCAATGGCTTGAAGAAGGGAAAAGGCATTAGAACCCAATAACTTGAAAATCATTTGTGGGCAATTCCAACTGCCTGATACAATCTAATAGAACAGGCAAGACTGAGAGCTAACTAAAACGTTCGCTATTCAGCAGCAACCTGTTTCAGTTAGTAGACGCTCAAACCTGACTGCATGGCATTTTGCATCTATTTCTGTCATCTTAGCCTATTCCGTAGGAACGTCTGAGCCATTGTCTGATATATGTGAAATTATCCTTCTTGGATAAAATTAAATAAACATTTTACATTGTATTAGAGCCTCAAATAAGTGGAATAAGTTCGCTACTCAGGTCAGCGCTGAACTTGCAAAATCAACCAAAGTTAATGACGCGGCCGTTTCGAAACGTTTGAAAGTATTAAGAATGTTTCAAAACCAAAGTACATTAGGTGCCGTACGACTTGAAGCCAGCGGGAACTTATTCAAATCGACGAGAACTTATTCAGGGTCCTAATATCAAATTAAATTCAACCGATAAACCTTGTTTTGAAAACAAAAAATTGAACAGACCACTTGAGATAAAAATAAAAATATTAAACTATGTGGCTTCATTTCAACGGAGGCAAGAGGATGAATTTCGTCTGAATACGAAACACTTGCTACCAAAGCATTGAGACCGCGAAGTAAGTTCACGATGGCAAACTAACCAACTAACTACCGAATTGGGTAACGTTGTTTCTGGTTAATAGCAATGGCATGCTTATTATGAAATGCCACCATGCCTATTCCTGCCTCTTTCATCCCTCCATTGGTGCCGGACACTGGGACACTAGCTAAAAACCCGAAAGATAAGAAAGCCCATGTTGTTTTGAATTCGATCTTTTAAAGCCATCTACGACCGTGCCAACCCACTCTTCAATGACAGATGTAAAAAACTATCCGAGGTGTTGAATGTGTAATATATAGTCCTGGTACACCACCGTGTTCCCGCGGTCTCCGGGAAGAGTGGGCTACCGTTGTCGTCTTAAGATTAAAAGGTCCTTTGATTTTATCAGTTTTTTGTGTTTTTATTATTTTAACTTTAGATAATACGGAATTGAAACTTTTTAAATTACAGAACACTGCTAGTTTGAAGTAACAGCTCTTTCCTTTTAAGCCTTTCTTTCAGGTATAGTATTTTCTCGAAAGCGCGACACGTCTTGCCTCGCACAGCACCCCATCAAGAGTCGTCTGAGGCTAGAGTCGCCCAACACCAAATTTAGACCGATTCACTTGCTTTTTCTTGACCACCCGCAATTCATTTGTTTTTCTTTATCTCTTGGATTAGGATACTCGTAAAGGAAAAGAAAGGACCAAAGGTCATAAATGAACTTCGGAATGAAACAATAGATTAAGGATCATGCGGATGCGCATTTATGATCCTAGATGTTGATGCGCGATAAAATGAACATGTGGTTCGTTTTATGGTGCAATTTGTTAGTATTTGAATTTGGTTTGTTGAAAAATGTGTAAATAACGTTGAGTTTCTGGGACAGAGTTTGTGCAAACAAATTCTTAGAGAACCATAAAATTGCAGACGCGTATTTTCTCAACAATATTTGCTCAAAGATGGGACATCTGATCTGCACATTTAGTTGAATTAGGGATGTTGAGAATTTTGCGCGTATGCGAACCAAATGAACATTTGGTTCGTTAATGACGTGTTTGTTTTTATTATTTGAATTTTAGGAATTGAACTCAATGTGCGACAAATGAACGTTTGGTTTAATTTGTTTGACATTGGATTCAATGTTGATTTGGGGATATGGATGGGAATTTGATCAGGGGTAATATATATGTGGGAGCAAAATGGTAGAGCTTCGTCGAGCACTACAAGTGCATGCGATTGCTAGAAAGCAACTGAATTAAGCGGAATACCAGCCTTAAAAACGAAGATTTAGAACGTTCGCCGGTTCTCAGCGAACTGTTTTTTTTTTTTGTTTTATATCCACATTTATTCAACAATTCAATTACATATTTCACTTAAGACTAAATGTTAACATCTATTTTACAAATAACATTCTTACATTAACTTACTGGCTCTTCGCAAGCACTCTAAATTACACATTATCATATTTCATATGCCTTTCGGCGTACAATAACTGTTTTTACAACATGTCACAATAATTGATATGTTTTCTCTTTTAAAAGTTATTCTATTTTTTCTACATCCTGTATTATTTATAATTTTTTTTTTTTTTTTTTTTTTTTAAATTACATATATAGGGGGTTGACAAGCAAAATAAATAAAACAAAACGGACAAACACAAACAAGGAATGAAGGAATACAAATAAAAATTAAAATAAAAAAATAAAAAATTAGAATTAAATTAAAAACAAAATTAAAAGATAAAATAAAAATAATTGGGAATTGTGGATAGGGGGAAGGAAAGCGGTGCGCCTGAGTGGCATACTATGTTTGGGGACGTGCAGTCCTCTCTTCATCACTGATCCACCGCCAGTTGGGATGGGATCGATCTTTTATTGATTTATCTCTTTCACCGATCACCATACTAAAACGCAGGCGATCTGGAAAATTAGAGATATCGTTATCGTGGAGAATTCGTTTATCCCTGGCACCACGGAAAGCGTGGTAAATAATAGGGACTCCACGTTTGTCTTGGATAAGTCCTTTTTTATCCAAGAAAGGGAACGCTTCTGGGGGAATGAACCCATTATGGAGAGTACTCTCCATATACATATCATTGGGATAGAATGCTCCCGAAATGAGATCGTTTTCGCTGCACATTGCCCTTGTTGTGTGACCACGAATAGTCTTGATAATGAAGTTATCTATCCTGTTTAGTCCTGATTTGTCATACAGGACTTTATTCGGATAGTATTTCTTATACTGCGACTCTGGGGTTCTATACATTCCTAGGCAGGAACGCAAACACTGCCTCTCGAACACCCGAAACTTCTCCATGTAAAATGGGGACATGTTGTACCATACTGGGCAGCCATACACCAATATTGGTCGGATGAATGCTGAGTATGAAATTATTTTTACCTTGGGGTCCAGCAGACTACTACGGAAGAGTCTTCGTGTCATTGCATATGCATTTTTAGCTGCTGTAAGAGCAGCTGCTGTATGCTTATCAAAGTAAAGATATTGATCAAGCCAGATTCCAAGGTATCTGACGACAGTTTTTACTTGTAGTGGAAGATTATTACTTCCCGCAATAGAAAATGTTTTCCAATTCCGTTTTGTGTCCCTTGATGCACTGGACAGTGGCGTTCTGAAAAGGATAGTCTCTGTTTTTTGGAAATTTATTTTTAATTTCCAATCGTCGCAAAAACGTTTGATTTTGTTGAAATCATCTTGCAGAAGTCTGTTGATGACATCAATCTTTTCTCCAGATCTTTACACTACAATGTCGTCGGCATACGCAATTGCAAGGTTGAGAGAACCCACTAGGTCACTAGTGTAAATGTTAAATAAAATGGGAGAATTCACTGCTCCCTGTTGTAAGCCGTTTTTGATGTGGAAGGTCTTGTTAGAAATTATATCTCCACATTTCACTACAAATTGTTTACCCATTATCATATCGTAGATAATGTATAATAAATATTCGGGCATATCTAGATTTGATAACTTATATACAAGCCCTTCTAACCATACGGTGTCGAAAGCCTTTTCAAAGTCAACCAAACAGGCCCCTGTGCATTGTCTCTTCGCCTTGTTCCGCTGTATGTCGGAAACAAGTTTTGTCGCAGCATGAACTGTGTCATGTTGCGATCGAAAACCAAATTGGTTGTTCGGGATAATACCATTTTCCTCACACCAGTTAGTCAATGCTTTATTTATAATTTTCTCGAATACCTTGCTGATGTTCGGAAGCAAACTAATCGAGCGAAGATTGGCTGGATTGCTCCTGTCCTTGCCCTTTTTGGGGATGGGATGGACTACACCAGATTTCCATTGGATTGGATAATATGCATTGTTTAGAGCGTTATTGAACAAAATAGTGTAAACCTTCACTACTTCCAGAGGTAAATGCTTTAGAACAATGTTTGGAATACTGTCTATTCCAGAAGATTTTTTGTTCTTAATCGATCTAAGAATGTCCGTCAGTTCATCCTTGTGTACAAATATACCAGTGTTTAGATCTCTAAGCGGAGAATCCGCTCTATTATTTTCACTAAAGATAGTGAAACTTCGACTTAAGCGACGCCAATTGTTAAGTTCATTGCGTAACGAAATATGTTTTTGGAGAGCTCTATTTTCCAGGTCAAGGTTAGAATGAGCCGATTCGTTCAATCTATACACTGCTTCGAAACAAGCGCCAATTGAGTTTGCCTTTTTTTGCGGATCCTCGACTATTATGAACTCTTCGTTAGAGTTGATGTGTTCCAAGGTAAGTCCTGCGTTCAGCAGCGTTTGACAATTCTCGGGAGTCCGCGGAACTCGCAGACATGGGATGTCATTATAATCTTTCCTTCGAAAGACTTTATTTATTTGTGGGAACATATTCGGTCCACTAGTTTTAATGGCTTGAATTCTCTTGTTCCAGTCTTCATTGATTACTGATCTATAGTTGTCACGGATCAGTTTTTGAAGATTTTTAATTAATGATTTAATTGTTTTTATTTCCTGGCTATTTGGATCTCTGAATTGTCTGTAGAGCAGTTTTAACTTAGAGAGCAGAGTACTCTTTTGCCTATACAGTTCGTCGATCGTTGCGTTTCTGTACCGGTTTGTATGGCTCTCGGAGTGAGACACTTTTGGGATAGAACGATTCATTGTATTAGTAACAATGTTGTTCATCGTCGAAAGATAATGATCAATTTCGTCATTATGAAGATTTCTGTCAGTTGGTGGATCTATGCCATTGGAGCGTAATTCTTTTTTTATTATCCGATCAAAGCGCGACCAGTGTGCTTTTCCGAAATTAAAAGAATGTATCTGTTTGTACTGCTCAAGTAGTGAATGTTCATTTGGGACATGTATTACAGCACCAAGTCCATAATGATCGCTATCGTACTCGATTGTACGAAGACAATTTCGAGTATTTAGATCCGTATCTAATAGTTGTATTCGCTCGTCCAGCAACAGTAAATCCAAGAAGGAATTTCCTCTTGGATACGACGGGGTACTTGTAGCGTACAATTCTAGTTTATGTTCGATAGCGTTTGTTTGCCACCAGTCGAACAACGCATTGCCTCTTGTGTTTGTGATAAGGTTACCCCAAGCACTGTGCTTGGAATTGAGATCTCCCGCCATAAAGAAATAATTATTTTCCGAGTCTAACTTGAGACTTCGAAAAAGGGTATCAAGTTCATTGATAAACTGTATACACTGTGGCGCTTCGGGAGCATAAGCAGAGATAACATATAGATGCTTTTGACTTTTCAAAGGAATATCTATAACGCAGGCTTCTAGTACCTGGAACTTGTATACATCTCTACTGTAGACGACTTTGTGTTGTAGACCATTTTTAACTAAGACAGCGACTCCGCCCCCCTGAGTGGAATTTGGACGATCTCGTCTAATTACTTTATAATTTGGGTAGCCCAATTTGTGCCTTTGATTTAGCTTAGTTTCGCTAGCCAAAAGCACATCTGGGCGTTCAGCTTCCAGCAGATTGCTGAGATTATCCCTTCTTTCCATGCGGATTAGTGAATTAACATTCACAGCAATAATTTTTAAAGTTAATTCAGTCGTAGTGAACGTTATGATTAGAGTGTGGGTTCGTCTGGAAACAGAGTCGAATAGATAATATCCGTTCGAGCCACTTGTTCCGCAGCAAACTGTCCTTGTATGGACAGTAATATTGCTGTTATATCACTTTGTGCCTCTGGAGCAGGCGTTTTAATGATATTACGTGATTGTTCTATAATTGGTGCATTTTTTACTCCACCTGCCATTTGGGCGTATGACACACTTGATGCAACGAAGTTGTTGTAAGAGCGAGTTTTCATCTTTTTCTCTTCTTCAAATTGCTTCTTTTTGGCTTCCAACTTTGATTTTAGTTGCTGGTACTTAGGGCAACCTCTAAAGTTAGCAGGATGTCCTGAGTTGTTACAGAGGACACAAGATAGTTTACTTCTATCCGGAAGCTGTTCTTTGCCCAATGGACATTCTCCAATGATATGTTTGTTTAGGCATTTGACGCATCTGAAATGCATATTGCAATTCGCTGCCACATGCCCGAAGCGCTGACAGCGCATACACTGCAATACGCGGTCGCACTTCTTTATTCTCTCCCAACTTATTGTTTGGTGATTAATGTATTTAATATATCTAAGTCCATCAATTTTACTATTGGGGCTTAGCGACACAATGAAGAAAGGCAACTTACGGTTGCGATTTCTAGAATTTGCTGTAGAAAATGGTTTCACACCTATAAACGTCAGGCTATCGTTTTCGAAGTTTTTTAGCTCTTCGAGCACCTCTTCGGGGGTAAAGGAAGGGTCAACTCCTTTGAGGAGCATGGAGACAGTTTTCTCCGATTTAGGGGTGTACGTGTAGTACTCGCTTTTCGACTTCCCTAATGCCGATTTAATTTTGTTATACCCTTCTAAATCCTCACATGTTAAACTTATCTTAAAATCATTTATTCGTTTTGTTTTAAAAGTTTTGCATGTCAACTCACCCAATTTTATGACATCCTTTGTCTCCATGTAGCTAATGTAAATAGGAGGTACTTTCTCCTTTTTTTTGACTGGCACCTGCTGAGATGTTTCCTGCTGTTGGTGTGATTCGTGCTGTTGATTTGGTTCCTGCTGTTGTTGTTGATGTGATTCCTTCTGTTTAGTTTCCTTATCTAGCCGTGTTTTCTCTGCCTTCGTGGGTTGCTGTTGTCTTTGTTCTTGCTGTTGTTGTTCTAGCATTTTCGTTTTTCGCTCGTTGTGGCTCAGGTTGTTTTTTAGTTTAACAACTTCCTCCATTTGTCTATCCAGTTCTTCTTTTTTACGACTAATCTCATGGATGAGTCTGTTGAGGACCTCGATTTGATTGCTAGCGTCTGCATTTGTTTCGCTGACAGCTAGTTCTTTGAATTGGTTTCCAGCCCCTGAGTACTGGGCAGCATGGCTGTTGTCTTTGTCATCGCTGGTTACAATCGACGTCTCTGTATTCTTATTTTCATTTGTTTTAACGCGTTTAGTCTTTAGGTTTAGGTCCGTATTTTGCCTTCTCCGATTTGCCATTTTGGCATCAATTTGTTTTACGTCCATATTATGGACCGCGTGTTCTCACTTTTTTTTATTTTTTTATTTTATTCTTTTTTTTCACTTTTTTGTGACAAACAGATTGTGGCCTCGCGCACACACTCACACGTAGATACCGTTAACGTGTTACTCACACACTTTTTGTATTAAACTGTGTTCTTCGTTTTAACTGTCACAACACGTGGCTTCGTTGTCTTTTAATTGATTCTATTTATTTATATTTACTTTGTTTTGACTGTTTTTATCACTGTAATTTATTTGTCCACAAATAGTCTCTTTATAATACTTCAGCCACTCGCGACACATAAAAGCAACTTTTTTCATTTAATTCGACCACCGAACCGAAAACACGTCCGCACTCGTTCACTGTGTATCGTTGTATATGTCTCAGCGAACTGTTTTCTATATCTTATGTCCAGACATAAAAAACCGTTTCAAAACCGTTCGAATTCAACCAACCCGAAAGAGATGGAAAACAGGTTTTTTCTCCAAAATATCTGCCAATTATCTTACTCCCCATATAGTAGAGTGTAGAATAGCAGCTTAAGTTTGGTGGTGAGAATAGTTTAGGAGGCGGTGCTTGAGAGTACGAGTAGAGAGGTCGAAGTCGAACAAGGTGGAATTGGAATTGACATTTCTCAGCATCCGCGAAAGGGGTTCGTTCCGACCATAAGAGGTCCACGAGGGTGGTCTGAAAAGTTTCCGACCTAACAAAGATACAAAACATTTTTTCTTAAAATTTATTTTTATTTTCTACCATAGTCTCCTTGTAACTACACACTTCTCCCAGCGATGCTCCCATATCTCTAACCCGTCCAAATAGTACTCGGCGTTTTTCTCTGCAAAATAACTGCTCACGAAGGTGATTGCCTTCTCATTTGACGAAAATCTCTGTCCTCCGAGCGCAATTTTTAGACTAAGGAACAAAAAGAAGTCGCTTGGGGCTTGTTGGCGATGCGAATTCCCAGGAAAGACAAGACAAGCACCACCGCACAATTTCCTGGGAAACAAACGATCAGCTACGCACCGATTGCAGGAAACGAGCGAAAAGAAGACAGCACAGGAAACCAGCGAACAAGAAGACGTGGGCCTATACTATAACTATAACTGCACATCAGCACAGGAACTCCTCGCAGAACGGTCTTAACGAGACCAATTTTAAAGAGGCATCGTTATATTGTATAATAATAGGAAACAATCAAATTATCATTATGATAAATAAACATTTAGATTAAGAAATTGTACCCGCGTTTAATTTATTATTTGTAGATTTGTACAGATTTGTACTGGGCAAGACACCAACGCCCTCCGTACAGAGCAGAGTCCGGCTCTGGAGGTGCAGTTCACTGGTTAGTTAAATAAATCATTTTAGCCAGCCAAGTGCCGGATTATAGTCTGGAGAAAGCGCCGTCCGCACTTTTCACTAACAGGGCTAGATCTGGTGAGTAAGGCGGATGGTCAAGCGGTTCAAACCATAATTCGTGGATTTTCGCCATGGCAACCGCTGAGTTGTGAGACGGCGCGTTGTCTTGATGAAACAGGATTTCCTTTTTCTACAAATGTGGCCGTTTTTCCGCAATTTCTGCCTTCAGTTGGTCAAGTAATGATGCGTAGTATGCTCCTGTAATGGTTTTTCCCTTTTGAAGATAATCCATTAAGATAACTTCATGACTATACCAAAAAACAGCCGCCATCACTTTTTCAGCCTAAAAAACAGTTCTTTCTTTTTTTTTTGGCGTCGATTCCCCCTTTGCAGTCCACTGTTTTGACTGTATTTTTGTTTTGGGCGTATAATGATGTATCCAAGTTACATCGACAATAATTAATCGGCGCCAAAAATCGGATTTATTGCCAACAGAGGGTTAGAAATGTTCATTCGAACACGTTTTTCGTCTAACGTGAGCAAACGCGGCACCCAACGCGCGGAAAGCTTTCTCATGCCTAAATCTTGATTTAATATGTGACAAACACGTTGTTTGGACATTTTCATAGCCTCTGCTATCTCTCTCACTTTAATTCGGCGGTCCTCTAGCACCATTTGGTGAGCTTTAGCCATTTTATCGTCAGTTGTTGCAGTGTTTGGACGTTCCGAAAGTTCATCGTCTCCCAAGCTCTCGCGGCCACGTTTAAATTCAGCTGCCCAAAATGTCGCTGCGATAAAGGATGGTGCAGAGTCCCCATACACAGAGTCCAACTCGCCTTTGATTTGCGTAGGCGTATTGTCCTTCAAAAAATAAAATGTAAGGACATTGATACTCAATTTTGTCTATTTCCACAAAAACACTCACATCGACTGTCAATTAAAAGCTACGCATCCAAAATGGCTGAAATTTTGGTGAGTAATTGTCAAGAGATGCACAACTATATTCACTAGATTTTATTGACGAGTAGTGCTGTCATCACGTTGATATCGGAAACTTTTCGGACCACCCATGTATAAAAAATTCCCAGAACAAATAACGTTAAACGATTTTTAATACAGGGGTTGGTCTCTCGGCTATGTCTAGGTGTATCATAGCAAGTATTCTAGCAATATTTGTTACTATATTACATGAGGGGAAAAATAAAAAAAAATATTTTCCACAGTTTTTCTTTTGAAGCCACTGAAACACAGCCACGTGTTTTGTAACTTCATTTTCAATTCTAAAAAATATCAATGGCACCTTGTGGTGATAATAGTCGCGACGCCAGCATGCGCGAGAGTTCTACTATCAACCCACTCGCCGTTTATTATAAGTTCCGCCGAACACCAAAAGAACTGAGTTCCAAGCACGATCACCAGGGGAATAACAATAGAAAAATGAAACACCCAGGAAACTGCAGCACAGGGAGTAAAACACAAATGATTGATTGTAAGGAAAAACGTCTTTTATTCGCTCTTTGTGATTTTTAAAACATGGATTTACACAGCAAAAGAAAACCTTTAATTTAATGTTCTTTATTTGCTCTTACATATTGTTGTTTAAAGCTTTGAGGTTACATTGGTAATTGTCCACGATCGGGTTTCTTTAAATGATATTATATATGATCACTCTGCTCGTTAACTTCCGGTGATAATGCGAGTGATTGTATTTTTAAAACGCGACACAATAAAATGACCAAACGCTCGGACACCCGCGACTTCGAATTTAACGCATCTCCGCAGCGCTAAGGAGAGCGGGAGCGGCACGACCGTGGTGGTCGGTGGGTGTGATTGGACTCTCCGAGGATAGAACTCTGACTTGAATTCCATCCTCGGTTAGGGTTAAGGAACGGAAGAGTGAGAGAAAATTTTTCTCTTAAGGGTGTGGCCACCAAGGAGATGCGATCTTTTGGTGCAGTGGTGTGTATGTGTGTTCGTACACATCACCGTGTTTATCGATGCATTTCAGAAAGGATAAACAAAACCTACAGCTAGGGAAAAAGAATAAAGGAGAAGCGACCTAATGCATCGGTCTGTGATTAGGGTCAGCTAAATAAATAAGCTGGAACTCATTAAATGGGAATTTCATTTGGGATACCACAAACGATGTGGATTGTTTATGGTATCGCCAGAAAACCTTTGAAGGACAGCGTTCTTTTGTTTGCACATGGTGCGAGTTAGGGAATTAGTCTCAACGTCCATGGTGCTAATTACTTGCAGCTGCGTTGGAGCGTTTATCGTTGGTTAAAGTGGTCGCCAGCCAATGTTTATGTAGGTAGTTTTTATTGTACACATGTTGAGGCTGGGATAAGCCAACTCAGGGGTAAGATTCCCTGATTATGCGGTTGTATTATATGTGAACGAATGAATTTTCTTTGAATGAATTTATGATAAGTTAGGAAGGAATTCTTATACGAAATTTGTATACGAAGAGATGCATGAAAGGTAAGAATTCTAGGGGCTTTTAGATTATAAATTGCTCTATTTAATGCGTAAAGCATTTAAGGTGCTAATGTGATAGCGAACTTAAGGAAGTTGGGTAGCAGTTATGGGGGTTTTTCAGGTAAGTGGGCAGTGGGGTTTGGCGGAACCGCAACAGCCTTGTTCCAATTATATTGTAGAATATACAGTTTTATGTCGCCCGGAGACATTTTTTTTGTGGAATAGGTAGTTATGTTACTTTTTAAATTGATTACTAATTATCGCTATATTTTGTTTTTGGTTTCTTTTCTTTTAGACAAGTGAGCCAACGGAATGTATGGACTCTTGCTAGAAAACTTATCCGAATTCATCAAATCAGTATACGGAGAAGAAAAATGGGAAGACATTCGACGTCAAGCAGGAGTCGACTCACCATCATTCAGTGTCCACCAGGTTTATCCCGAAAACCTATTAAACAAACTGGCGAAAAAAGCTCAACAAGTTCTCGGAGTGACAGAACACGAATTCATGCATCAGATGGGAGTGTATTTCGTAGGATTCGTGGGACAATATGGATATGATCGTGTACTATCCGTCCTTGGTCGACACATGAGAGACTTCCTCAACGGCTTAGACAATTTACATGAATACCTTAAGTTTTCGTATCCACGTATGCGAGCACCGTCGTTTATATGTGAAAATGAAACTAAACAGGGGCTGACACTTCATTATCGCTCGAAGCGGCGTGGTTTCGTCTACTATACGATGGGTCAAATTCGTGAGGTAATTGCGTGTTTTCGTTTTGTGACTTATTTGAAGAAATCATTTTGGACCTACATACAGGGGAGATTGAAAAACATTTAGTAGAATATAATACAGGTATGG
This sequence comes from Microdon myrmicae, assembly GCA_963931805.1. Classification (NCBI taxonomy): domain Eukaryota; kingdom Metazoa; phylum Arthropoda; class Insecta; order Diptera; family Syrphidae; genus Microdon; species Microdon myrmicae. The sequence continues at coordinate 26,674,375 of OZ007500.1, forward strand.
CCAACTTCGACGAGCGTTCGTCTAATTCTAATAAAAAAAAATCCGGCAAACTAATTAAATACTTAATGAATGCTTGAAGGGCGCGGACTTATACTTTTTAGAAGTGCTTTTATTAATGTTATTATGCGAGTAACATGTACAGGGTGGGCCAACTTAGGCGAGCTCTTGCTCGTTGTATCTGCCGCTGATCTAGGTTGCACATAGAGTCGACCTACATCAATTATTTGCAATAAATATTAAGGAGACAGGTAATAAAAAAATAGAAAAAGAGGGTAGGGAGAAGGGTAAGAGTGTCATAATGCTTTGGTTCAATATAATAATTTTAAAAAGTGATAGAAGCGTTAAAGGAGGCGACAAGAATATGTACACTGTTAACGTATCTCAGCAAGGGAAAAGGTTGTTTTATTTAGAAAAAAAAAGGAGACGACACTTTTAGAGAAAGCATGATTGAAAGGCCGGCAGGATCATCAACACTACCATCGTCAATGGCCGAAGAATAAGTATATAAGGGTAACTATAGGTGATACGAGAAAAACTGAGAGGTGAACCAACTTTCACGGCATTGTGAAGCAGTAAACACGAATACAACAGTAGCAAAGATCTTAAGGGTCAGCTTCAAGAAACTTATAACTTCTGAGGGGTACCTGCCTCAATAGGTTTTTAATAACTATGAGATGAAGCTCTTCTGGAAAAGATATTGAAACGAACCCAAGGAGAATGCCACGCCTCTAAATTGTGCCAATGTAAGTGGTGATTTAAAAATGACAGCAGTTTATTTACCATTCAGAAATTTCACGATCTTTTAAAAAGCCAAATGCCCAGAAGAGCATGCTAAATGCGATGTGAAGATCCAAGAATAAGTCTTGGGTAATACGTGACATTTCATTGTTTTGTGAAAGTTCATATAATGTTTTGAAAATTCAGCCATAGAAACTTGACTTGGCTTGGGTAAATTATGACAGATTTCGCCGACATAAAAAGATCAATTTTTTTCAATCAGGTGAGTGTAGTTTGTCCTTAAACGAAGGATCAAAAAAAAGAACGAAATTGGAATTTTTGATAGAGATTTATGCAAAAAAGTACAATTTTCAGCAAACAAAAAAAAAGACGACTATTATTACTTTGTACAATAAGTTGCCATCAAACTACTAACTAACTAAACCCTTATAACTAACAAAAACCCTTTAAGACGCAATGGTCTAGAAGAGACGTGCATGTTTTGAAAAAAAGTCGTGTATTAGTTGTTGAAAAATCGTGTCCCGCGACTTCACAAAATGGACTTTTGATAAAAAATAATTAAAGTAGGGATAAATGGAGGCTAATGAGCGGAATTTCTGAAGACTCTCTCTCTCCTAGAGCGCTGCTCCGATTGACTTTTTTTTTAATATACTTCTCTCAGGAGAGGCGAACCTATAGCGCTGACAGGGCGCCCCGAGATGCCACCAAATAACCGTTGCAGTTTTTCTTGAACAGTTGCAGGTGGTAACACTCTTGGAGCAGTCGCGCGGTGAAGGAGTTCTATAGCTTTCCCGCTCTGTAACGAAACGAGTTCTGATGCATAGATGTTCGCGTCGTCGGTACATGAATCGCAAATTGGTGCTAAACCGAACTGTGCGGAACAATACCACGGATCTCCGAAGAACAGTACCCGTGATAATATCTGTAAAACAGACAGCGGTCAGCTACGCGCTTTCGATGTGATAGCGACTGTAGTCGCGACGTCGGCGCCGTGTCCCCGATCAGGCCGGTCGCTAGTCTCTATATGCTTTTAAGTAGGTTGAGGATATGTTTAGGAGCAGAGTTCCAAACATCATCATCATCATCATCATCGGCACTACAACCGGGATCCGGTCCTGGCCTTATTTAGCAAGTCTCGAGGCTTTTTAAATTTTCCATAATAATTTATTTTTACGGGCAAGGTTATTAACGTTGTACCAAATGTGAAACATAAGAGCTATATTCGAACGCGGCTCTAATTTGGGATTTATACAGGAGAAAAAGTTGGTCCGGCGTAAAATATTCCTCGGCTCTAAAAAGATAACTCAGTTTCCCGAGGCGGACCTGGTTTTTTTTTTTTTTTTTTTTTGTTTCGGTACGAAGGTGGAAATCTTCAAAAGATACCTCTTGACCGATCCAGAGGCATGCCGGGTGATGTTCGACATATGTTTAGACCACGATACATTCTCACAGGCCGTGACGTGGAGTAATTTCAAGCTTTTCCTAGATCTAGGGCCCGACCATACATCATCAGCTGTGGAACCAATGACCCACTTTTCCTTGTGAATGTTGTATATTGTGTCTTCGTTGTATTTAAGTCAACGAGATTGGCCTTTGCCCACCGCAGCTACCGATTCAGAGAGTTGAACTGACTACATTTCAGCTGCTGAGACGTCGATGCACTAATCGGCCGGTCACCTCACAAAACTTCTGGCAACTCTCTTGATAGGGTGAGTAAAAGAATAAAAGAGCGTCAGTCATGAAAAGTTTAATAAAGTATACATTTTTATCCAACACATTTCATGTAGTCTGTAGATAAATGTGGCGGTATTCATCGGTCGGCTGGACAGTGGGACCCAACCTTACACTCAATTTCCTCATCGTACGTAAGAGTTACACAGCATTTACTTGTCCGATATCAGCCGTGAGATATTCTGTAATAATATACTGAACGAATAAACGACACTTCTGTATGCAGACAACACACTCATAGACGGATACAGCAGGTGTTCTCAAGAAGCCCTTAAAATATTATTTTTCTTCAGATAATTGAATGCAAGCATCAATATAACCCGAATCAAAAGGTATTTGTCTCAGAAATCTTAATGGCCAACAGCTTTTAGGCACTGTCAGGGAAGGTAGCTCAAATGGGTAATCGGAGGAGTGAGTATCTCAGCGAAAATGACGTCTTCTGTATGGCAGTGATTTTTTCAAGTATCCTAAAATTCAACGACTGCAGCAAAGGACGTGCAGGTACTTGAATAAGGGGTGATTATATTCTGCACGGACATGACCTAGCAATAAAAAATATGCTAACAGGGGACGTACTATAGCGTATTGCGACGATAGTGAAGAACGTGTGATTCGAACTGACGCTATGACAGTTAGAATCACCAAAAATGTAACCGATGCTCAACACAACAGGCCACTGCCGCATATACGAATTCGATTTCTAAACTCAAGTACACTCAATTGATGTGGAATTGTTATGTTATCGCTATGGTATACGGCTCTGATACATTTTCTTATGCGATTTTCGTTCAATGTTCTTCACTATTTGCTTATGTATTGTGTGCTTATCTGCTAGAAACGCCATAGTACTTCTCCGCATTGGTGACACCTCGAATGAACGGTATATAAACGGTAATTTTACTTTTTTCCTTAGCAATAAGTTGCGAGCTAGATATGCTTGTGCCGTTCGAGAGCTTATTGAAAGTGATGACCGCTTAATTGTTGTAGAAATCTCATCAGAAGTGGGTATCAGGTATGGAAGTGTTTAATCCATCACTTTCGATAAGCTCTCGAACGGCACGGATGTTGCCATCTGTACGACTTGTCCTTGAGCGTCGATCATGATTTTCGTTATCGGTACGTTTAAATTATCTGTCCCACGTATACACATTATCTTGAGACAGTGTATCATAACCAAAACATGCCTTCAACCAAAAAAAAGTTTCCTAGGTTTTACCGTCTTCATTTGTTAAAAATTGTATAATAATCCATTGCGCAACAGACGTATGTCCCCCTTGCTTGCTCATGGCTGTACTGACTACAAAGTCGAGCACGACCGCTAGCCAAGCCGGTTCCCCTCCTCTTCATAAACAAAACAACAGCCACGCACAAGATTATCTAGCTCGCTAAAAAAAACCCCTTATATATGATTCACCCTCGTGTATTCGTAGTTGAAAAAATGGCGAACGGCGAAACCGATTTCATCAGAAAATTGTTCGAATGCAATATTACTAACAAGTGGCGATAAACATCATCATCATCGGCACTACAACCGGGATCCGGTCTTGACCTTATTTAGCAAGTCTCAAGACTTGTTAAATTTTCCATAATAATTTATTTTTTCGGGCAAGGTTATTAGCCTTGCGCCATAGGCGATAAACATATCGGTCCCTAATCTGAGCCCCTAACAAATAGCTTAACGAGGAACATCTCGCGGCAGTCCTCAAAGGAATCTTATCCACTTTCTGTACAAAGGCGCCCTTAAGGCAAAACAGAGCCTAGACTTAAGGGTTGAATAAAACTTTAGAAAATATCCGAGCCATATTGGTATTTATAGCTCTGCCACTACAGCAGCAGATGTTCGTACAGTACACCCCGTAGATTTTAACACAAAAATGTAGCACTCTATAAAGCTTGGAACCTGTATAATTAGAGCAAAGATATTAGTACTACTACTTAATTTCGAATGAGAAACCTTCGTTGATTCTGCACAATCCGTCGAATTTAATGAGCGCGCCAATATCAGATGTGAATCTGTAAAGTTAAACTCTACAATCGCTCTAATAAGGGATCTTAAATCGAAAACGGCCAAGATACTTCATATTTGTGGATTTTCGTGTCAGAAAAGTAGATCTACAAACTTAAGGCTTACATTCTCCAGATATCATTACCAGTTTTTACATGTTGCCATTTTTCTATACCATCCAGCTTAATTAATTCACATTTATTGTTTGAACCCCATTATCACCGCACTCAGGGCAACTTACATACGAATTTTATAGGTCTCTAAAATGCAGAAAAATTTATTGATTTGCTTGTTTCGCAGGTCGCCAGGCACTTCTATCACAAGGAAATGCATATTGAACTTATCCGCGAAGAAATCCTCTTCGATACTGTGCATGTTACCTTCCAACTAACATTTGACAATAGAGCGTTTACTTTAGCTTCACTGGCGATGACCCAAGAGGAAAAGCATCTACCTATAAGTGCCCATGTCCTGTTCGAAATATTCCCCTTTTGTATCGTGTTTGGGTAAGTCCCACGCACAAAAATCAAGATATGAATATCTGTATTAGTGTCGTTTTAGGTCTGATATGGTTGTAAGAAGCATAGGCAATTCCTTAATGGTTATCCTGCCGGAATTGCTGGGGAAAAAAATTACGAATTGGTTTGATTTAGTTCGGCCGCTGATCGCTTTTAAATTCCAAACGGTAAACAATATAGTATTTGGAACAGCAGTTACATGAGAATTCTTCCCTTTCAGATCCTTAATCGGACCAACAATATCTTTGAATTAGTTACCGTTGAACCTGTGCCAGATCGAGTCGACCCACTAAAGAAGAAGGAACTAATGATGAATTGTGATGGCTCGGAGCTAGAAAAGACTCTGCGTCTAAAAGGTATATCTAGTGATGGTAAAAACCACACTCAAACAAGATAGCCCTTTACGTTCTATACCACCAGTAAGGTTCAAAGGCATTTACATGTTACGTCGGCTGAATTAATATATGCTATTGCTGTTTGCATTTCATTTGAATATTTTAAACTTCGTCGATGTGTAGTTAAATGAGGAGGAAGGCTATATTTTGTTTTGGTTTTAAGATCTATCTTTCTTCGTAGGTCAGATGGTCTACATGGCCAATTGGAGGATGATCATGTTTTTAGGTACGCCAGTGATGCCAGATCTCACCTCACTAATATCAACTGGGCTTTATATAAACGATTTATCTATGCACGACTTCAGCAGGTAAGAATAATTCGCGAGTTTTCAATATCCCATTGAGTATATATATTATAATACATATTATATATTAGAAATTTATGACTTATCACCCGAGTTTTCATTTTCCCCTTTCAAAAACGGTTTTTCAAAATTCTTCACTACATCTTTGATTATATAAATTAAACGATACAGAGGAGAACTGGGGGAGATTCTTTGGTGGATTTTAATTGATCCACGAATAAAAAGGCACTTTTAATTTTTCTTTCACGGAATTTATTTTTCTCCTTTTTTTTTTTTTGTTTTTTTGTTATTCACACTTTTCTTATCGAACCTCGCAACATGTATTTATCAGTTTTTTTTTTTTTTGAAGGACTCGCGGCGACACACTTAGTTTTTGTACTATCGCAAACCCTGCGCGACGGATGTTATCACTGGACTAACTTGTAACGATTTTGTTGAAGGAAGGGAAACTCACCCGGCTGTTCTTTCTTTCTCTTGAATAAAACTTTCCCTTGGATATCCTCTCTTTTCCAAGGGGTTTCTCTTTTCCAAGTGATCGCACCCTCTCTTGTCCTACAATTCCGTTTTGCTCGTAGCGATACTGTGTGGATGCACCCACACACACATACGCGAACGTTGCTACCCATGTGGCCGGAGATATGCCGACGATCGTCAGGCTTTTCACACATCTGCGGTATCCCTTTGTGTACTTTACCCACGTGTGGTTTATAGCACTGGTGATTTCCTCGGCCGAAGTCATTATCTTCGATTACGATGTTTTCACAAGGTTATTATCTCCTTGTAGGAACAGTGTCGGTTCGTTTATTGTTAACCTTCTGTTCCCACAATAGTCCTTTCGATAAAGGAAAACCAAATTGCGGTTGGCTCAAGAGAAGATCATAAATTTGTTTATTTCTTGGCCATCGTTTTATCGCATGGGATTTTGATGGCTGTCGGCGTCTGACCTGCCGCGCTGGCCACTTGTGTTTACCCAGCAATTGGGTCGTCAAACAACTTCGCTTCTGGGGTAGTGTCCTTCGATAACCGTGCAGGCATGAGGAATCGGGAGTGGACCTGGTCCCACGGGTCTGTGGATACGTGGGGTTCAGGACACCCGTATGTATGCCCCCTTTAGCTGGGCAAAAAGGTATTTAACCCCACAGTGGTTTGTGAGGTTCGCAAGACCGCCACAGCACCCCTCCCACCCCGCCCTGAGACGCAGTCAAGAAGATCGTTCGGGGTACTTAGTGTTGCGGGGAAGCCTAGTAGTTTGGTATGCGTTGGCGTTTCCACCTAGGCCGGTGCTTGTTTGAGGTTGGCGTGAGTTGCGGTTTCGGGTTGTTGGATTTGCGGTTCCCGCACATTGAGCATTCTCGCGGTGTTTTCTCGAGCGCGTTGGTTGAGGACGCGCTGCCGTGTCATGGGTCCGTGGCGGATATCTGTGGGTTTAGAGGAAACCGTTATGCGATGGTTCGGTTCTTGCTCGGTGCTTGCCGTTCCTTGCGTTGAAGTGGGGGGTGACAAATGACACACATGGGGGCTCTAAAGGTTTCCTTATTTTGTCAACACTGACGAAGACGTGCTGGCATCTGCCCATTTCTGGGTGAACGAATATCCTCTTGGAGCCGTGTCTGGCGACCGGAGTTGCCCTGACCTTGCGCAGGTTTTTCACACTTGGCGATCTAGTCGCGAGGAGTTTCTCCATCTGCGAAGAATTCTCCTGGGAGGCGCAGATTGCTTTGAGTGACCGGTGTCATCGCTCTATCGTCCGATTGGATTGGGGGTGATAAGCGGTCGTGTGACTTTTGTGGCAACCGAGTAGGGCGGTCAGCTGTTTGAAGATTGCTGCATCGAACTGTGGTCCTCGGTCTGCCGTAAGGGTAGCTGGGACACCGGAACGTGTGATCCAACTCGTGTAGAATGCTTTTGCTACACTCTCAGCGGTTACTGTTCGTAGTGGCGTTGCTTCTGGCCACAGTGTAAAACGGTCGATCATCGTGAGGAGGTACGTATATACTCTTGGCAGTCCCACTATGCCGATGTAAACATGGGTAAAACGTACCTCGGTGAGTTTAAACTGTGTTGGCTGCAGTACATTGTGTCGATCGACCTTGCAGTGTTGATGTTGGAGGCAATTGCGTGCCCATTTTGTTAAGTTTTTGGCCATTTGTGGCCAGACGAATTTACGTCGGACGGCTGCGCCGGTTGGGCGTCCGCCTGGATGAACCGGATTGTGGAGCAACTCCTTCGAAGTTTCTCTGGGATATAAAGGCGAGCTACCCCTGTCGAAACGTCGCACCAGATTTCGTCTTAGGAGTCGTTTAAAGGGAGTTTACCAAGTCTAGTATTGTTTCCGCTTTCAGTAGGGACTCAAGTTGACGATCTTCTCGTTGTGCCAGTATTCGGTCAACATTGTTGATATCAGCACGAAGTTGGATTGCGTCGATTCGTGAAAAGGCGTCGGCAATTACATTCTGGGCTCCCGGGACGTACTGGATCCGCGTGCTAAATTGTCCGATAAAGTTCAAGTGCCTTTCCTTTCGGGGGGACGCGATTCCTGCCTTCTTCTGGAAGGCATAAACCAGCGGTTTGTGATCTGTCTTGATCGTGAGTTGGCGCCCTTCGATCATGTGTCGGAAGTACCTCACTGCGCTGTATATAGCTAGTAACTCCCTGTCATAGGCGCTGTAACGTCGCTGGGTTGAGTTCAGTTTCTTTGAGAAGAAACCCAGCAGTTCAAATTTTCCGTTGTACTCTTGCTCGAGTACGGCCCCAATTGCGGTGTCGGAAGCGTCGCTCTGTATGGACAACGGGGCTCCTTCGATGGGATGCCGAAGAAAGATGGCATTAGCCAGCTGTTCTTTTGATAAGCGAAAGGCTTGATCAGCTGACTCAGTCCATGTAATCGGTCGTTTGTCGTTTCTCGTTGCCACGATCAAATACTCGTTGAGAGGGGCCGGACATGAGCGGCTTTTCGAAGTCTTGGGCGATAAAAGTTTAACATGGGGCGAGGAAATCGCATAAGTGAGTCCACCCCGTCTTGTAATGGGCGAACGCCTTGTCCATTGATGCAGTAGCCCAGGTACTTGACTTCTGGCTCTCCGAGGTGGCACTTGTCTGGGTCCTTCTACTGTAGTGTCCTTCGATAACCGTGCAGACATAAGGAATCGGGAGTGGACTTGGCCCCACGTGTCTGTGGATACGTGGGGTTGAGGACACCAGTATGTATGTCCGCTTTAGATGGGCAAAAATGTGGTGGTTTGTGAGGTTCGCAGGACCGCCACAAGTCTACAAGACAAGAATTTACGAAAACGTACACATTTGATATACAAGATTCTTGGATGACTATAAACTGAGAAAACAGTACTGCACCCTACAAGTAGAAAAAACGTTCAGCCATTTGTGAAAAACAGCAAAAACGGTGTCTCCTCATTCACCACATCTCTCATATATCATCATTTATGAGTTCAGTTATGTGAATCGCAGTCAACTCGATCGTCTCTAGTTCCCCATCAGCTCCGCCTCAACTTAAGCAGAAGCTGTCAAATCCACTTTTAGTTTCGCACCATTGTTAAAGTACTCAAAAAGCTGAACATTAGCAAATGTCTGGTATCGGATGACATTTCTAATGTAATTTCTTGGATCACTATACCTAAGAATAACTGCAATGCTGGCCGTTGCACCTTCCTGCTACGCGGCGCGAGATGATTCCAGCGCTCACGCTTTCTGAGTGAGCGGTCAAGTAATTGCGGGTGGCGTTAAATCTGCGTTTCATCAATTTAATGCTGATGTTCCACAGGGCTGCGTGGTGCCACCTAAGCTATTCCTCATTTTTTAAATGATCTCCTTTTCATCACCAACAACCCAGTCTTTTCGCCGATAACTGTTGGCTGAGCTTCTCTATTATAACTTCTAAATTTCATACTAGACGTACCAGAAGCGAATATCTAGTAGAGTGGTGTTCGACGTTAGTGTTAAGAACAGTATGTTGCTGTACACACTAAGGTACCACATACACCACCAAAAGTAATGACCTTTTAATTCTAGGCACTTTAACTAGCTCAACTCTTAACTGAAACCTGCTCAAAATGCGGAGAAATGTCTAGGGTTTCTTAAAAAATGCAAGCAGTTGTTTCCTTTCTCTATTCTAATCACAATTTACATGCATGTATTTGCCGTAAGCTAAGATTCAATGCCCATATTTGGTTAGAAACATCCAAAAATGGTATGTGCTTGATAGATTACAAAACAAGTCTTAGTGGTCTTTAGGTTCAACTTTGGCAAATCTCTCTTTGGAAGCTAAATATACCTGCATGTGTCGTTACTGAGCGCTTAATTCACTGATAGTTAAGTAAACTCGTTTAATACATGCCATTAGAGTATGTACAGCGGGTAATAATTTAATAAATTGATAAATACAGAGAATCGTTCTTCAACCGAGCCACACGAAAGTGGGACACTGTCTGATAATGCATTCCCACAGTATTACAAATTACACATATTCAAAAACACTACAAAGAAACTCGTTTATACCAAACTCCTCCTCTTTCTCCATCCTCTTTTCTTCACCCTTCTTACACTCTTACTGTGCTTTGATACAAAATCATTTTCTTCATACGCTTGTGTAGTATTCTACGTAAAGAAAGATAAAGAAATAAATTTACTGCAAATAATTTGTGAAAAGCGAAAAACTTAAATCGATTTCATTTCAGAGATCTTATGTTAGCTGGAACTCAACAATCTGTGGAGCTTAAATTAGCATTGGACCAAGAACAGCAAAAGTCTAAGAAGCTTGAAGAATCTATGAGAAAGCTGGATGAGGAGATGCGAAGAACTGATGAGCTGCTGTACCAAATGATACCTAAACAGGTGGCCGATCGACTGCGAAGGGGTGAGAACCCCATCGACACTTGCGAAGTATACTCAAACGACAATATTAATTAAACACTTTCATTAAGGATACTTTCCATTTCATGGTTCTTCGGTATAAAAACAGATGTTTGACACGGTGTCAATTTTGTTCTCAGATGTGGTGACTTTTACCGAGATCTGCAGCAGAATAACACCAATGGAAGTTGTGTCAATGCTCAATGCCATGTATTCAATGTTCGACACTCTTACTGAGCGAAACAACGTGTATAAGGTGGAAACAATCGGAGATGCTTACATGGTGGTATCCGGTGCTCCAGAGAAGGATACAAACCACGCAGAGAAAGTCTGCAACATGGCCCTGGATATGGTTGATGCCATAACAGATCTGAAAGATCCATCAACTGGCCAGCATTTGAAAATACGCGTTGGAGTACACTCGGGTGCCGTTGTGGCTGGAATTGTTGGTTTAAAAATGCCGAGGTACTGCCTTTTTGGAGATTCTGTAAACACTGCGTCTAGAATGGAGTCGACAAGTTCTGCTATGAAAATACACATATCGGAATCAACCAAGCAACTATTGGGACCTGGTTATAAAGTTAGTGAACGAGGGGAAATCGAAGTGAAGGGCAAGGGTTCAATGAAAACCTATTGGCTTAATGAAATACAAAACCGCAAAGTAGTCCAATTAGGACCTGATGTTCTCAATCCACCAACAAATTTCGGAAATACTCGCAACAATAATACAACTACAACAGAGAGACGTATTAGCTTTGGCCAGATAGGTCCGGCTTCTAGTCCAATAAATGTTGGCCCCACTACCGATGAACGAAACCGAATCTATTCTCCTGTGACTTTCAAGGACGTAGCCCGACGTAGCACTGCAAATTCACCAGTAAGAAGCTTATACAGTGCGGAGGGAAGTAGACCCGTAAGCTCTAATTCTACCGGACGTGTACTCATGAAATCGCCAAGTGCTGTTTTTGGTTCCTTGATGAGCGATACCGAAGAATTTTTGGAAGACATTTGTAAATCATCTGCCGACCGTCAGTCCATCGCCAATAACATATATAACTCATCATCGCCCAGTTTTTCAACATGTTTTAGTTCAATATCACCCTTCAGAGTAGGCACTGCACCATCGAAACCACGAACAAATAATCCCGATCAACTCACTGAAGAGGAATTAGCTGTAATGGAGTTGCCTAGAGTACCTCCAACTGCTCCAGCAGTTGAATCCAGCGAGAGCAATAGGTCAAGGTGAGTTGAGGTCAATGTGTGAGTATCATGGCTATAATATTGTAATTACGGCGTTGGGTGAAACTGTATCCATCGAGGTTAAAAATCAATGCAAATTGTAAACATATATTACATTGTATATTCATAACTAAACCACAAATTCCATCCCTAAACTAACTTACACTAATTCGATTAATCTCCTCCCTCATCTATACATCTGACTCGCAGCAGGTATCGGTCTATTCTACCGCATCGTTGCAATGGTGCAAGAGTTTCGCGGCGACCCATACACCATCTGTGGCTTGACCTGAAATTTCGCTACTATGCTTGCCTATCTGTTCAACTCTACACAAACAATTCTTACGCTTAGCAAAACTTACCTTCTTGCTACTACTGATATTCCAAATTTTGATTGGTTTGGATGTAAGTTAGTCCTTACAGCATAGTCATGAAAGAACATTGTATTTAATAGCTACCACCACATCAAGGACTTTCATCAAAGCCAGAATTTGTATTTTCATAGTAAAAACTTCAGGTTCTAAAACAAACCCTCTACTTCGTATTCTGTATAAAATCTCATTTGCGGGATTACAGAAGCCAGAAACAGAGCCTAGGGCAAAATCCATTAGCTCTTTGTAATCGCGTAGGTTCTTGGGTCAGATGTTTCAGATTGGACTGATATCCCCCAGCCTAATACGTTCTGTTTTAGCCTGTTGAAGTGGCGTATATTAAAATCGCCAAAAACAATAATATCAGATGGTTGTGAAAGTATGTGAAAGATGTTCAATAAATGTCTCCCATCAGTAATGAGGAGCGAGTGCGATATAGACAACATAAGAGTTTTACGGAGACTTTTAAAATGACTTTCAGTTAAATAACGTCCAGATTGTTCTGTTTGGATTCTTCTTCCCTTTGGAAACTTAAATTAGACCGGCCAAAGGTAGCATATTTAAATTGGAATCTCATATTTAAAACGTATCCAAAGTTCGAATCAAAATTTCAGGCTTCACTGATATTTTGGCCTTCCCCAAAATCTTAGGGAACGGCATTTACATTCGTATTGGTGGAACTTAGTCCACTCATATTACGAAATGCTGTTATAAGTTTAAGCACCGAAAGATGGTCAGGAATTTCTCTGTGCCATTTCACAGAGCCCGTAGAATGACCGGGCGACTGGGCGTTGTAACTGAGTCTACCATCTGTTCCAACCAGTCCATCAGCCAAATTCTGAAAGATGGTCAAGAATTTCTGCTAACTATTTCACGGAGGCTATAACGTGATGGTATCTCACCAAGCTGTTGAGAATTATATCGCCAACTTTTCCGACCGGTCCATTAGCCAGACTCAGAAAAATGACACAGAATTGCTCTCTACTATTTCATGCAGCCTATAACATGATGCTGTGGTATCCTACCGGACAGCGGGGCGTTGGAACTTAGTCTACCACCTATTCCAACATTTCCGACCGCTCCATCAGCCAAGCTCCGAAAAATGACCAGGAATTGCTCTCTGGCATTTTCACGGAGCCTATAGTATGATGGGGTGGTATCTCACCGGGCAGCTGGGCGTTGGAATTCAGTCTACCACATATTCCAACATTTCCGACTGATCTATCAGCCTAGCTCCGAAAAATGTACCAAGATTGCTCTCTACATTTTCACGGAGCTTATAATATGATGGGGCGGTATCTCGCAGGGCAACTGGCCGTTGGAACTCAGTCTACCACCTATTCCAACATTTCCGACCGGTCCCTCAGCCTAGCTCCGAAAACTGAACCAGAATTGCTGTCTACTTTTTCACGGATCCTATAACATGATGGGGTGGTATCTCACTGGGCAGTACTACCACCCATTCCAAAATGTCCAACCGGTTCTTCAGCCTAGCTCCGAAAAATGAACCAGGATATCTCTCTACTTTTTCACGGATCCTATAACATGATGGGGTGGTATCACACCGGGAGGATGGCCATTGGGCGGCGGGTCCATCACCCAAACTCCGAAAAATGACCAAGGATTCCCTCTACCAATTCACGTAGCTTATATCATGACGGGTGGTATCTCGCCGCGGGGCTGGGCTTCCAAAATTTCCGACTGCTCCATCAGCCAAGCTCCGAAGGATAGTTAAGGATTTGTACAATAAGAGTCTATAGCATGATGATGGGGTGTCTCACCAAGTGACTATCGATTGAAATCCCTCCTGTCAACCATGACATAATAAATACTATCGGAATATGATTGCGGACTGAAACCCTCGATGGTGGCCACCGCAGTTGTCCAGGAACTGTGGCCAAGTTTATATGATCGACCTTGTTTGATAGAAGAGAAACTAATAACCTCATATGCAACTACAACGATTTCTTTCTTTAACATTACAGCAATGTTACTAATATTAGATTTACCTTTTGCCTTTAGTAAAAAGTATAATAAGGACTGAGAAATTAACTAGCATTTTCAGGTCGAAGGATTCAAAAGGGATCTCGTTTCCCAGTACCAGTGAAATGAAGAACGGAAGGGAGCGTAGAAACCTAGAACATGTTTCCAAAAGCTCAAAGGCGAATCGAAAAGCCTGTTTGGCTGCAAAACAAGCCAAGGCTATAGAAAAGCTCGACAAAATGGTAGAAGAAGCTACCGATCTGCCACAATTTTGCCCGTTTAGTCTACCACCATTACCCAGCTCCTTATCGGAATCGGTTGTCTGCAATTATGGGTAAGCAGGATATGAATGTTGATTTATAGACAGTTGTATAATTTAATTTGATTAACCTTTTTCAAAAAGACATACACACGAACACGCAATTCATACGTGTCATCCAGACGCAAAAATAACACCTAGTCAACGTTTTGTCAACGCCAGGAAGCATGAATGTTGCTCAGGATTAAATCAACACGTAAATGCGCGGTACAATAAGAATCACTCGACAGCATGTGAGATACTTTAATTGAAATGCTAACGTATGTTTCAACAATAGTTAACAGCTTCTTGATGTACAATAAAACTACGACACTTAAAAATACCTCTTAAGACGACAATACTCCCAGGGCATCTGGTATACGAAAACAAATAAAATCAAAAGCAGTTTAGTTAACTTACAACCCTGAATTGGGTGTAGAAGTAGTTGTGTATCTTAGTAGACATATCCTTTATGTAATATCAAAACTATACTAATAAATAATTAATTTATTTTACGATATTAAACGATGAAACTTACTGATTATTGTTCTACTGTTTTACGTATAATTGCTATCGGTTGGATTATGAACTACAGAAAATTAGATACAGAGGATATGACGGTAAGAAGGTTGCGACGAGCCTGTGACTATGGGTTTAACTTACTATTCTGTGATTTTGGGGCGGTTTGGCAATCAACTTTCCAATTATCCCTGTGAAATTTTTCCAAGTTACGGAACCTGAAATCCCAAGTGATTTTGGTTCTACTCGGGCTATCGCTTCTTTTTCCTAGTAGGCGCCTCAAACACAGCAAGTGTCGACGAGGCCATACTCGTAGAAGAATTTGAAGTGTGTTGCGGTATATTTGCACAATAAAACATATATGGTATAATTAAATATTAAGGGTGTACTCACTGTTGTGCTCCAGAGTTTGGCTCGACGGGGGGATTCGTGCCTTTTTATATCCTTTAGATGGGTAACCTCACGATGCGAATTCGATAAGAGCCATGTTGGAGACGGAGCACCGGACAACTGCCGACTGCCGGATTTTTTTTTTTTTTTTAAGCTGTATTTATTAACCGTCATTTTAATTTGTACATTTAAGTGATACAGTGACTTAAAATTAATTTTATAACAACTGTTTACATGTAATTATTATAATAATACATACATTTTCCAAACAATGTTTCAAGAGTTACAGGATAGATGTGTGTTTATACATTTAGTAGTGTTTGGTCTTCCTGGAAAAGGTCAGAAAACCAGGAATGTCTTATTTTTACTTTACTTAATCTAAACCTAACCCTAATTATAAATATAACTTAACCTAACTTAGTCTGATTATTATAAAATGAGCTATAAACAAAACAAAGATTTATAATTAAGGAGATATAAGAATTACAGGATGTGGAGTGAAGTCAGTTATGGGTTAGAGGTAGAGTATTTCTTTCCGGTTGTTCGTTGGAAAAACATAGAATGTTGGAAAATGGTTGGACGTTACAGTATTTAAACTGGTTGGGGGTAAGTTCAGTGTTGTGGTATATGATCTCGCTTGAATCAGTTACCAGTCTACCTGAGGTGAGCATAACTCTTGTGTGTAGACAGTTGGGATAGTTAGTGCTGATATCTAGAGGGTTCGCTAAGAGTGAGGTTATTATGGGATTGGGATTATTTCGTAGGTTTTCGATAAATTTGATAGACAGCTCGGGGAATCGTCTATCGAGGCGTTCTGTAGCGGCGGTATTATAGAGTTAGACGTTACTATAGTACTTATAGGAGTTAGGACGACGACGTAATCCAGAGACATACCTAAGGCACTTTCTTTCTTTCTGCTCGAGTTATTGTTGTGTTTGTTGAAAAGTAAAAAATATATTTTTTGGAGGCTATGCCTCTTTATTTTATTTTTCACTCATGAATATACAGGTCAGTATGAACAAGGGCTCCTCGATAGTATAGTGGTTAGTATACCCGCCTGCCACCCCGGAGACCGGGGTTCGGTTCCCCGTCGGGGAGCCCCTGGCGCAAGACTAATGACCTTGCCCAGAAAAAATAAATCATTATGAAAAATTTAACAAGCCCCAGGACTTGCTAAATAAGGCCAAGACCGGTTCCTGGTTGTAGTGCCGATGATGATGATGATGAACAAAATTTACAGTTTGTCTATGCTAATTATACTTAAGATACATTTCTTATCTTAAGATGAGTACATTTGTGATTACTGTTAGATGGATTTCTTATCTGACTTGTAATGATGGGTCAGGACGTTTGTGGGGGTTTAAGTATGGTGTGTGGGCGTACTGCACTGGCTTTACTTCACCCACCTATTAATCCTTCACAAAATGATCGTCCGTTCCGTCGATAACCGTTCAGCAAGAAAGAGCGGAAATAAAACGCTTGCGGCTTGTTTGTTGTAAACCCTTTTTTTTCTTTATTGTTACGTTTTCACTTAAATTAGTCTATAGATTACATTCACATTAAATAATCCTCTACAAGTTTGCGAATCCGCCGGCGGTTCTTTGACACTTGACTCCTTGATTGCATTGTACTTGCTCTAGTCTATTTTGATATCGGACTATCCGGCGGTTGACGTCGCGCAATTTTCTGCAAACGTGAGATCACACGCGAATTTACAAGGGGCACTTGACACCACGGTGGTGTATGGACACATTAGTATGACGCGTAACTGCGCGTACTCTCCCGACCATGAGTATGTACTACGAGATTGGGCTCCAGCGGCGTGCGCGCTTGGGCGGAGGTTGGGTAAAGACTGTGTGGGCGAACCAATTCTGGTGTGCACGCAGCGGCGGTTGAAATGCGACTACTCGGTGTGCGCGCGTTGGTAGGTGAACGACGACTGACTTATGAATGAAAATAATTCATTCATTGCGCCGTGGCGGTGCCTCATAGCGAAGTTAGGCTCGCTGCCAATTATGAAGAATTTTGGAGGAGTTGCTATGCTCGCATAAGAACTCAGTTCCAGCGAATTCTGGCCGTACAGGCTGGGTTGAATTCGTTGGTTGGGTGTACCGGGAAATTGGCTTTGGGGACGCGAGCAAGTATGGGCATGCATTTTCGGGGGAAATTGGTATTGCTTGGGTGCAAGCAAGGAATATTATTTGGGTAGAATGTTAACCGAGGTAGAATGTTAACCGAGGTAGAATGTTAACCGAGGTAATTTCGGGGAAATGTGCGCGGCTTGGTTAATTGTTAATGTTCCGTTGAGGATTGGGATATGCGTTTTCTTATGGCATATGAATTTCGGGGAAATTAAGATTGCTTGGTCACAATGAGGAAATATAGAGAATTGACCGAAGCAATTTTGGGAAAATGAATGCGGGGATGATTAGAATATATTCTGTCGAATTATATTCTGTTGGGAGTTTGGAAAATGGTTTTTATTGCGGGTTGGTGAGATGTATACTATTGCGGATTGGGTTTTTGCCTGTTTGCAGGTTAGGGTTGTGGGTTGGTTGTCCGTGTGATGTAGAGAACCCCCACACGTTTCTTATCTCAAGATGAGTACATTTGTGGTTATTGTTAGATGAATTTCTTATCTTACTTGTAATGATGGGTCAGTACGTTTCTTATCTCAAAATGAGTACATTTGTGGTTATTGTTAGATGAATTTCTTATCTTACTTGTAATGATGAGTCAGTATACTTCTTATCTTAAGGTGAACATAAGGATGCATATTGATTGGGTGATTCATTCGTTAACTCTCGCAGACGTAGTCCAAATTGTTTGCCAGCGTTTGAAACTCTCTAATTTCGACCTTCCGTCGAAGTTCCGGATGAGTTGATGGCTTCATGTCTACTGGTCCTTATAGATCAATGTTTTTTTTTTTTGTTCTTTTTAACATGTTTATTTCTAATTGTTGCCAATATTTTTGCTGTTAAAACATATAAGCTACACAGATTTTTACACTATTTTTTCAAAGTTGACTATAACGATCCTCATAAAATTAAATAATTTTATGTCAATGGCAACGCTTTCTCAGCAGCCGGAGTGGGGTTTCCATCGCTATCATTCATCAGAAGAACGGCCGTTATGGTATTGATATAATAAGCAAGGGATCGATAGAAGAGAAGAGTACTGGTGTTCAAAGCCGTATTTAGAACAGGATAACTAAATAAGTCATATCATTCAATATATTTCTGGAAGCAAGACCCACGAAGGAGGTGAGATCTGGGGGTAAAGACCAGTCAGCTAGAGGCGGATAAGTATAAAGTACCTATCGCACTTTCTACTGGTCAAACGAAGCCAATATCATCTTCAAACTTTATTTCATCTTAACAACAAAAGCACTCATCTCTACCTGTTTTTTTTTTTTTAGTGAATTTTTTCATTAACGTAAATATAGTTTAAATGGGATTTGGATATTTTAATTCGCCAGCGTGAACTGACCTAACAAAGGTGAAACTTGACTCTGCCTGGTTCAAAATCAATATAACATAACTAAATCTGTTCGGATAGCAACATTCTTTGGGACCTTGAAGGGCAGCATTGAAAAAGTAGTGCAAGTAATTAGCTTATTTGTACCTATACCAAAAACATTGTAAACAGCTACAATAAAATCGAACATTGATCGACTTGAAGCAAGAGAGATTCGGCTTAAATGTCATCACATCGACGATCGAGAAAGTCGAACACAGTCTATTACTATTTATTATAAGTTTTATTAATTGTATCACTCGTTGGTGAACTTACACTTTAAATTCACGGTAAGAAACACCTTATTACAAATAATCACTTATTACCTATGTGTCATAATCTCATACGAGTACAATGGGCGAACTATGTGTCATCTAATGCTTCTACCATTTATGTGAATCTTCGTTTGTTATATGAATCGCCGGTTGTATACTGTAGTAGTTACTCTCTCCTAATCCACGTCCGTGATTATAATGCCGCCAACGGGCAGCGCCGAATATTTCAGCAGAAAAGACGATAACTTTTAGGAGAATAATCGCCAGTAAATTTGTTAGGTTTAGGCTCAGGACCTGAGTGTTCCTTGCAGAGCGGCTTAGGATTCTCTTTCCTGCATCGATATTCACCACGTTTGTTAGCCAATTTCTATTGTACGCCGCTACCTCATTTTGATCAACCTTATTCCCCAGTACTGCACCAAGAATCAGAAAAGCCATCAGATATCGCATTTTGCACGCTTCGGCTCAACTTACTGATTGAAAGCGAAATCAAAGGTCGAATGACAAGAAAAATACTGCTGGTACTTCTTTTATCCCAATCGATGATCTCTTGCCAAGCGGCACTCATCCAGCACTAACTGCGTCACACTTTTAGATCGGAGACAACAGTGTTCATTCAATTACGTTTTCAACTAAGTACGTGCAAAGTTTAATGCTCCCCAAACACTGGGTTGAAAGAAAAATAAAATTGCACAGAGTCAGCAGAAGCACCCTCACTGGTATTGTAAGCCAATTGTACTGCGATTATGTAGTTTCTCTGAACTGACCTAACCATGGATTTGCTGCGTGCCAGATGGAAATAGTTGAATTTCCACTTCGACTACTCGGGTAAACGCACCACAAGTGATTGATTGAATGGGGCAAGGGCATTTACCCTGGATTGAAGACTCGTTGATATGTTCCTGGGTTGGTTAGATAGGACACCTCATTGCCAATAATTGAGAGATAGTAGAAGATTAGATAATTTCGCGTCTGATTAGGTTGAACTGAAAAGATGAAAATGGAGGACTTTTCTCTACAGCAGGAAATATGTGTCGTGCAAAAATCGCAGAAAGGCAAAGGTCAAATGGGTATAAGAAGTGAACCGAGTAGAGAAAACGAGGCGGGTTGAATACATGGACAGAGTAGAACCGTGAAGAAGAAGCGGGACCGGCTCTCAAATATCACAAGAAAAGTTGTACCCCACAATTACGACAAAACCTGAAGTACAAATTCACATTGGAGACTTCGTTGTAGACCTAAAACATAACTGCTGACTCTAAAGACTATTCTTATTACCAGGAATGCAATGTGTGAACAAGAGAAGCCAGCTCGTTTTCATTTCACTAATTAATAAATTAAAAATTGAAGTGTGTATTTTTGTGTACTATAGGGTATTGTATAATTGTAGGAATTGGGATAGTTAAGTAAAGCAAACTTTTGCAGAAACTGGGTACTGAACATGTTAATTGGGACTTAGATAATAAGATAAGAATAAATAAGACATAAACCAGCCACATGGTTGTATAAACGTTTCATCGTCCAACGTCAAGACTGGTCCACAGTTGTAGAGGCAAATAATAAGGGCAATAACTATTAACACTTTTCAAATAAAACAATAGAGATAACAAATTAATGAGACTGATAAAAAGAAATATGGTTGCACATTTGTCTTGCAAAATAAGGTAAGAGGTCAAAACTTTCTGGAATTAGTTTCAGTCTCAGCAACCGATTTCAATCTTATAGGTACGAGGGTTGCCTTTTATATTTCTGGATTAGAGAACAAAAACAAATATTGATCATCGAAAATCACTTAACTGTTTTTCAAAATATTCCCCATGAAGATCTATACACTTTTGCATGCGTTTCAACCAATTGTCGAAGCGCTTTTGCTACTCTGATTGAGGTATCTCCAACACATGCATTCTGAATGCAGCAACCGCTTCTTCAGGTGTCGAAAAACGTTGACCTCTCAGTTTGTTTTTTACGTACGGGAATAAAAAAAAGTCATTCGGTGCCAAGTCAGGACTATATGGCGGATGACCCATCAAATCGATGTTTTGGGTGCTCAAAAATGCAGTTGTCGCAGCCGATGTGTGAGAGCTCGCATTGTCGTGGTGAAGAGTGATCCGTCTTCGGCGGTCGGTTTCCTGATTTCTTGGAAGACAACTGGCAAACAAATGGTTTTGTACCACTCAGAATTGACTGTTCTGCGTTGTTCTAGTGGTACGGTTGCGACATGTCCAGTTTTTCCGAAAAAACAGGCGACCATTTGCTCGGAAGTGCTTCGTGCGCGAACAACTTTTGTTGGATTTGGCTCATCTTGAAACACCCAGACAGTCGACTGCTGTTTACTTTCGGGCTCATACGCGTAAATCCACGATTCATCACCTGTCACGATGTCATAGACGTGTTTCGAAGCACTGCGACCGTATTTTTTGAGCATTTCTTTCGGCCAATTGACACGAGCCTTTTTTTGGGCGATTGACAAATTGTGTGGGATCCAACGCGAACAAATTTTTTTGACAGTCAAATGTTTATGCAATATTGAATGTATGCTGGTCCCACTAACGCCTAAGGTTGTCTCAATCGCACGATAGGTCACATGACGATCTTCCAATATCAGTTGGCGCACAGCATCAATGGTTTTCGGAACAACAACTGATTTTGGACGACCTTCACGAAATTCATCTTGGAGTGAACTACGACCACGATTGAATTCACCATACCATCGATAAACACTGGTCCTTGATGGAGCTTCATCGCCAAAAATTGAATTAAGTTCATCCATGCACTGTTGCTGAGTTAATCCACGCCGAAAGTTGTAAAAAATAATCGCACGAAAATGTTGACGATTTAATTCCATTTTTGGGCCGAGATGAATCTTTTAAGTTACTGTAACCAACACAAATAGCGCTCGTATGTCAAAACGTTCTGAGTGCGTATAACCTCAAAAATGTCCAACTTTACGACAGAGCTGTCAATTGCCGGATTGCAAGACTAGGGTTGCCAAATCCCGAAACATAAGAGGCAACCCTCGTATAAATAAATTGGTACATAGCTAGTTCTACTGATGGCTTTGCACCATTGCTCATTTCTGTTAAAAAAAAAAAACAGAAAGGACTGCAAACCCACGCAGGTTTAAAATCCAGACCTTGCCCCTTCTGATTATCACTTATTTCGATCCATGGTCCGTCCGAGCAACACTTTACAACATATGAAGATACAAAAAATGGGTCCCTCAAAAGATGAAGAGTTCTTCCGACGTGGTATCCGGATGCTGCCAGAAAGATGGGAAAAAGTAGTGTCTAGTAATGGACAATACTTTGAATAAAACGTAATGTACCGTTCTTTCAACACGAATGCCTAATTTTTATTGGAAAGCGGCGGATTATTTCTACACCTAATAATATTGCATAAAATATTAGCCAAAAATAATATTATTGTAAAATAATAATTGGGAAAGTTAGTAGAAAAAAAATATTATTGATTTTTAAAAAAGTAAAATGAATAACAATACATTTTGAAAAAGGAATGATAGTAAATTTTGAATTCATATAAATAAGTTAATAACAGAAAAGTAAAAGGAGGAAAACTAAATTCAAAACAATAAAAAAAAAATGAACAGTAACGAAGAAATCCGGCAAAGAAGTAAGAACAAAAATATACAATTTATACAATAAAAAGGAAAATCGTTAGTAATAGTTCAAAAGGATTTAAATAAAGATGGAAACGGGTAAAAGTTGAAAAAAATAGAAATTAAATTTATTAAATGAAAAATGATTATTAAAACTATTAAACAACTAAAATTAGTTATTTTTTTATTTTTTATAAATTATCTATCACAAACAGAAAAAAGACACACCCCCACACAGAATTAATTTAGGGAACTTGTGGGGTTAGTAAGTAGTGGTGCCGATCATGGGCACAGGTTCACTTAATCTCCAACGTATAATGACGACGAAATCCAAAAACAAAAGTAAACGCACTGAAATAATTTTAATGTTCCTTTATTAGTTCCGTAGACTTAATTTTAATTTACACCGTGCACTTGTTATTACGGTGTGAGACAACGTTACATCCTTATTTGGCAGTCATTATTTAAGCACTTCATTTCTATAAAATATTAAATTCACTACGACACGATAACTAGCGTGTGTATGCTTAAGCAGTTTAATCTGACTCTTGTATTTTTAAAAGTGAGAAAACCGAATAGCAGAGACTCGACTTATCTCTCAAAGGATGAAATTTGACTCCTCGATGCAATCCACATCCGTCAGATTTAACGGTGGTGGATCACCTCGATGTGGGAGGAGCGAGTAGGCTCAACTTGGCGACGGCCAATGGGCGATCACAAAAGAATCGAATGGGAGGATTGCCTATGTGTCCGTATAGGACAATTAGGATGCCCCTTATCCTGCATATCGGCAACGACGAAACTGCACCTGAATAAACATGGACGGGCATAATGAACTGCAGGCATTGTGTTTATGCAATGCCTTTGTAGGCAATACATTCTTAGGTGACGATAGGTCGACCGACGATTGGGGTTTATTTGTTTTAGCCGTATGACTCTGGTGCTCTTGAAAGGAAGAAATTTTGTTGGCATTAAGTCAACAGAAATCTTGCGGACGGTGGCCAAGGGTCACGTTGGATGTTCTCTTTTGTTTTTTTAGGTTTGGTTAATATGCTGGTGCATGGATATGGTGGTGAGGAATTTGATCTGCAGATGTGCAGGCTAACGTCTCACCCAGGGGAACCATGGACCAGCGGAAAGTAATCAAAACAAACGCAGTGAGGTACTGTGTGTTTGCTTTGCTTTGCTGCGGTTCATCATAGTACATGGCATGGGTAAGATTGTCTAAACAATGATCATTTCCATGCCCAAATTCCATGATCGGTTGATAACCGATGAAAGGGAATTGTCGCAAGTGTTGCCTCGGTATTGGAGCAATATTTAATTATGAACCGTAGTAAGAATATCGGCTGCAGCTGTGTCAACAATTACGCCGGCCAGCGAATGTTTATCGATTATAATTGCTGACGAGCTGAGTCGATAGGGGGTATGGAACGGTTCATATATTATGAATCAGAAAAATTCAAAGTTATGCATGCCATCGGTAAGGTTTAACTTTCAGGTGAAAGCTACTGAAAGACAGCTTACGCTGCTCGTATGCAGGTAAGTATAGTGTTTTGTGGAGTGAGGGAAAAGCAGGTTGATTTAAGGAAATGGATGGTTCTTTGGGAATGCTTTAAAGTACCGCCCCAAACTTCAACGCATTTATTTTGGAATAATTTAGTATTCCTCTCTTTTTAAATTATTGCACTATCGGCGGGTCGGGTATTAATACCTTTTATGCAGAACGTACGCTAAGCGTTAGTAAAGCATTTGCCAATGTTTGTTATTTTTTAAAGGTGAAAGAACTACAAAAATTTGTAGTACTGATTCTGCTCATGGGGAAGCTTCATAAAGATAATGGAAACAAATATTGGTCAACGGATTCGACAATACAAACGCCGATATTTTCTCAAGTGCTGAGTCGCGATCGTTTCAAACAGATTTGGGCATTCTGTCATTTTTCAAACAATTCAAATATTGTTGATAATAGTTATCGTCTTCAAAAAGTTCGATCAAGTCTTACATACCTTACATCGTGGCTTACGTCCCCATATACACCTCAGAGGGAACTCTCGCTCGATGAAAGCATAATACCGTGGAGAGGCAGGTTAGCGTTCAAAATGTACAACGCCTCAAAAATGATAAAATATGGTGTTCTCGTACGAATGGTGTAGGAAGCCACTACGGGTTATATCTGTAATTTGGAAATAAATTCCGGACAAGGAAAACCATTATTAAAAACAATCACAACCCTTCTAGAACCATACGTAAATTTCTGGCACCACTTGTACATGGATAATTATTATAATAGTCTATAAACATGTGAAATACTTCTAAAAAAAAAAATAAGGTGTTGTAGGACGATTAGAATAAATAGAGGACTTCCTGGGAGTTTGAGGAATGTTACGCTTGCACGAGGTGATACTATAGCGTTTGGGGTGACAGTGCAGAACGTGTGATTCGAACTGACGCTATGGCAGTTAGAATCACCAAAAATTGAACAAAAGCGCAACCCATCAGGCCACCGTCGTGTGCACGAATTCGATTTCTAAACTCAAGTACATTCGACTGATGTGGATTTGGCTCTGATGCGTTTTCTTATTCGATTTTCGTTCGGTGTTCTTCACTATTTGCTTGTGAATCTGTTAGAAACGCCACAATACTACTTTCCGCTGTCATGGGGACATTTTATTGCAATGCTGGCAATCAAAAAGACAGGTGCGAATGATTTCTACGATACATTCAGCCGAGACAAAAAAAAATTGGAAACCACTTCTGGGGAATAAACCCATTCGGGAGCGTATTCTCCAGATACATATCGTTGGGATAGAATGCTCCCGAAATAAGATTATTGTCACTGCACATTGCCCTTGCTGTGCGACCACGAATAATTTTAATTATGAAATTGTCTATCCTATTTAACCCCGATTTGTTATACAGGATTTTCTTGGGACAAAATTCTTGTATTGCGACTCTGATATTCTATAAAGTCCGAGGCAGGAACGCAAACACTGCCGTTCAAACACACGAAACTTCTCCATATAAAGCGGAGATATATAGGGTTTTCCAATAAGGACATGACAACTTTTATTCGGTAGTAAATTTTTATAATTTGCAGACGTTATTCGTTCGTGTACTTAACCATGATAAAAATGTTGAGTTTACTGAATAAATTGGCAGTGACAATTCGATGATTAGTGAAAGGGTGCGTTCACAAATTAAATTCAAAGTTGTCAAGTCCCTATTGGAAAACCCGATATTACTCGTATACCATACTGGGCAGCCATAAACCAAAACTGGTCGAATGAATGCCAAGGACGAAATTATTTTGACTCTGGGGTCAAGAAGACTACTCTGGAATAGACTTCTTGTCATAGAATATGCGCTTTTAGCTGCTATGTGCTTGTCAAAATATAAATACTGGTCTAGCCAGATACCAAGGTATCTAACTACAGTTTTCACTTGCAGTGGAAGGTTATTGTTACCTACAATAGAAAAGTGTTTCCAGTTGTATTTTGTATCCGTCGAGGCCCTGGATAGGGGCGTTCTGAAAAGGATAATCTCGGTTTTCTGGAAATTAATCGTTAATTTCCAGTCGTCGCAAAAATGTTTTATTTTGTTGAAGTCAACTTAAAGGTGCCTATTGATGACGTCTATTTTTCCTCCTGTTCTGTACATCACTATGTCATCGGCGTACGCAATGGCGTTTTCGAGAGATCACTAGATCACTAGTGTAAATATTGAATAGAATGGGAGAATTCACAGCCCCGTGCTGCAAGGCATTTTTAATTTGGAGGGTCTTGTTGGAGAGTGTGTCACCGCATTTCACCACAAAATGTTTGTCCATTATCATATCATAAATGATGTATAGCAGATATTGCGACATACCCAGGTTTGTTAACTTATATACAAGTCCTCCTAACCATACGGTGTCGAAGGCCTTTTCAAAGTCAACCAAGCAGGCGCATGTACATTGTCGCTTTACCTTGTTCCACTGTACATCGGAAACAAGTTTCGTCGCTGCATGAACTCTATCATGTCGCGCTCGGAAGCCAAACTGGTTGTTGGGGATGATATCGTTTTCATCACACCAACCTATCAGTGCTTTGTTTATAATTTTTTCGAATACCTTGCAGATGTTGGGAAGCAAGCTGATCGAGCGGAGATTGGCTGGATTGCTCTTATCCTTACCCTTTTTGGGGATAGGGTGGACTACTGCAGTCTTCCAATGGGTTGGATAGTGTGCATTGTTTAGAGCATTGTTGAACAAAGTAGTGTATATGTTCACTGCTTCGCGAGGCAAGTGCTTTAGAATGCTATCTATTCCAGATGATTTTTTATTTTTTATTGATCTAAGTATGTTTCTATGTTCATCCTTGCGCACAAACATATTTGTATTTTCATTTCTGACGGAAGAATCCGCTGTATTATTTTCGCCGAATGTGATGAAACTACGGTTTTCGGAACGCCAGTTGTGAAGTTGATTGCGCAGCGAGCAATGTCTTCGAGGGGCACTGCTTTCAATTTCAGTGTTAGCATGAACTGATTCGTTAACTCTGTACACTGCTTCGAAACAGGCTCCAATTGAATTCTCTTTCTTTTGCGGATCTTCGACTATTATTACTTCATCATTGGAGTTGATGTGCTCTAGGGTGAGTCCTGCGTTCAGCATTATCTGACAATTCTCGGGAGCCCGTGGAATTCGGTGACAGGGAATGTCATTGTGATCTTTTCTTCGACATATTTTCTTGATTTTTGAGAACATGTTGCTCCACTCCTCATTTATTACTGCTCGGTAATTATTCCGGATCAGTTTTTAAAGATTTTTAATCAAGGACTTGATTGTTTTTATTTCATTGCTATTTGGGTCACTGAACTGCCTATACAACAATTTCAGCTTTGAGAGCAGGGTGCTCTTTTGCCTATACAAAGCATCAATAGTTGCATTTCTGTATCGGTGGGTATAGCCATCCATATGAGCTACTTTGGGGATGGAACGATTCACTGTGTTAGTAACAATATCGTTCATAGTTAGGAGGTAATAATCGATTTCATCATTACGGAGGTTTCTATTAGTCGATGGGTCTATGCCAATGTTGCGTATTTCTCTTTTTACTATGCGATCGAAACGCGACCAATGTGATTTTCGGAAATTGAAAGAGTGTATTTGGTCGTACTGCTCAAGTAGATAGTACTCGTTTGGCACGTGTATTACGGCTCCAACAGATTCAGGGGAGTAAGCAGCGACTATATATAGATGCCTTTGACTTTTTAGAGGAATATCTATAATGCATGTCTCTAGCACCTGGAATTTGTGTACTTCTGTGCTGTAAACGACCTTGTGGTGAAGACCTTTCTTAACTAAGACAGCGACCCTATAGCGTTTGAAATAATAGTGAAGAAGATCGTGTGATTAGAACTGACGCTATGACAGTTTGAATCACGAAAAAAATTGAACCTACGCGTTGCCCATCAGGCTACTGACCGTGTTTTGAATTTGATTTTTAAACTCGACTATACTCCACTGATGTGAATTGTTATATTATCGCTAAGTATACGGTTCTAATGTATTTTCTTATTCGATTTTCGTTCGGTGTCCTTCACTATTTTGCTTGTGAATTGTGTGTATCTGTTAGAGATGCCACAACCCCACGCCTTCAAACAGAATGTGGTCGATCTCGTCTAATTATGTTATGATTTTTGTAGCCCATTTTCTGCATTTGGTTTCGCTTAGTTTCGCTAGCCAAGAGCACATCTGGGCATTCGACTTGGAGCAGATTGCCTAAATTATCCCTTCTTTCGTTGTGGATTAGTGAATTTACATTCACAACTATAATTTTTAGGTTTAGTTCAGACGGAGGGTTGAAGATTTTGATGTGGAGAGTTATTTGAGAACAGGGTTGAATAGAGAGTATCTATTCGTGCCCTTTGCTCAGTCAGTGTTTTTTGAAATTCGGCAAATTGTCCTTACGTGGTTAATAACAATGTTATTATTTTTGAGTGTGCCTCTGGCGGAAGCATTCTTCCACTACTATATGTATGTTCCATGGATGCTGGTTGCGTAGGAACACCGGCCATTTGTGCAAACGACACACAAGGAGCAACGAAATTGTTGTAAGAACGAGTTTTCATTTTTTTTCTCTTCTTCAACTTGTTTCTTTTTGGATTCCAATCTTAATTTCATTTGTTCAAATTTAGGACATCCTCTAAAATTAGCAGTGTGACCTGTATTTTTACAGAGGACACATGACAGTGTTTTCCTATCTGGAAGCTGTTCGTTCCGTGCCCAAGGGGCATTCACCAATGATATGGTCGGAGAGGCACTTTACGCACCTGAATTGCATGTGGCAGTTCGATGCCGCGTGCCCGAAGCGTTGACAATGCATGCACTGCAATACGCGATCGGTTTTTCTTATTTTTTCCCGACTTATTGTTTGGTGATTGAGGTGTTTGATGTATCGGAGGTCATCAACTTTACTGTTGGGACTCAGTGATACAATAAAGAAATGCAATTGCGTTTTCTGGAGTTGGCGGTAGAGAAGGGTTTGTGGCGGTTCTCTTGAACGCCACCATCCACCTTTCCATTTACCTGGGTAAAAACCCCACCGAGGGCATGCTAAAGGCATAAAGAAGCGGGTTTAGTGACAGTCCCATTGAACGTCACTACTTCTATAAGGTGATAGCTGTACCTATCATGGCAGGAATATTAGAACCAATAATCCTGGCCGACACAAACAGCATCGGCATCAACTATCAAGCCCTAAAAGCAATTCACCGGTTGTATGTTGCATCACCAAATTCCTGGTGAGGAATTATAAACGCGGCATACATCCGGGAAACACATTCGGCGCTACCCTTATCTACTTGCACTGCTACGCACCTGCGCGAGGATCGTGTCATGCATGCAAATACACAGCAAAGTAACCAAGCAGTAAGCTTGCTCCTTTATCTCTCGCCCAGACGTCGGAGGCAACATAGTATTATGCACATGAGTAATCTGGTTGGGCCACCATCATCGGTGCGACGACACACTCATCGTGTATGCCTTTACTTAGGGTAAACATTCCAACCCTTCGTTGGGATGCTAGTGCCAGCTGCGGATCGTTGCTCATGGTGTTACCCTAAGGGATTCGATGATCCACGGTGTGCTTACTGTGGACATACACACAGACCATGAGTGGCAG
Source organism: Microdon myrmicae (assembly GCA_963931805.1). NCBI lineage: Eukaryota > Metazoa > Arthropoda > Insecta > Diptera > Syrphidae > Microdon > Microdon myrmicae. The sequence goes on from OZ007500.1 coordinate 26,704,306, forward strand.
AAGAAAACTTTATTTATGTTTCGCGCTTCTATGTGCCGATGCTGGGGAGAATCGCACCATATATGGCCATCGAAGCGATGGCTGGGATTTTTGGGTTCTGTCGCTTCGATGGCAAAAAGAAAAAAAGAAATGGCAATCACTGCCTACATGTAAAAAGCAAAAGTAACTTTCTAAGATCACGTGAAAATAATTACACTTAGTCGATTTTTGCAGTTGAGTGAGTTCCATCGAGCAACATTTGGGTTACGTTGGATATGGTGCGCCGCGTAGTGAACGTTTAAGTTATACTTTTTGTCATTCAATTGCATAACTATTACATCAATAGTGAACGTTTAAGTTGTACTTTTTGTCATTCAATTGCATAACTATTACATAAATTGTGAACGTTTGAGTTATACCTTTTTGTCATTCAATTGCATAACTATTACATAAATTGTGAACGCTTGAGTTATACCTTTTTGTGATTCAATTGCATAACTATTACATAAATTGTGAACGCTTGAGTTATACCTTTTTGTCATTCAATTGCATAACTATTACATAAATTGTGAACATTTGGGTTATACTTTTTGTCATTCAATTACATAACTAGTGAACGTTTAAGTTATACTTTTTGTCATTCAATTGCATAACTATTACATAAATTGTGAACGATTGAGTTATCTTTTTTGTCATTCAATGTGCACAACTCGTACATGATTAAGGGAACATTATTTAAGTTAAATGACTATCAGTAGCCATCAATGAGTAATACCTAAAGACCATTTACAAATACAAATAATAAATAAATTAAGAAGAAAGGTATTCGAAGACAGAGTTTTAATTAGTGGAGTTAGGTACAGAGACAAACAGGTTGGGCAAGCATGGTGAACCTGTGCCCCTGTGGCACCTGATACATATCCATACCACCAAGGAGTACCACAGGTTTCACACCTGGAAATTTTAAATTGTCGGTTTCGGCATTTTTTAATTCCTCGAATACCTATTCAGGGAAAAAACATGGGTCAACTCCTTTTAGGAGCATGGAGATTATTTTCTCTGATTTCGGGGTGTACGTGTAGTACTCGTTTTTTGTCCTACCCAAAGCAGTCATTACTTTGCGATAACCTTTAATATCATCGCACATTAATTTTATTTTAGAATAATTAATTTTTTTCGTTTTAAAATGTTTGCATGTTAACTCACCTAATTTTATAACGTCCTGTGTTTCCATGGACGTAATTATTATAGGCGGCGCCTTTTTCTTTCCGTTGGTTACGTTTTGTTGCTGGTTCTTTTGCTGCTGCAGCATTTCCTTTGTTTGCTTCCTGATGTTGTTGTTCATTATCTTTCCGTTGTGTTGTTGTATTTTCTTGCCTTTGTTGTTGCTGCACCAGGTCTTTTAATTTGAGGATTGCTTCTTTTTGTTTATTCAGTCTCTCTTTTTTGGTGTCGATATCCGCAAGGAGCTTGTCTAGTTTCGCCGGATCTGTTTCAGTACCTGTGATATTGTTTTCTTCATCAGCGGGTAATTCAATTTCACTTGGGTCAAGGTCAACCAATTCGTTGAATTGGTTGCCTGCTCCCGTGTATTCACTTTTCTTTCCTTTTACATTTTTTTTTCGCCATCTGTATTTGGCTTGCGCCGCTTTGTTTTAAACTCGGCTGTCGCTCCAGTAGGCTCCGAGTCATCGTTTTAAAGTCCGCCTGGCCCCTTTTCATGAAAGGTGACTAACCCTATAGCACTTTATGTTTGTTTCCACATTTTTTTTTAATTCCTCATTGGCGGCCACACTGTGTAATCCACACTTGCACACTTACACTCACTGTCCTCGATCGCGCGACGAATTTTTTTTTCTTTTTCTTTCCCCTGTTGCCAAATATACGTCTCTTCTCTTTGACGTGCCGATGATGAATGGCGGGTTGTCATGTATTTACTAAACTGTGCACTTTTTAATGCGTTCCAATTATTTAGAAATTTAAACCCAACAGCAACAATTACTTATAAACAATTTGTGCATGAAATTAACAAAGAGTGGATAAGTGATCGGCTGCCTGAAAACACCGCTTCCGAATATCCTCAACCATCTACATCTGGCGTTAAAAGGACTGCAGTAAGTAAAGATCCTCCAGAGCGATTGTCATTAGACTTGCGGAAACATGAAACTATAAAAGTTATTACTGGCGGCAAAAAAAAATTCCAGAAAGTGTAGTGCAGTGCATAAAAAGAAAAGTTTAACTTCTTATATTTGTAAGTTTTGTCAGATTCCCCTTCATAGGGGTGAGTGTTTTCAAAAACACTATACATTAAAAAAATATTACAGTAAATAAAATTATTACTATATAAGAAACTGAATAATAAAATATTCCGAAACATTATTACGCTTTTCTCTTACTACATGAACTCTTGGAACTTTCAAAAATGAACATTTACTGTTTGGTCCATGTTATACATTAAATGGAGTAATAGAAAACTAAACTAAAAATTTAATTTCTTTAAAATTTCATCTACATCTTTGAAATACTATGTGATGCCTATTTTTCAAATTTCATTGGAGTCTTACTATTAGTTGTGATGATGTGGGGAGGAAGTATTGTGCCTGGCACGGACACTCCGTTCACTTCCTCCTCCATCATTATTACCGTCGTAAACTGTCCACCAACTTGAGCAAAACTGCACGACAAACCGTCCACCAGATAGAAATAGAAAAAAAACATAGTTTAATGGTTTATTGCTGGTGATCACCATTTTTTTATTTTAATGCTTTTTATGTTTTTAATTTATTTTAAAGTTTTTAATTTAAAAGTAGATTAGTCAAATTAATTGGAAAGTACACCATTTGCAAGGAGCAACTTGCGGAGGACATTTTTATTCGTAAACATAAACGGAAATTAAGAAACACTCCACTGACACTGTTTATGGTTATTCTTCTATTACACCAATTTACTTTAAATGAGACATATACGTTTAGATTTGCTTAATATTTAATGTACCCGTTTGGATACTAGGGTATATCCACGACACTGATAATTGGTTTTTACGTTGACGGCATTATTAAACTTAAAACTGACACGGGATAATGAACGGCTCGACCGCTCCGTTCAGTGGTTGGGATGAGACTCCACGATATTTTGCTCGTTCAGAGCTCACTCGCACATCGTGGTCATGATGGCATGTGTGAGTGAAGATCACATTGGTTTATTTTTCATAAACAAGGCCATAGGAATAAACCTGAAACTCAAGGACGGGGCATAATGGGCATCCAGGAGATGTGTGTTTGTTGAAACAAACGAATCGCATCTCGTCGGATGCTAATGGCTTTGTATTTGTTTATGTATCTAATTCGTAAGGGACAAGATTCGCCGAATCAAAGGACAAGGGAAATATGACCTAATGCATAGTTCGGTAATGAGGGTCGGCTAGATAAATAGCAGCCGCTCATTAAATAGAAAATGTGATTCGGATACCTAAACGATGTGAATTGTCTATGGTATGCATTGCAGCTGTTACGATAGCCGCAATGCCGATGCACATGGTGCTAATAGGTTTAAGACGCGAGATGCGTATTTGCTTTGGTTTGCACATTGTGCGAGTCAGAGAATTTTATTGCTGGAAGAAAAACGTCGCCAGCTAAATGTATACATAAGGAAGTTTATCGTATACATGAATGAAGCTGGGAATAGGCGACACAATGCTAATTATCTCTGGCTGGAATGGTTACATGATATGTGAACCGAGGGTTTTTCTTTTCAGGAAATTTATGATAAGGAAATTAAGAACTCTTACAGGGGATTTGTAAGCGAAGGAATGCTTGAAAAGGTAAGAATTCTTTTGCAGGTACTTTTGGGTTATAATAATTGGATCTGTTTGATGCGTGAAGCATTTAAGATGCTAATGCGAATTGCATTAGCGAAAGCTGGTGCAGACCGGGTTGTGGTTATGGGGGTTTTTTCAGGAAGGCGAGCCGTGGGATCTGGCGGAACCGCCACAATGATATTACATGTTTTCTAAAAAGTGCACTTTTTTCATACTTCACTCATTTTCCCCCGCTAGACGTGTGAGTCAAGCCCATGGTGTTACCCGCCGATAGTGTGTTAACGAAAATTACTGTTCACATGCGAAAAAGTAAATTTAAAGTGGAATCATTTTCTAATTCTTACTCTCGTTTCAACTTTTCCAATGACATTAAACTCAAAACATATGTTTATTAAATATTTAATACGTAATTAGTATCACCTAAAAATTATTTGTCATAATGTAGTACGAAATTGCTATTTAAGAGGATATGACGTTACAGATTGTAGTACAGGAAGTGTTAGTTGTTCAAATTTTCAAATCGTTTGCTGCCTTGTTGTCGCTGACCGCCTTCATATACTCAGAGTAATGAAGAAGTCCATCTTTATTGGTGTCAGCTATCAGCAAAAACTCATCAATTATTTCTGAAAGAATATATAGAGAATTGTGTATCAAAAGCTAAGATGATGCTTACGGATGATGTTATTAAATTCATCTGTTGCATTTTGCAAGTAAGAGTCTCGGTCTTCCCTTTTGAAGGAGTTCCCACTATGCAATGCCGCTTGTAACATTTCTAATCCATCGAGAGCGCTGTTTCTGTCATTATCGTGAACCTAGATCATAACAAAAAGAAAAAAACAAACAATAATATAAATCGGATTCTAACTAACTCGAATCGTGCGACAAACGTTGCTGGGGAGCGTTATAGCCAGTAAGTGAAGTCCAGGTTTCGTCCATAACCTCCGAATTTTTTTAATTTATTTTTGAAGGTTAAAATAAGAATATATTTGTAATTAATGAAGTGTAAACGTTTTTATTGAAGAAAAATAATAATCAATTTAAACTCCCAGAAAACTCACTTATATCGTCAGATTCGTACACCTGAAAAAAAAATTGTATGATGGTACAAAATTGTATAATGGTACAAAATTGTATGAACTTCCTTCGAACGACTTTAATCTGCCAGTAAGCAGAAACCTGACAAATGACGAAATCAACAAATACATGCAACAAATGGACGAAATCGTAAAACAAACAATGGACAAAACAATTCCCAAAACAACAGTTACAGATCACATAAACATGTACAGAAACACAACAATAAACACACCCCACAACAAAAAGAGCAGACTGCTATCGAAACTAAAACAATTCCATAGACAGTTTACAGACAGTTTACAGACAGACAAGACCAGGAAATAATATCACTGAAATCCCGATTAAAAAACCTCCAACAACTACTTAAAGCTAACTATAGATTAGCAACAAATTTGTATTGGAACAAAAGAATTCGAGCTATAAAATCTAATAACCCGAATATGTTCCCACAAATAAATAAAATATTCAGGAGAAATAATCAAAACGAGATTCAGTGTCTCCCAATTCCACGTACTGATGTAAACAAGCAGCTGCTAACCAACATTCGCATAGATACAGAGAACGCTATCCTCAATAGTGAGCTTTACGTGATGGAAGATCCTTTGGAAAAGGTGAGCGCTGTGGGAGCTGTCTTTCAGGAAATGTACAAGGTGAATGAAAGCATCCGCCGAAATCACGATCTAGAAATTTCACATTGGCAATAGGAGAATCCGGGTTTTACTGAATTCAGTGACGATAATCTGTCAATTGACATTAATGCCAATGGTGGGGCTGATAGCCTCTCAATTGCTAGGGAAGGAATCCAGAGTATCTTCGACTCATTAAGAAGCAAAAAGTCAGTGGGAATAGATGGAGTACCTAACATCGTACTCAAGAACCTGCCCCCAATGGCAATAGATATATATATACGGTCCTGTTTAACAACGCGTTGAATAATGCATATTATCCCGCGCGTTAGAAAACGGCTATCATTCAGCTCATCCCAAAAAAGGGCAAAGACTGTACAAACCCAATGAACATGCGTTCGATAAGATTATTCCCAAGCATCAGTAAAGTATTTGAAAAAACTATTAACAAGGCTCTGCTAAAATGGGTAGACGACAACAACATTATTCCAAATAACCAGTTTGGCTTTAAGGCGGGTCATGAAATCACACATGCCCCAGCTAAACTGGTCTCGGACATACAATGGAATAAATGTAGCAACCAATGCCAATCAACCTGTCTGATTGACTTAGAAAAAGCCTTTGATACCGACTGGATCGAAGGGTTATATTACAAACTGGTCAGACATGGCATACATAAGCCTTTACTATATGTTCTTTATGATATGTTAAAGGACAGGAGGTTCGTGGTCAAAAATGGTAATGTGACCTCTAATAAAACGTATAATATCAAGAATGGCTTGCAACAGGGCGCGGCACTTTCTCCGATTCTTTTTAACGTTTACATTAGCGACTTATTAGATGCACTTCCGCAGGCTATTGCGTACGCAGACGATCTCATAATTTACAGAACAGCTCCGAAAGTTGCGATCATAAATAGGTTAATACAGCGAGACTTCAACAAAGTGCAGCGCTATTGCGATGACTGGAAGCTTAAGATCAACTTCCAGAAATTTGAAGACATCCTATTTAGAACCCCATTATATAAAGCCACCAACGACACAAGGAAAAACTGGCGAAAGCTAGTTATCGTGGGACCGCATGGAGATAAACTGGAAACCAAGAGTTTAGTTAAATACCTTGGCATCTGGCTAGATCAATATCTGTATTTCAACAGACATGTAGACGCTGCTTTGGTCAAAGCTAGAAAAACTTTTGCTATGACAAGGAGGCTATTTCACAGTAGCCAACTTGACAGTAGGGTTAAAGTCATATACTACATGACGCTAATCAGGCCAATGCTCATATATGGTTGTCCAGTATGGTTTAACATAGGTCCAAATTTGATGGAAAAGATCCGGGTGCTCGAAAGGAAGTGTCTCAGAACTTGTCTCAGATTATATCGAACACCGGAATCGGAATACAAAAAGTACTACTTGATATTACACCTACTTTCAAAAATGCGTGCTGATCGAATTGATAATATACTTATTTAATAGATAAAAAACTATCTTTCTGACCACTCAAACACTTAAAATTAAGGTCGGTATCCCCCAAGCACTATACTCTCACCTACACTACGGTCTCACCGACTCAAGCCTCCGCCAAATAAGAATGTCCCAAATCATACGGGGAGACAACTTGACCTGGTGTTTACAACGGACCCCTATAATTCCTCAGTTGGCCTTAGTCCTCACGCCCTCTCAACCATTGACAATTACTATCCTCTGTTTCTGTTATCCCTATATCGTAACTGCGTAGCCCAACCCTATCATCTCACGACAGCTTTTCCTACAACTTCCGCAAAGCTAACGTTCGCCTTTTAAATGGGCATCTTAGTAAATTAGCGTTTCGCTTTGAACATCTAATGGCAGAAGAAGCTACTGCCACTCTCTATAAGAAAATATACAATACCGTTTCCCTATATGTCCCTTATTCTCGATATAGAATATCGGTTACATCGACTCCATAGTACAACCGCAAATTCCGCACTCCTCGGAACAAGAGGAATAATTTGTGGAACATTTTCATAAGAACGCGTTCCTCCCGAGACTTCTCCAACTATTTCGGTTCCTTTTATAACTTCACCGAACTTTACAACTCCCTCTACTTCAATTATCTCACAAAAACACAAAACAACCTGATCAATGAAGCCACTACTTTTTCCACTTTATAAATTATACACGGAAATCTGACGCCTATACCAACTCCCTTTCCTTTGACACGATTACTTGAACCGACCCGCAAACTACTGCCAATTTATTCGTTTCTTTCTTTAAAAAATCCTTCGCGGCCAACCCTTTCGAGCTTAACCCGTCTTACTTACTTTCTAGCCTAAGCCGTTTTACTGCCCGAATTCTTCCTTGGCTCTTTCATCTCTCAACTTATTCACCATCACCTAGTTGAGGAAAAATTCAACTTACTTAAAGACGATTCCAGACCTGGCCCTCCTAGACTCCCTACTCTCTTTTCCTCCGCTCGCAAAGGCATTCAATCTATTCCTCACACAATGTGTTTTCCCAAGTATTTGGAAATCCGCTTTTGTCACCCCCATACATAAAGAGGGGCCTAAAAACGATATTAGTAACTACCGTCCTGTGGGGGTTCTTTAAAGCATTCACAAAGAACCCCCAATTCCCTTTAAATCACACGCCTTTCCACACCCAACAAAGCTATTTTGCTTACCTGTAATCGAGCAGCGTAAGCTACCCGTCAGTATCTTGCACCTGAAACATAAATTCACGGCAAGTTTACCATCTTGCCATGTCATCAATTAAAACTATTTCAGTCCGTCTGCGTGAACCGATCGGTTACTATGGGCGTCCACATACCCATCAAACACAGACCAATACTTCCGAGTATTCTTGTTCGTTACAAAGCAAACCACAACTCGCGCCTAACTGCCAAGTGTCGAATTCTTTGCCAGTGTAAATATTCACACTGGAATTCGACACTCGACTCACTATGGATGCAATGCACAATTGACGTGGATAAATACACAACCGTCAGTGTGTAATCATTCCGATCACCAGATCAGGTCCCGCGGTATAATTCCCTTAAACAACTCTCGTACCATTAACCAAGGTAAACAAACGCGTATTTTAGCGTTTGAACCCCGAAATAGCGTTTCTGCTGACATAATACTCAGAAACCTATTTCTGCATCAACGAATCGCAAGTTCAAACATAGCAACATTTTCCGGCCGCTATCCGAGCGACCATCTATTTGCACAGCTGACCTGAGTTGAATTCGAATATCATTTAGGCAGTTGTTGTTGCCGTTTTTCCTTATTGGACTTCAGTCTATATTTGAAATGCTGTCCTTTCCATGTACAGGACCTTTCTCTGTATGTGTGCAATCTTGATAGAGATATCCGCGCGAAGCAACATCTAGATTCATGGAGGAGTCAGATAGTAACCGGCGGACCACGCACACTTACCGCGTACGTTGCGTTTTCGAGAGTCAAAATTTCACCGCCGTCTGGTACATACGCACAAGAATTACAGTGAACATTTTTTAAATTAAAATTAAGAGTCAGATCACAACCCCCGTCGCGTATACTTACGCTAGAGTCAGATCATAGCCACCGCGAAATGCACACGTACCGGGGACGTGGCGTTCAGTAGAGTCGTATTACAACCACCGTTCGCGACGGTCGGTTCGCCTCCCGCTCTCCGTGGCGCTGCGGAGACGCCTTATATTTAACCCGAGTCGGAATTAGTGTTTCGTCAATTAAAATGATGATATTTGTAATCAATGAAAAGTAATCTGTTTTTGTAAACTAACTAAATGTCAAAATATCGTGCGAATAAAAAGAGCCTCTTTACAAGAAACTAATTCAGTGTGTTTAATTTCGTGTGCTGTGTCCGCTCGGTTGCGAAGATCAACCATCGTTTTCTTCCCCCTTGCGTTGGTGATCAGTGTCCACGTGAACAATAGACGATGGGGACGGAAGTGAATCAGCGCCGTACGTCGGCGCAACCTACTTCGCCCCCCACAGTCCCATCGCCAGACTGTTACATATTTCAAAACTGTTCGAAGGCATTCTTTACAACGCGTTATGTTTCCGCTGCAAATCCATCATCTCACCCAACAAGCATGATTTCCTTACGGGTAGGTCGACCACCACCAATCTAGTTGAGTTCTCATCCCACGCTCTCTGTGCCTTAGAGAATGACAGCGAAGTAGATGTAATCACAACCGATTTCAGTAAAGCCTTCGACAAAATCTCCCATAACCTCATCCGTTTAAGTTATCCTCCCTTGGCTTCGAATTCCTACTGATTAAGTGGATTTCTTCCTATTTTAATGATCGAACCTACCTTGTCAGATTTAGATCCACCCTCTCCGCTCCTCTTCTTCCCACATCAGGAGTTCCCCAGGACAGTCTTATTGAACCCCTCCTATTCATTCTTACTATTAACAATATAAACTCCAGTATCAAGTACTCCTCCATCTCTCCATACGAGGACGACACTAAACTCTTCAAAACGATCCGCTCTTCTCTCGACTCCTTACTTCTCTAAATGGATCTCGACATCTTTTCAACTTGATGCCAAAACAACTGCCTCGAATTAAATATTGCCAATTGGAAAATGAAAGCTATTGTGTGGTTTAAAATGCTAGTGAAGGGTCAATAAGTTAATATAAGAAAAAGGGTAAGCTAGGATAATCGTAGCGTTTAGTTTTAAGTTGTAAAAAATATTTAAGTACGTGATGAGTTAATGTGTGTCTAAAGTAAAACTGACTTAACATCTATCTACATACCGCTTCAGAATATGGCAGACTAACTTGTAACCACTTCCAATCATACTAGCAGTGCAATTTTCAGGATACCTTTTTCTGATTCATATTTGATGACCTTCCTTGTGTTTATCTCACAAATAATCCAACAGTCTCTGCCAGCACCTTTCATAATAGGAGGAGACTGGAATGCACGACATACTGCATTTAATGACATCAAATGCAACAAATACGGCTGCCAACTCCTTGATCTCCTCCGACTTCATCCATATGTCTACGCAGACTGCCCGTTGCAAACTACTCGAATTTGCAGCTCAACCAAGTCAACAATCGATTTCTTCCTAAAGTCTACAGATAGCTATTCATCTAATCCTCCCACAGTGTCCTTCACATTCCCTTCGGATCATGGCTCTGTCCACACCTCGGTTCAAATCCCCTCGCTTGAACCACTCTACACTCTGAATCCTATTCCAAATTTCACCAAAACAAACTGGAAAAAAGTCAATAAGGATATTGCTGCTAGCTTTTCAAAATTTTCTTTACCGGAATCTTCTAACCTGCCCCCTACACAAATTGACCAAGCAGCGGCCCAAATAGAGCAAATACTGGGAAATGCTCTCTTCAGCCATACTCCCACTATCGTTCCTCATAATCACTTAGGAAAACCCCTACTACTCACAAAATTATTACGTATAAAAAAACAACTCCAACGAAAATTGCACACTAGCTACTCACTTTTTATTAAACAACAGATCCAGCTATTGACCTCCCTGATAAATGGACAACTAAAAGTTTTCACTAATCAGACCTACACATCCACCCTAAACAGTATCAAACCAAATCGCGATCTATTTAAAAACATAAACAGACTAACGGGTCGCAAACTCAAGCCTCGAACAGATTATCTTATTCACCCAACTAATAATAACATCGTCCAGTCGGACACTGATATAGCAAACTGTCTCCCTGAACATTTCTGCAAAGTCCATAAGCAAAACGATATCCTCCCAGTAACAAATTTCCACGATACTGTGAACGATTACATTCCACGCTCACTGGAGCCATCCCTCACACCATTTATTACTGAATTCACCGAAACCAATAAAGCATCACACCCCGTAGGAATCGACACATTCCTAAGCCTTGAAGAACTATCCGAAGTCATTACTTCACGTAACAATAAAAAATCGACTGGCCTAGATGGAATCCCTAACCTCCTATTCAAAAGACTCCACCCAGGCAACTTGCTCCTGATTCTCGTTCTTCTCAACCACATAATAAACGCTTCACATTTCCCTAAAAGTTGGAAAACAGCGGTGATCGTCCCTATTACCAAATCTGGGCCCTCCAAGTACCCGGATAACTTCCGTCCGATATCGCAGCTAAACTCGCTTAGCAAGATTCTTGAATGTAAAATCTACAAAAATCTTCCCTCATTTGCCAGGGATAACTCCCTCATTCCGAACTCTCAATTTGGCTTCCGCTCACAACACCCCACTTGTCATGCTCTCTTAAAACTGACACATGATGTGACGACCCACCTCCAAAACCAATCCCCAACGGTATGTGTCTCCCTAGACATAGCTAAAGCATTCGACTGTGTCTGGATCGCAGGACTGTTATACAAACTTCATTCAATGTATGGATTAAACATCCACTCCACAAAACTTCTCGCTTCTTACCTCTCTGATAGAAAGTTCATGGTGAAAATAAACTCAACTCTCTCGACACCTTATAGCATAACCGCAGGAGTTCCTCAAGGATCCATCCTCGGCCCACTACTATACCTTCTTTATACATCAGACGCACCGCAGCCACTGTTACCCAATACAACAATGCTCAACTATGCCGACGACACCTTAATTTATTCAAGCAACAAGCTTGTCAAGGAGGCAAGAAACTGTATTAACAGATATCTCCCAATCCTGTCAGCCTACTTTACCAAGTGGAGAATTCAACTAAATCCAACCAAAATTTAGCTCGTTGTTTTTAAAGGCAGAAACGCGAGTTGTACAAACAATTATTCGCTGCCATAATAAAATCAGAATTAAAATAAATAACAATATAATTAAACCCTCCAAAACCTTAAAGTATCTAGGTATAACCTTTACCAACAATCTGTCATTCTACGCCCACATTAAAAATACGATTCGTAAAGCCACAACCCAACTGAACCTCTGCAGAAAAGTCATGTACAAACCGAATGGTCTCTCTCCCAAAGTCAAATCACTTATCTACAAACAAATAATCAGACCCACTCTCACATATGCATGCCCGATATGGTATCATATCACACCCGCCCAAATGGAGAAGCTACGCAATTTCGAAAGGAAATGCTTCAGGCTTATCACTGGCCTCAACCGACATCCTAACTCCCACAAATATTACAACAGTAGTTCGCTCTACTATGCCGCTAATATTGAACGTATAGATCGACGCTTCCTCGAGCTGTCCATCAAATTTATCGAAAATCTTCCCAATAATCCCAATCCGATAATAAATGCGCTCACATCGACTCCGTCAGACAACCGAACTGCCTACCCGAACTGTCTCCACACCAGAACCCTCTTCACCTCTGGCAGGTTGGTCAACAACTCCAATGAGATTGTATACCACAATACTGAACTCTCACCTCACCAGTTTAAATATTGTAATATACAACCCTTTTCTAATATCTTGCGTTTCAACGACCAATCGGAAAGTGTTCCCCCAACCCATATCCCCGACTGATAGTACCCACCCTAACCCAAATCCTACCCATCGACCACTATACCTCCCGCCCCACCCTACTCTAACTTATTGTAATAATAATAGATTTAATAATTAGATAAGCTAGGCTAAGCTAAGTTAAGTTAAGTTAAGCAAATTAGTTATAGGTTAAGTAAATAATTATATCCTGGTTTTCTGACCTTTTCCAGGAAGCCCCACCTGCTCCTATCTTGTCCACCCATGAAATATGTAACTTTAGAATAATGTTTGAAAAATGTTCTAGCAAGTATGTGTAAACGATTAAAGCTAAGCTAATTATAAGTTATCTGTATTACTTATTGTGTTCCTTGTGTTTGATCTGAACCGCTCTACCGTTGTCCAGCACAAGAATCAATTGAACCAATGCATTACTACACATGTGAGCATTAGTCAAGATGTTAATTAAATACATATTTATACTTTTTTCACAATAGTATATCACTTTCAAAATTAAATAAGTGGATATTCTGATAGTCCCCTGCTAGTACATAAATTTCATATTTAACAAATACAACGCACACTTCCTAAGCAAGTTTTAGCAGTATTCCAGAGGACAGTTTTACCACTTCCATAATACGGTGCCATAAACGAACACAATCCTCAGAGGAATCATACTCACTTTGAAATAGTAAACATTTTTCTCGGCTTCCGTCATTTCTTCGAGATTAACATTGACACCAATACTATGCAACTCTTCCTGAATGTCACTGAAAGGATTTGAAGCAAACAGTAAAACCAATCTATAAAGGATTCTGATTAATACTCATACTGTTCTTCGTGCGTCAAATATTGGTCTACTCGTTTGTTTGTAGATAGCTCACTTCGCGGATGATGGGGCCCTCTTTTTACGCTACTGGTCAATTGCAATTGACCGACAACAGCCAAAAGCAACGAAAATCTTGACCAATTCTGCTTGTTCCACATATTGAACACTTTTGCCTCATATTATATATGCGGTTCAACCGCATCTGATATTCAAAGCACACTTGATTAAGGAGACCTCAAAATTAGGACTCATTGCGCAAGCTCATAGTTTTTTGTGTAGCCCAACAAATAGATGGCGATGTCATTAACAACAGGTATATTTTTTAAATATTCACCATACCGTATAATAAAAATGATATAGTCCCCAGCAACCAAAGATTGTTTTGTCGATCAAATTTCAAATACACCCAGGCATCACAACCGTAATTCTGTTTTATTAAATTAGTCAATTGCAATCGTTCGGTTTTTTTTACGAGAAATACACCAAAATGTGTAATCGCATTGGTGACAAGGACGCGTATGCCAATGCAGAGAAGGAATACGAGAAGTTCTTGAAAACCAAGCCGGTAATAAACTCTGCAAAGCTTTACGAGAACATTTATACATCTCAAAATAGAAGGTGCCCATGTAAGATAAATGTAGTCCGTGTGATTGATTATTGTTTCAGTATTAACTATTTTCTCTTTAGATCTTTTCAAAGGATATGGGATTGAGCACGAAGAAAACCCTATGTATCGTACAACCAACTCCGAATATGGGTACTATACTCCGAATAGCTACACCATACCGACTCGCATATACCCGCTGCCACAGAAATTTTCCAATGACAACTACAAATATGGAATGTACAGGAATTTCTCACTCAACACCTAAAACAATCGAATACTGCCTAAATTAACATTAAATTTTTTGGTCTAATCACTAACTATCATCATGATTAAAAACTTATCAGGCTCTGATTAAGAAATATTTAGTTCTCGAAATAATAAAGATTTAGGACTGGATCAACACCGTATTTGCTTTTCATCCATTAATCGTTGGCTGTGGAAAATTGAAAGATAAAGTCGGGAAAAGGCCTTTTTTGAGGTATAGTAAAAACTGATCGATTTCTCATTTAATTCAAAAACAGTGTTGTCCTATAATACTTCTCTCAGTAAAGGCGAATTTGTAGCGCTGAGTCGGCGACGTGAATTGCTATTTGTCCCGAACTGGGTCCTTCAGTCAAACTTCGAAGGATGGTCAAGGATTTCTCCCAATCATTTCACGGAGCCTTTGATTTAATGAAGTGGTATTTCACCGGAAGGCTGAGTATTGGGATTAAACCTATCACTCACTAATTGCTCTGAACTGCACAATGGCAAGGGTCTTCTGTTGAATATATGTATGCACAATCAAGCACATGATTGAACCTTCAGCCCCTATCTTGGTTAGAACCATTGTTTCATTATTGTAGAATTTCTAAGTTTTATTTTTGAAAAATTGACGCAGTAGTGCTCTTTTAAAGTGTTTCTGGTGATTACGCAACCGTAATGAAGAACACAGCACCAAAAGGAAATCGGAAAAAAAAAGCCAACAGCCCCGTATACCATAGTACGCGTCAGTGGTCGGTGCTAAGCTTTTCATATCGGGTTCCAATCGCGTTTTTCCCCAGCGTCGCAAAACACTATATCCTCCTGCGCCAGTAAGAGAATTTGCAGAGATCACAAAATATGACAATCTGACGGCGCAATGTGAGGGCGATATGGTGGATCTATCATCACTTCTTTGTCTAGGTTTCTCAATTTTTGTTGAGTCGTCAAATTGTGTGCCTTAGGGTTGTCATGATGAAACATCCACTTGTTCATCAATTCTGGTTTATGTTCATATCCCATTAATTATTGGCAATAGAGATAAGCGTCAATCATTTGGTCAAGCGGTGATGGGTCAAGGTGGAGAATACCCTTTCAATCCCACGAAACACCTTTTTTGCATTCAATTCTGACTCCGCCAGCGTTTGTGGCACTTCATCTCCTTTTTTTTAAAGAACCGTTGTACCGATTTCCGTACAAATTAATAGTATACTTGTATTTTTTGCACACTTCAGTTAAGCTACGACCGCGATAATAGGTAGAACACAATTCTAACGACAGAATAGAAGAGCGTCACTGCTGATTTTTGCACATCCTGTAGTTCCGTCTTAGACGCTTCTGACCAAATATGAGAATTTAATTTCAGTTGGTATGGTCTTCCATATTCACCCTTAGGCAGGCGATGGAAAAATGTCAGGAATTTAAGATTCCATTATATCATCTATTTACAGACTTTAAGGTCGCCTACGACAGCATAGCCAGGGTAGAACTATATAACGTCATAAGAGAGTTCAGCATTCCAAACAAGTTGATACGACTTTGTAGGTTTCCATGACCAACGTAACTAGTCAAGTAAAAATAGCGCGATTGCTGTCCAAACCAATAAACACCTTTAATGGACTCCGACAAGGGGACGGTCTGGCCTGCCTCCTCTTCAACCTGGCGTTGGAGAAAGCAATCCGGGATTCTGGCGTTACAACTAGAGGGACTATTGTCACCAAGTCCAGCCAGATACTTGCCTACGCAGATGACATCGACATCATCGGTAGAACCGAATCGGCTGTACAGGAATCCTTCACCCAGATCGAGCAGGCGGGACAAAAACTGGGACTGCACATTATTGAGGGAAAAACTAAGTACATGGTGGCAACTTCTGCGAAGAGAAGACCTAACGTCGGTCAAACTATCAGGGTAGCGGAGCCCGAATTTGAAATAGTGCAATCCTTTAACTACCTTGGGTCAATAGCATGAGCCGATAACAATATGGAAGAACAAATACGCGAACGGCTGATCAAATCCAACAAAGCCGACTATGGTCTATCAAGGCTCTTTAAATCCCGAAATTTATCCAGAACATCCAAGCTACTACTGTACAAGACCATGATCTTACCAGTACTCATGTATGGATCCGAGATCTGGGTGCTCAATAAGAGGCACTCTGAACTTTTAGCGGCGTTCGAAAGAAAGGTCTTAAGGAGAATTGTTGGCCCCGCATGTGAGGGAGGACGATTCCGGAGACGCTACAACCACGCAATCTACCTTGAAGCTAATGTTGTAAGAAAAATCAAGCTCGGTAGAATCCGGTGTGCGTGACACCTAGCTCGAAAGAGCGAAGAGGAGTCTCCCCGGAAAGTCCTTTGTGGCAGGATGTATAGAAGAAGACAGCGCGCCAGATCTTCTCTGAGATGGAGGGATGGTGTAGACCAGGAGGCCCAGAGCGTGGGAGTGCCAAACTGGATGACATTAACTCGAAATCGGGACCGATGGAGAGATTTGTTAAATAAGGCCAAGACCGGATCTCGGTTGTAGTGCCGATGATGATGATGATGGTCTTTCAAATTGTGGACAGGTTGGATAGGGTGAAACATTTCTTGTACCTTTTAAGAAACCTCACAAATTTGACGGCACATTTCAAAGCTTCAACATGTGGTTGTTGCAGAGAAAGAGTGAAATGGTTCAAATGCCAAGAATCGGTGGTTCCTTGGAATCGTGAATGCAAGTGCCGTTAATCGCTAGTCTGAATACGTTGGGATTTGTCTTTGGAAACAGGCAGCACTAGTATTTAAAGACATTGAATTCCTCACGATTAGATATCCCTATTGGTATATCCTGCTGAGGTCGGAATTCCATGAGTTGAACATATCCCGCCGGCTGATAATATGCTTCAATGAAGTTGGTCGCGCATGACCTCGAGAGTATGAGAAGCTTAACATGGGGCCATTATCAAATGAATAAAATGGGTTGGGGATAACAGACAAGAGATCATTTTTAAAAAAGAGAAATAGATTGAGTGAAAGTATGGTACCCTGGGGAACACCAGCACTAATTTGAAGGGATTGAATGGCAACAAAGAATGCCTCTTATCAATTGACTTAGTCAATCGTTCACTTCAAAGGAATACATTCTTGACAACAGAGCTGAATACCAAAATTTGTCGAACAACATCACTTTTCAGTAAGAGGCGCCAACAGATTTTCTGTGGAGGAGTCGTTTGATTTCAAATATTTTGAAAGTTAACGTGTAAACAGTGACTCTATTCTTTGATGGAATAGAAGTTGGTCTTATGACTCGATTAGAAGAGATTGATGATGCTTCACCCTTTTCTTGGGTATTGATGAGATATTCCCCGACATCTATCATTTGGGAATGGACCAGTGGAAGAGGACAAATGGAAAAGCTGCTGCAGAGATATTACGAACGAAAAAAAGCGTCTTTTCAAAATTATAGAAAGAGTGACCTCCAGGTCGGAACGACACTCTTAAGTTTTTTAGAACGTTGCTTAACAGCGTTTACATTGGTATTAATGAAACCGAGTCCCATGATATTACAAAATTCCCAGTGCAGACTCACATGAGACATAATTCAAACCCACACTAAAATGTTAGAACCAAAACAACGACACATCAGATCATGGCCGCGTGTTATATGAGAATCTCATATTTGATTGCGACGGTGATGCTTTGGCGGGCGCTGATGATTTAGTTGATTCTAATTTTGAGCCACGTTCTTCACTATGGTTGCATGTGTGGAATCTGTTGGAATCTCCACCCCACTCCCCCAACTAACCTATCACCATCAAGTTCTGTGGAGTGACGGCATTATTAACTCGCCAGGACCGTGCACCGGTCTTTTTGAAGGAGTTGAGGCAAAATCCTGGTTGCTATGGGAAAGTGTTTTGCTATGTGTAGAGATCACATCCAAGTCACCAATTATAGCGTTTGGCGAGGAAGTGAAGAAGGTTTGTAATTCAAACCCACGCTATAAGTTTGAGACTAAAGCGCTGACGCGTCAGACCACGGTGGCGATGAAATCTGTGCTCACAACATAAACTGTGATTGCTACGTTAATGGTCTGGTATACGACGCTAATGATGTTTTTGATTCTCTTTTGGAGACATATTCTTCGCTCCGGGTATATGTGAATGATTACTCACTCGAAATATTCATACCACTTCTCCAGCGACTATAATACGATCAACTTCCATGGAGCGATTGTGTGATTAGTTCGTGTAGAGCGTGTACCGATTCTTTAGGAGGAATCGACTTAAAGTTCCGGTTTATTACGAGAAAGTGTTTTGCTATGTGTACACATTTAAGACACCAATTATAGCGTTGGCGAAGCATTGAAGAATGTGATTCAAACCCACCGTAAAAGTTTTGAACCAAACACTGATACGCCAGACCATGACCGCGAGGATGTCTCAATTCACTATATAAACCGTGATTGCTACGGTAATGTTGAGGTATATAGCGGTAATCATTTTTTCGATTTTCTTTTGATGCTGTGTTCTTCCATAAGGTTGCGTGTGCATAATATGTAGGAACCGTCATGTCAAGTGTGCTAATATACCCGAACGCTTTTCGCCCAGAGATAGCCGGAATTCCCCCTCGCGCCCCTCAGACGAAGAGTCGACTATTTCACATAATGAACGGTCTATTTCAAAAAGTAAAACATACTGTTTTTTCGTACCTCAGACCAGATTGTCCACTAAATTTCGAAACATAATCAAAGATTTTAAAAATCCATACCATAATAGGATGGAATCTCACCGGGTGACAGGACATTGGGACCCAACCTACCATCAAATTCACTTTTTCAACCGGTCTGAGGGGTAGTCCAGAATTTCTGGTGAAACATATCTCGAACCCTATAGCATGAACGGAACAACTGGACCTTGGAACCCAATCTATCACCTTTTTCAGCTTTTTCAGTCAAGGATTTCTCCCGGATATTTCACGGAGTCCTTAGCATAATGAGGTGATATCTCACTGGGCCGTTAGGCGTTAAAACTCCATCTAC
Organism: Microdon myrmicae; assembly: GCA_963931805.1. NCBI lineage: Eukaryota > Metazoa > Arthropoda > Insecta > Diptera > Syrphidae > Microdon > Microdon myrmicae. The sequence continues at coordinate 26,723,906 of OZ007500.1, forward strand.
CACCTATTCTAAATGTCCCTTCAGGGCTGTCAGTCAAGGTCCAAAAAAGGGTCAAGGATTTCTTGTTACCATTTCATGGGACTTATACCGTGCCAGAATGGTATGGTTGGCCCATTGTAAAACGAGATCTAGGTATCCTGTAAGCAATCTTTTTAAGATATGTTATACTTAAAGATTAACAATTCAGTCTGGCTATGAAGGCCAAGGTAGTTTACTTGCGAGTGAGTACAGTATGGCTCTTGTGACGTTATAAGTGTTTTATATCACTCTACTTTTTGTGACCTCATCATTTAAATATATCTCTAATTTAGTAGATAGAATGTGTTGTATTAAAGAATAATTGACTCCTGTTTCACGTTCCAAGGGCATTCAATCCATTCACTCAATATGAATTGCCAGTGTCATTAATGAACGAGTATTTATTTTTTTGCAACTGTTCTAATGGTGGCTGCGTTTTACTTCTGCAAAATAATATTACACGCCGTGGTTATTAACATATCATTTTTTGTTTTTGTTCGTTTTTAAATTTCATGGAGGCCTAACACACCAATTTGATTTCTTAAATAAAGATTCAATGTAACCGCTATTAACTGTCGTCCCTCCCAGATTCAGATACGGTGTCAGTGCGCATGCCTATATCTTCACCTTCAAAACAATTCAGCTACCCCTGTTTCGGTTATAAAAACAAGGCCCACAAAGAACATTTGTATTTGGACTTGCATTACTTGCTGTAATTTAACCAAAATTCAGTTCTCAGGTTGAAGTTTTCATTATTAGCAGTGTGGACAATGCCAGTGAAATTTATAACGTTCAAAAGGCGTGAATCGAACTTCTAACGTCGGTGTATATATTTTACATTTTCCCTTGTAATCAAATTAAATTGCTGCTCGTCGTCGGTATCGTGTTGTTAATAAAATCTCGTTGAATGAAATAATAAGCAAGTTGGGTGGTTGGAAAGCAGCCCAGTGAACGTCCTTTCGCAGATACACACGGATTTTTAATTATATATGTTTACATCAGTTTTTTATATTGAAAAGTGGGTCATGACTGTAGTGCACGAGTTCTTCAAATGATTTACGAAATATAAATTGCATCCTAAAGGGTGAGATACGAATCAATCTCTAGCTACATAAGGGCATAAGTACACTACTTCCTTTAATTATACTAGGTTTCGGGTTTCAGGTTCCTCATCAAGTATTCAGATAACCAAACGAAGAAAAACAACCCTCCCGCAATTTGATATTCTGACATATCTGAAGGACTCGGTAGATTTGTATCAAATTTTAATGGCCCGCTGTGGTGCTACTTAGGGATACTCATTTCATTTTAAAGATCATTCCCATGAACCGCATTCGTTTGGAATTTAATGTGGGGATACTTTTACATTCTTTGGTGAATGGGTCACTTAATAAAGTGTACACAAGGTCACGTATCTATTCAGGATTCGTGTGCCAACCATCAATCAGCTGTCAGCAGGTGAAAGTTGTTAATTACACAGTTCTCGGCTTCCGCTTAGCAGGTGGCAATAATACATGTCCTTCAATTCAACAGCCCAATTCACCGCATGCCGACAGGAATTATGACTAAAGTGTTTCCTAGATACCGTTGATGCTAGTGAGCTTCCGTTATAGAGTATAATGTCACGCAGGTGTCACGAATAGAAAAGAACTTCATTCATATTCCTCAACTTCGTTAATATCCTGCTTGTGTTGTTTTCGCCTTAAGCCTCAGTTTACTCAAAATAGAAGAATAGAAAAAGTTCAACTGCCCACTACCAGTGGAGTATAATCCCAACTTCTACAGCCAACAAGTAATTGTTTCTGAAATGTAATCTCCCCTTAATCATTCGACGAACCTTTCTACAGAGAATTTAGGCATTTTTTATGATCTATGTGCATCCAGGGAAATTTCGATTACGCTTAATAATATGTAATAACATCAATTTCAGTTTGAAATGCTGCTATAAAAGATTTCTACGAGGGTTAGTAAGTGGCTGTGAGGGCTTTGAATAACTTTAAAAGGACGGGCTGTAAAATATGAAGACATTTACAAGATTGTATTTATAAATACAAAGTTGATGTGATTAAGGGAGGAGATTGACTAAAAAGTAAAATGTTTAGACAGTTGAACAGTAAGTAGGGAGGATATCGATTGTTGTTAATTCCGGGTTGTGTATATAAGGATGAGCAAGTGTTTATAATACGCAAGGCAGTTTGCACAGAAATAAATGAAATGAAATATCAACAAACATTGCTTTTGAAAAGGTCAAGTGTTCCTTCAGAAGCAACAAAACAATCCACTGAAAGCATTAGGTAAGGTTCCTGTTTTAACTTAACCACATATACAATTGACACCATTGGCGCAAGGCTAATAACCTTGCGCGGAAAAACAATTATTATGGAAAATTTAACAAGCCTCGGGGCTTGCTAAATAAGGCCAAGACCGGGTCCAGGTTGTAATGCCGATTATGATGATGATGACAACTGAGACCGTTGCTGTTTGCAATATTTATAATATAAAATCCCCGTACAACAACGATTGTTTGCTACCGTTAAACCACACAGTGCGGACGAAAGATAAGAATGGGGATAAGGAATAATGGTGTTTATGACGACGAGAACATATATAATCAGGCAGATTTGTGCATATTCGTATGGTTCGACTGAAGAACAATGTGCAATGTTCAATGTTTATCCGCGGACGTCTAAAGTTAATTTTTGACATGAAATCATAAGCACTCTCTGATTGACGAGTATCCCAGGACAAGTATTTAGACATGTGGAAATCATTCACTCAGTTCAGTTAAACAACGATCGTCATAATATAGCAAAGAAATGGGCAGAATACTTTATACCTGTAATGTAAAGATGTGTTATGAGTTATTTTCTCTGCCAAGTAGAATTTGCATAAAGTAGTTTATGCAAATTAACTACTTGGCGAGTTATTCTCCTTGTATAGGTAAAAAGGGGAAACTAACGAAGGGGGATTAGTGGATGTTGGGGGGACCTGGACTCAAGGTCGGTCCGTAACAATACCTTCCCCCCTTAAATAGTGATAGCTTCATTCTTAGAAGAGGAATGAAGCTTGGGTACAAAAGTATCAACCTGTAGCGTTGATCCCTACACCGTCTGTGGTGTGTTATCTTCCCTTGTTTGTCGTGGTCTTGTTTGATTTTGGCTTCCTCTATTCGTAATAGGGTTTTAGCCTATTATTGTGCACCACACATTTCTTCTCCCTACCTTAACGACGCTGTTTACCGGACTATTTATTTGCACTACCTTATAGGCACCCCTCCATATGGGAGCTAATTTTCCTTGCTTTTGAGTATGGCGTATTAAAACTTTGTCGCCCACATGGAACGTGAATGGGCGTGTCTTACGGTCGTAGTACTCTTTCGATTTCTTCTTGGAAGTTAACAGGTTACGCCTTGCTATTTCGTACGTATGTTGAAGTTTGTACTTCAATCGCTTATGGTAAATGTCATAGTTGTATACCGGTACTCGTCGGTACTTCCGGGGTGAACCCAAATAGACAGTCCATTGGCGTAAGCTTAGTACCTTCGTGTACATTGGTGTTGTATACGAATGTTGCCGTTCTCAGGTACTGGTCCCATGATTGGGAATTTCCATCCACAATGCTCCGCAGGTAATCTACGAGTGGACGATGGGCTCTTTCTAACACTCCATTCGATTGTGGGTGGTACGCTGAGGTTTGTAGTTTTTTCATACGGAGCAGTTTGCACACGCTTTTGAACAAACTGCTTAGGAAATTGCTTCCCTAATCCGTGACCAGTTGCTTCGGAACACCATACCGAGCAATTATTTGGTCGAAAAAGACTGTGGCCACCGTTTCTGCCTCCGCATCTGGGAGAGCGTAGCAATCTATATACTTCGACAAGTTGTCTTGGAATGTAAGTATATATTGATTGCCGGTAGGAGTGCGATCAAGAGGACCTACTATATCTAAGTATACTTTGTCGAAAGGCCTCTTTGCAATGTCGGTTATTACCATGGGCATCCGTATGTCCGGTGAAGATTTCATGGTTTGACATGTTTTACATACTTTGATGTACTGTTTAAATTCGCGCATCATGTTCTTCCACCAAAAATTTCTACGTATTTTGTGATACGTTTTACTCACTCCTTGGTGTCCACCCAAAGGAGGATCATGGTATTCCCGGAGTAGGAACTGAATGTCTTCAGGATTGGTTATCCCCATTTCTTTTTCCGTACAGACCGGAATGGGATCCTCGTTAAGAGAGGACTTATCGTCGTTTGGACTATCCTGAGTTCCTTGACTTGCCCTTAACTTTTTAGCTTGGGCGCGTGTTAGTACATTGCACCTTGGTAGTGTGAGAGTCTCATCACAATTTTGCGGGATACGACTCAAGCTATCCGCATTAGTGTTGTATTTACCCGGTTTATACTCGATTTGGTAGTCAAACTCCAGTAGTTTGCGATAGAACCTTAGTAAACGTGACGTGGGGTCTTTCACGTTGAATACTCCCTTTAATGGCTTGTGGTCCGTGTATATATTAAATTTTCTCTCTTGTAAATAACAACGGAAATTCTTAGCCGCCCAAACAATGGCTAGTAACTCTTTCTCGATTGTAGAGTAGTTCTTTTCCGCCTTATTCAAGGTTCGACTGGCATATGCGACTGGCTGGTCCTTACCGATTTCGCCTTGCGACAGTACCGCACCCAGTGCTTCGTTGCTCGCATCTGTGATCAGATTAAAGGGTTTTGTAAAATCTGGATAGATTAACAGAGGCGGCGAGACCAATAACTCCTTTATGTTATCAAATGCTTGTTGGCATTTGTCTGACCAGGTGAATTTGACGTCCTTCCTTAACAAATTTGTTAAGGGGCGTACTATCTTCGAAAAATGTTGAACAAATTTTCGATAGTAGTTCGCCAAGCCTAGAAACGATTGGACGTGCTTTACCGTTTTGGGAATGGGGAAATCCCTGACATTAGCTGTCGTGTCTGGATTTGGCATTGCCCCCTTTTCGGAACAAACATGTCCGAGATATACTACTTCCTTCTGGAGGAACTTGCATTTCTCCGGTTGCAACTTGAGGTTCTGGTATCTAATTTGATCGAATACTTTCCGGAGTTTGTCATTATGGTGTTCTAGGTTTTTCCCATATATGACCACGTCATCCAAATAAACAAAGCATTCGATTCCTTGCAACCCGGTTAGGACATGGTTCATGAGTCTCTGAAACGTAGCTGGTGCTCCCTTCAGACCAAATGGCATACGTTTTAACTCATAGTGCCCGTAATTTGTGCTGAACGCTATCTTACTTTTGATCCTTCGGATTTACTAAGACTTGGTGGTAGCCGCTGGCTAAATCGAGCGTAGAAAAATAGCGTGAGTGACCGAGCTGGTCTAATATGTCCTCTATTCGAGGGAGAGGGTACGCATCACCGATGGTTTTATCGTTCAGTTTTCTGAAATCGACCACAACTCTCCATCGGGTTTTTCCATCGGGGCCCGCTTTGTTAGGAACTACCAAGAGTGGTGAGTTCCACGGACTTTTGCTTGGTTGAATGATATCATTCTCCAGCATATCCCGTACTTGCTCGTTGCTCACCTCTTTCTTGCACTCAGGCAGACGGTACATTCGTTGATTTATCGGTGCTTGATCCTGTATCACCGGTATCTCATGCGTTATTGCACTGGTATATGTAAGGAGGTCACTATGGATTGACACTCTTGAGGACTTAGGTTTTTACCTAAGTCGAGTTCCTCGTGTAATTGTGTCAACCTTGGATCTTTTGGTAATTCCTCCTCTGAGAATAAATGTCGGATATACTGGAGGTTTTCTCCCTCCGAAGGTTTTTTATCCGCATTGTATTCCGTAGAACGGTTGTCCTCATTTTCCAACGGAAAGATGGAAAAGTCCTTCATTGGATGTAACTCCACCATGATTCGGTCTATTGTTTGGAGGTAGTTTGCGATATTGAGTACCTCTACTTGGGCACTCTTCGCTTTCCCTACAATACAATTGGATATGAAAATCCCTGATTGCATTGGTTTAGGTACTAGAATTACCTCCTCCCTAATTTCTATGGGAAGTCTCAGCATTTTTCGTGAACGTGCCGGTATTATTGCCGGTTTGTTCAGAAAAATGTCTACCTCCGAAGCGTTTGGTAGTGAGTGTTCCACCACTGTTACTTCTTTGTTAGCTTTCTTTGGTTTGTCAGCTATTAAGGTGGGGTTGGAATGCTTGCAGCCTGACAAAATATCGCCCCCTTTCCCTCCTCCGATAAACAGTCCAGTGTCCTGTCACAGCTTTCGAGGAAACTATGTAGTTCCCTCGCTGCGTTAGGCCCTTTCTGGCCACTATATACTTCCACATTACCTTGGACTAGGTCCAGAATTTCCTCTGCACCCAACATAGCGGCGACGGGTTCTACCGATATAATTTCCGCGGATAGATTCTTTGTGTGGCTCCTCGTCTGCATCAACGGTAATGCTTACGCGCGTTTAATTATTTGAGTATGGAGGGCTACCCGGATTATTCTAACCGCAGTTCGCTTTTAACCGTAGCGAACGAAAACACGATAGCGGAACAATAATCCAAAGATGAGGGATTAATTTTATTTAAAGAAATGTCCCAACGATGAGAGGCAAGAATCAATTTAAAACAACCCACCGATGAGAGACAAGACCCAATCTAGATAAATACACAGAAAGAAGAAGATAAAAATCTGAAACGAGAACACTAAAACAACGAAAAATATTTGGGTAAAGGTTTTCTAAATTTTCTTCCCAACGTTGAGTTCTTCCTCTTTCCTGTAATTGGAAAACGAAACGTGGAAAAAGAGAAACAATATTTTTATTTATGTTCTTATTTCTGTTATAACGGCTTATTTTTATCTTTCATAGCCGCTAGTTCCGCTAGTCGGCGTAGGGACGTTAGAGCCTCGGGGCTCTTCCCACTACTGGATTGTATCCCCGACGGATTTGGTACAATCTCAGCTGGTGGTAACCGGCTGCGCCAAAATTCTTATGAGTTATTTTCTCTGCCAAGTAAAATTTGCATAAAGTAGTTTATGCAAATTAACTACTTGGCGAGTTATTCTCCTTGTATAGGTAAAGAGGGGAAACTAACGAAGGGGGATTAGTGGATGTTTGGGGAACCTGGACTCAAGGTCGGTCCGTAACAGATGGCATCAAAAGCCTCGAACCCCAGTTGATTTAACTGGTCGATTTCACTCGACCATTCTATCGAGCGCGTAGATGCACCGAACCAAGTATAGGAATTGAATTTATATTGTGGTCAGTAAGCATAGGATGAAGCACGACAAGTGTTCAATAAAGACTAGCACTAATGCGATAAATCTCTTTATTGGTGTGCTTAGCACCTAATAGTTTAGTGTAGTCACCCTGCAATGAAATCCACTTGTTCCAGGGTCTCCACCACTCCTTAAAGACACGTTCAAAGCCATCCTTAGAGAGCACCTTAAAAACCGCCTCTAAAGCTTTTTTATCCGCACTTGCACTAGTAATATAAAAATAGCACTTTTAATTATAAAACTGGTGACATTTGAGCTCTTTTTGGTTGGGGATACAAAACAGAAGTCATTCAGAGCTAGGTCTGGGTTATAATCCGGATGAAAGAACAACGGTAATGGCTTTTTTGGTTAAAAGTTTATTGACAATGTACAGCCGCGTATTATTGTGCTGCAATTTTCAACAATAAATGAGATCTGGTCGATTGTTCGGGGTGTGATCTTTCAGAACTTGCCTCAGTACGAGGATGTAATGAGCCGTAGTGACTATCTGCCCCTGTGGGTATGAGTGTGGACCATATGGCGATTATGAAAGAAACTGATCACCGCTATCTTCTTTAGCAATTTCCTACCAATTCAAACGACCCCTTGCCCCTTTAAAAGTAACTTATGCCATCAAATACACATTTTTATTCATTGTTGAAAACCGTGGGCAAGTTTATAAGTGTTGGTAGATGCTAACACTGGCAAAACACTATCTTTTATCGCATACCATTGCTTGCGTTGGCGCAAGACTAATCACCTTGCCCGGAAAAAACAAATCATTATGGAAAATTTAACAATCCTCAGGACTTGCTAAATAAGGCCAAGACCGGTTTCCAGTTGTAGTGCCGATGATGATGATGATGATGATAAACGAAACCTGAAACGAGGGAAAAAGAATAAAGGGAGAAGTGACCTAAGTCATCGGCCTGTAGTGAGGGTCGGCTAAATAAATACGCTGCAACTCATTAAATGGGAAATGCATTTGGGATACCTGAAACAATTTGGATTGTTTATCGTATCGCCAGAATGCCTGCGGTATAACAGAATTATTTTGTTTGTACATGAAGTGTGATAAAGAATTTGGTTTTAGCGGCTATTGCGCTAATTGTATGCAGCTGTTTCAATAAGCTGCTAGGAGTTGCTTTGTCGTTGGACAAAAGAGTCGCCAGCCAATTTGTATGTGGGGAACGTGGTGAGGCTGGGAATAGCCGACTCAATGATCATAACCCCTGACTATGATGGTTACATGGTACTGTAACTGATATGTTTTCTATCAGGGATATGAGGTGTGTTCTTTAAGGATTTCTTCTAGGAAAGCAAATATGATGCATTGAATTATGAATGCCTGAGAATCCTTTTAGGAAATTTCCTGCCGATGCGTTGATGCATGGAGAATGCCCTTGTGAAAGGAAATGCTTTGATGCGGGGAAATTGAGGTGCAAATATTGGTTGCGAATATGGGGGGTTCTTCAGGTGAGCTTTAAGAACCCCCACACTCCCCTTTTAGATTGACTCGCCATGATCAAAGGTTCACACTCAAAGGATATCATTGGTTATATAAAGTCTTCGGAACGGAATCACAACGACTGCAGATTTTGGCGTCACGGGATAATGCGGCCGGTTGCTGAGGGTTGCATTTGGATGTCAATTCTGGGAAATAACTTACAAATCGGAACGTATGCGGCGATAAACATCGCCACTGAAAGGGAATGTTTGTTTATGATACAACGGATCTGTACATGTTGGTCGCAGATTCGGAAGTTGGTCTATTACAAATGTTGGTGTGAAGCGTCTGTGCCAAGGGGCATCTGAGCACTGTTTATGAGACGCATTTGGCGTTACTCGCCCTCAAGGTAGATGATGAATTATTCCTTCGGCTTGTATGCTGTTGTTGTCGTCTTCAACCTGCAGTTGATTTATGTGGATTTTGTTAATGGTGTTCTTGCTCTCTTCGATGTTGGTTGAATATGAACACCTGGTTGTCGTCCAAGATCGTTTTCGCCATACCATATGCTGATTCCCGATTTTCTGGTCGGTTGGCGGATAGTGTTCCTCGAGTGAAATTGCAGTTTAGCCCTTGGATGAGTGCTCCAACTCCGTCTTTAATTGTGTTCTTCGTGAGAGGTTTGCCGAGAAAAGACCTTAGTAAATGTGCGTTGAGGAGGCAGCACGGGTGTGCATTTTCAGTGGATTTTCAACTGTGTTTGAATGAACAAGTGATGACTGTTGAAAATAAGAACACAGTCTGAACAATAGTACGAAGCCCTGAGGAACACTAGCATTCATCTAATAAGATGTCCTTTTAACAACATGAAATACTACCTTTTCTAGAGTCTCCATTTATAACTTGAAAACTTTTACAGTAGAAATGTTCTTTTTTCCTTGGTAAATTATTATATTACTATCATTATAATTATTAATTATTAAGAGTATGAAATGAGTTATATTCGTAATGATTGTATTGTGAAGCATTGATTACAGATTTATCATTTGAAATCGCTAGCTACTCTGTCCATGATCGTGGTACCTGACCTCATATCCGCGAACTATACCGGTTTTTATATCACCCACGGATCAACTCATATTTACGTTATTCTGCTAACAAGTTATGATCCGACGACCTTCACAACGGGACCTAAAACAGATGATAATCTAAAATCAAGACATCCGTCGAATCCGGCTGAGACTTTTTACAGGCGAGATTTTCTTATTTAATAAATTATTTAGATATTTTATAGAAAAGTTATAGTTTTAATCGAAATATTACAAATTTATTTATGTCTATAAAATTTATCTTAAGAAAAATTTGAGGACTTATTATTTTAGTATCACTGACACAACCTACAATGAGCCATATCCTTAACTCTATTAAAAACTTAACTGGTAATTACAAGGCAAAGGATTTAAATGTACCTGCAGGTAAATGTAGAAATTTCCCCTCGGATTTTTCTCTAGTTTTCATCATATGTAGATATTCGACATCAGTTTATAATATGGTCAATCGAACTCTTTGCACCAATTAAATTTTTACAAATCATACAACAACTATGTTTCATTAAATGCATTAAAAAGCTTACTACATCCCTTTAGGGGGCAACCTTAAACATGGCGTTTCGTAGAGTCTAATGTGCGATTATAGCTACCAATCATAGCATAAAATTACCATTTTCCCTTGAATAATGAGTGAAAGCATTTAACAACTTCCAGTCGTCCAAAACAGCATGTTGGTCCATATATGGAAGATCCTAATCTTGTTAACAAAAATGTTGTGAGGTAGAGCATAGAAATATACCTATATCGGCAATCAGACTGGCTTGTCGTATGAGACAACTAAAGACCAAGGAACGGTCGCTTCAAAACATCGAAGTCGGCAAATCCGTGATATGGTTTTTTTTTTTTGTTGGTCTTATTAGGTTAGACTTGATCTTTTCATAACAACGTTTAGAAGAACCGACAAATTTCATATTACATTTCGACAGATATAAACTGACAATGGTAGGCTTATAACAATGAAAATTCGATATAACTCACGCAACTTGTTTTATGCTTCAAAAAGGTACACGAAATGTTCACTTTCCGCTTTGATTAGTGGGTTTTAGATAATACTTTTTTTTGATTGTTATTTGTTCTAAAAGGCTTTATCCATCCGAGGATCTGTGGGGGTTCTCTATACCACGTGGAGAACCAACCCACAATGCCAACCAAATTTGACCGCTAACCGCGCGTCACCCTAACCCAACCTGTAATCCATTTCCCAACATGCAAAAACACATCCCAATATGCAACAGGATCCGTCCCCAAATCTGCAATTGCATACATCCCCAACCTACCAAGAATCCATTTCCCAAGCTGTAATAAACGCATATCCAATTTACAACGAAACACTCACCATCTCCATCAACTACACCGAGCCGCATACATTTTCCCAAAATCGCTTCGGTTACTTCTCTATCTAAATTATATTCCTTGCTTGCGACCAAGCAATCCTAATTTCCCCCGAAAATCATACTCTATAATAAACGCATATTCAAATTTACAACGGAATACTCACCATCTCCATCAACTACATCGAGCCGCATACATTTTCCCAAAATCGCTTCGGTTACTTCTCTATCTAAATTATATTCCTTGCTTGCGACCAAGCAATCCTAATTTCCCCCGAAAATCATACTCTATAATAAACGCATATTCAAATTTACAACGGAATACTCACCATCTCCATCAACTACATCGAGCCGCATACATTTTCCCAAAAACCGCTTCGGTAATATCTTATCTAAATTATATCCCTTGCTTGCAACCAAGCAATTCTAATATCCCCCGAAAATCATTCTGGCTCTCTTCTTGCTTAAACCATCTCCTCGCTTGTAACCAAGCAACATTTAGTTCCCCCGAAAACCATTTCGGTTCCCATTCTACCTAAACCATGTAGAACCACACCAATTCCCTCTTACTGGCAAGCCCACAGCATGATGCGTCGCCTTTCCACGAAACGACCATCGCAGCGATCAAGACCCTTGACCATACTTGGCTATGCCGGCACACACAACCAACGAATCCAACTCAGCTTATCATCATCATCGGCACTACAACCGGGAACCGGTCTTGGCCTTATTTAGCAAGTCTTGAGGCTTGTTAAATTTTCCATAACGATTTGTTTTTTCCGGGCAAGGTGATTAGTTTTGCGCCAGAGGCTCCCCGACGGGGAAACGAACCCCGGTCTCCCGCGTAACAGGCGGGTATACTAACCAGTATACTATCGAGGAGCAAACTCAGCTTATACGGCGATGATTTTCCCGAACTAAATTCCCTATACAGGCATAGCAACCCTTTTCAAAGTTCCTGTAAATGGCAGCGAGTTTATTTTAGCTATGACTCCATTGCCACGACGCGACGAACTTTTCCTCGCTAGTAATTAGTCAGTCGTGATTCATCCGCCCAACGATGCGCATCACCAAGTCGTTACAAAATCATCACAGTGGTCGGTCACGCCGACGCTTAAGCAGTCTTCACCTAACCATAACAGCGGCAATTCACGCCACGTTATAAATCGATTATCATCCACCGCAGTATGTTCGAACGTTTCACAAGAAACTAACAGAGTGTCGTGTCGAGTTGGAGCCGCGTTCATTATTTTGCCTAAACCAAATCAATTTTAGCAACGGCAGGCAAAGGAAAATACCGGGGCATTTTCCGATACAATTCTATAGTTCGGTGAATTTGCAACAATTATTAATTTATAAGAGTCGCCCAACATGAATAATAAACAGTGTCGTTGATGTACAAAATACGAATAGATTACTCCTTACAAATGTGATAAAATAAACTCTGCGGAATACACTAGAATAAAAATAAAAATAGAATAAAAGTCTAAATCCTGTGAAAAAGTGCGTTTTATTTAACCATTATCCTCAGGCGAACAATTTCCCTTTCGTCGGAACAACGTCGGGGTGTTAGTGAACCCAGTGCCATACGCTGACACCAATACTTCCAACCCCACAGATCTGTCCCCGTGAAAGTATCTGTAAAACAGACAAGAGTCCGCGACGTGCCTTCGAAGTGACAGTGGATACAACCTTGTTTATAAAGTCGCGTTTTCGACTCGGCGGATTGCTTGTCTCTGAATGCTAGTAGGTCGAGGATATGCTTAAGAACAGAAGTCCAATCATGCGAACAATACCCGAGTGCGTGTCTAACTAAGGACTTGTAGAGGAGAAGAGGTTGGGCCGGAGGAAAATATTTTTTGACTCTAAAAATATAATTCAGTTTCCTGGACACGGACTTAGTAATAATGTTCCACGGTCCATTCCCACGCCGGGCAGATTCATGCTTTCCCTAGATTTATCGACCATAATCATAAGCATATCATAAGCTGTGGAACCGACGATCCTTTTTTCCTTGTAAACATATTATATTGCTTTTCGTTGCATTGAAACTAACGAGTCTGGCTTTCCGCTATTTTAGGATTTTGTCCAGATATCGATTCAGGGAGCTGACGTTATAGCGTTTGCGACGACAGTGAAGAGCGTGTGATTCGAACCGACGCCATCACGGTTACAATCACTAAAATATAGAACCAAAGCTCAACGCATCAGGCCACTATCGCGTGTACGAATTCGATTACTAAACTCAAGTACATTCGACTGATGTGGAAATGCTATATTATTGCTATGGTATACGGCTTTAATAGATGTGCTTTAGGTGGTGTTGTTCTTCACTATTGGTCGTGTGTATCTGCTAGAAACGTCACTTCACTCCCTCCCCAGTAACTTTCGTTACGATCAACTTTGAAATGCGAACAACTGAGCGAAGAGCGAGCGAAAGAGCGATCGAGAGAATGTCAGAGCCGGCGAGTGAGCCGTTGCTCTGTGTAGAAGTCGTGTGATTGTAGTAGTAAAGCTTTGTGTGAGTTGGGAGTGTGTGTTATGTCGTACAGATCATGCCGTGGTCACCAGTTATAGCGTTTGCGACGATAGTTAAGAGCGTGTGATTCGAACCGACGCTATCACGGTTAGAATCACTAAGATATAGAACCAAAGCTCAACGCATCAAGCCACTGCCGCTTATGTGAATTCGATTTCTAAACTCAAGTACATTCGACTGATGCGGAAATGCTATATTATTGATATGGTATACGGCTTTAATGGATGTGCTTTTGGTGGTGTTGTTCTTCACTATTGGTCGTGTGTATCTGCTAGAAACGCCACAACCTGGTTGCATCTCTATTGGTACGAAGTTGAAGCGTTAATCGGCCGATCTTTTGCAAATCAACAAATCTGTGAACTATCGTTGATAAAACTGCACATTCTGTAAGTTACTGTTGACACTAGCAAATCATATAATATGAAATAAGTTTGACGCTAGCACAGAGCCCTGAAGCATTAATGGAAAAAAGTCTATAGCATTTTGCGACAGTAGTGAAGAGAATGTGATTCGAACCAATGCTATGACGGTTAGAATCACACTAAAAGAAAGAAAGCCTCAATCAGACCACTACCGTACGTAGGAGATACATTGTTATTCTTAACCCTACTCTTTCCTGATGTGAAAATGCTATGTTTAATTACTATGATATACGGCTTTGATAACCTATGTTTCTATTATCCTTTTAGTGCTATTCTGCACTATGGTTTGCGTATTTATATGTATCTATTGGAAACGCAACGTTGGTGCAAGGCTAATAACCTTGCCCTAAAGGACAAATTATTATGGACAATTTAACAAGTCTCGGATAAGTATCGGATACCGGTGGAGAGACTTGCCAAAATAGGCCAAGACCGGATCCCGGTTGTAGTGCCGACGATGATGATGATTGGAAACGACACAAGTCAACATGAGCCTCGATTAGTACTATTGGGTGAACTTGAGGGTATTTTTTGTAACTTTGAAGCTTTACTCAGAGAAATTGGTACAATATATTGTCATCGTTAGTCCCCATCTTTCAGGTAGCATACAGATTCCGCGTTGAAAAAGTTCCTCGTCTTCTGGGGCGATCCAAGAATCATTCCAAGTTTTGAATTCTTTGCAAGAAGGGAAGTGCTGCTCGGCCAGGCCATGAAAAATTAGCGGTAGTCAGAAGGAGCTATGGCCGGTGAATACGACGGGTGGAGTAGGATATCCCATTGAAGCGCCTCCAAAATTTCCTTGACGAATTTTGCCACATATGGCCGAGCGTTATCATACTGAAAAATTACTTTGTCATGATTTTTGGCATATTGGAGGCGCTTGAGCTTCAATGTTCGGCCCAATTATTATAGTAGCGTTGCCAAGCGATGGTTTCGTTAGGCTGCAGTAGGTCAGAAGGTCCCTCCGAGCTGATTCCACGAGATGCACAGCATTAGCTTCTTGTCATGAACATTCGATGTGATCGTTAAAGTTGATGCAAAGCCGAGCTACCCCATGATTTGCTGTGCTTTGAGTTGCCGTAATGGCTCTCCTTTTCGCTCCCCGTCACGATTCGATGTAAAAAAAAAACCCTTTCGATTTTGCCTTTGGAGCAGTTGTAAAAAACGGTGCGCGACGTCTCTTGACTTGACTTCATTCAAGGCCATTATAACGATTTAAAAATACTTGTTGAATCACTCCCAATGTTTCAGTGAGATTCTCTTGAGTTTGGCATGCATCTTGGTCCAATAAAGCCTCCAGCTCCTACTTCCTATTAGTAAAGCCGATGCTCCCGATGTTACATTATGCCGTTACTAGTTCAACGTTGACAACATTTCGCGAGAGGACCCGATTCCGTGGGGACGAGTTATATACAATTTGTCAAGTTATTTGTATTATTCCGAATGGGTGACTAGTTTACCTCCGGAATCCTTTATCTCAGAAGACACCATCATGTCTTATGTTCAGTCCGGGCGGTTAGTCGAACGTCTGGAAAATTATTAATAATGTCACCCAACCATATAGCGGAACGTGTAGCATGGCCGCGTTAGGACCCCACCTACCACTCGGCCCTTTTATCGCCTTTTACGACAAGCCGGCCTAATTGTGAGTATACTCTAACGCCCTACTCACAGAGCACAGGATTCTTAAACTGACTTGTTCCTTATATTTCTATTAGGTGTACAGCTTTGCTTCCGCCGTTTTTTTTTCCGAAATTCTAGGCTTTTTTAATAATTTATTTATATTTTATTTATTTTACATTTATGGATCAAAGTATTGTCCATCGCTGGCCACTACTTTCTCAAATCTTTCGGGCAGCATACGAATCCATTTCTTCATATTAAAGCAGAAAATTAAAACCTCCCGCAAATGACGAGAATTTGGCTCGTAAGCTGACATGTTTAATCGAGAATAACTTTCTGGCGCAGACACAAATCGACTAATATTTCGATGGCGTTATATTTACAAACACCTAAGCTTATTGTATGACATCTATGATCTATTTATATCAACTACCACTTACCGCTACAGCCATCTATTGCAAAACGGGTGAAGCAAAGTTGTACACCTAATAGTAGGTGAACAACTTTGCTTCCACCTTTTTTACCACTAGGGATTAACTAACTTAGAAACGGAAAGGGGGAACTAAACAAAGATAGATAGACAATAGTATGAGTGATAGGACGGGGAAGAGCGAGGAGGGGACGGCTTGTGTATGGGGGTAGAATCAGAGGATTTTCCCAATTCAATCCTCTGAGGGCAAAACGCACAAAACGACGTTGCATGCTGTCGATCCTGCAAATATGAGACGAGTATTGAGGAGGCCAGACCTAACTAGCATATTCAAGAAAGGGACGGACAAATGGTATATAGAGCGGTCGGGAAACGTAGGGATTAGAGATTTCTTTCAACCAGCCTTTCACAAAACCAAGGACAGAGTTGGCCTTGAGGATAATGTCATCAATATGTGGAATGAAGTTAAGCTCCCTATCGATTGTACAAGTGGTATCTGTTGGTTGACTAAAAATACGAACGCCACAGGGAAAAGAAGCGTTTACGGGAGAAGGTGGTTGAGTGACATTTGGCAATATTCAGTTCGAGGCAGTTATTTTGCACCAAGTTGAAAAGCTGTCGAGATCCATTTGGAGAAGTGAGGAGTCGAGAGGAGAGCAGATCGTCTTGAAGAGTGTAATGTCGTCCGCGTATAGAGAGATGGAGGAGTGCTTGATACTGGAGTCTATATCATTAATAGTAAGAATAAATAGGAGGGGCCCAGGATGTCTGCCCTGGGGAGCCCCTGCCCTGGGTAGAAAAGGAGTGGAGAGAGTGGATCTAAATCTAACAAGGTAGGTTCGATCGTTAAAATAGGAAGAAATCCACTTAATCACTAGGGGTTCGATTCCAAGGGAGGATAACTTAAAGAGGATGAGATTGTGGGAGATTTTGTCGAAGGCTTTACGGAAATCGGTTGTGATTACATCTACTTCGCTGCTATTCTCTAAGGCACGGAGAGTGGGGGATGAGAACTCAACTAAATTGGTGGTCGACCTACCCGTAAGGAAACCATGCTGGTTGGGTGAGATGAAGGATTTGCAGCGGGAACATAACGCGTTATAAAAAATGCCCTCGAACAGTTTTGGAATATGTGACAGTCTGGCGATGGGACGGTAGTTACTAATATCCGTTTTAGGCCCCTTTTTATGTATGGGACTGAACTCGTCTTTAAGTAAATTGAATTTTTCCTCAACTAGGTGATGCTGAATAAGTTGAGAGATGAAGGGGACAAGGGAGAATTAGGGCAGGTTTTTGAAGTAAGACGGGTAAGGATCGAAAGAGTTGCCCGTGAAGGATTTTTAAAGTAAGAAACGAAAAGATTGGCAGCAGTTTTGGGATGTGTTGAAGTAATCGTATCAAAGGAAAGGGAGTTGGGATAGGCGTCAGATTGTTCTACGAACGCACAATTCCGCGCAGGTAAGGTTCCTACCTTCAAAGAACTTACTTACCTGATAACGCAACACACGTGCCCACAGACACGCGGCCAATAGTCATTACAATACCTGTAATAAAGGCTACACGAAAGCGCAACAACGTTGAACCCGATAGCAAAAACCAAGGAACTTAACGTTCAAAAGCTTCCAAGATCGAGTTCAACGCATCCATACATGGTATTCTGCCCAATTCATAAGCGCAGCTAAAGTATCGCTTCTAAGCAATGCGTCAAACGCAGCAAGCATCGCATACAGATCTCCCATCTTAAACATCTGCACGATATTTTCAAGGAATTACCATTTTCGGTAGATAGACCGAACAACGGATGCATGCGCTGGTAGCTAAATGCAATAAAGCATATCGCCTATCCGCTGCCAAATTGTAAACAACCGTAATTATCTCAACAAGATAATTCGGAATATTTAGGAGAGTAAAGCCAACAAAGGAAATACTCTGGTCCCACGATTCCTTTGTAGAATTTCACACCCATTAGATGGATCTAATGGATTTCGGTTGTGTTTGCAAAAGGCAAACAACCACGGGCTGTACGCCCGAACAATCATCTCCGTCCTGCGCGCCAGATGTTCTGTGCAAACGGAAGGCCGTGGAAATGAAATTCTACCAGCGATAATAAGGATGTATGCGTCGATTGACTTTTCCCTTTTCAGGCATCCAGATTACCCCTGGGGAATAAATAACATGCTGCTAACAGAGATTCGGATATTCTGTTAGCAGATCTAAGGAAAAAAGTTGTCTGCACAGATACAGATGGACAATCTGTATCTGGGTATCTGAGTGGGCAGACAGACAGTCTGATTTTGATAGCCATCGAGACGAGAAGTCTCTTTCGAAGGACCAGTAGGAGTTAGAGAGATTTTGATCGTCACCGGGACGAGAAGTTTGAAGAGGTCGAACGGGAGTCGAGATTCTGTGGCAATAGTAACCGCGACTTAGTCTTAAAAAATTTCAAAGAGAAAGTGAGTCGAACGTGTGTCGGTCGTCGCAGCGAATGCAAAATAAAAAGCATCTCAAAAAAACGCGCGTTGATCGATTGGTGTGAACTGTGTGCTTATTAATAAACAATAAACAAGTAATAAAACTAAAAGGTGTTGTGTACCATTTATTGACTGTGTTCGATCCGCTGGTATATTTTTCCTCCACGGTAAGCAGTGTTCGGCGGAACACTACGACATCATCCAGCAGGGACCTTACGAAATAATCCGCCAAAAGATTTCCGTGTGTAATTTATAAAGTGGAAAAAAGGTTTGGGGTCATTGATCGGGCTGTTTATGTGTTTTTGTGAGATAATTGTTTGGGTGGTACTTACCAGTGCGTCAGCACGGACGCGGGTTAAGTGAAATAGCCCACAACACTGTACGGCGCACTAAATTGTTCCTCAAGGAAAAAAAAAACAAAACAAAACACACTGATATATCCAGCGGTAATAAAACACACAGCAGCTTAATTGAATTTTATTGTCTAAACTTTATTGAACATTAAATTGTTTTCAATCGGTTATAAGTTAATCTACAGAAGTTGTGTAATATTGCACAGTGAATGTTTACGAGTTAAAAAGTTTCAAACGGTATGTCTCGCACGACCGAACTCCGACACGCAACGACCTCGACACGTCTGTCTAATTGGACGGATAAAACCTGACTCTCGGAAAACGCAACGTCCCCGGTACGTGTGCGTTTCTCGGTGGTTACTATCTGACTCCCTGAGAGCTTCTCGATGCAGAACCACCCCGGTGGGTGAGGTGGATTCCCACTCGTGTGATGACAAGGAAAATCGATCTTTCTGGTGACGCGTCCCATTGGAAGGTTCCTCATAAACATCGTTCAAATTGGGGTGAATGTCTTTACCTTGGAAGGAAAGACAAATGAAACGCGCGTTGGTAGAAAGAAGAGAAAGCAACCATGCAACTGTTCAAATAAATGAAAGTGCATAGGCTAAAAGCATTTCTATCGTAAACGATAGAGGGTATATTGTATATACCGAAACGCTATCTCAAAGGGCAAGTGCTAAGATGCGCATTTGTTTGTGTTAGCGAACGAAACATGGGACATGACCGTTGCAAGATTGTTTAGAGTAAAAAAATTATGGTCACGTCTAATTCGATGTTCGTTTATCGCTTATGCAACCGACCAGGGATAATTGGCTGCAGCTGTATAAGCGAGCGATTTGCCATGGCTTGTCTTTTGGGCCAACGGATTGTTGGGAAAAGTAAACACAGTGGGATTGCTGTGTATATGAAAAGGCATAGACGCCGGCAAGAGGACCCGGGAAGATTCTCAAATGGTTCGTATTGGTCATAGGTGCCGACTAGAGGAACCGATTAGATTCCTCAATGCTTCGTGGTGGGCATGGGTGCCGGCGAGAGGAACCGAAATGCATTAGGAAGGAAGTAATACTGCTTGTTGCCGTGGCAAGATGGTGATCTTGCAGTGGGTTAATATTTCAGGTGGTTTGCACATCTTTATTGCACATGCGAAATGGGTAGCTAGGTTAAGAGAAATGGGTGGTTCTTGGGAAATGCTTAAAAAATCCCCGCAATTGTACTAGAGGGAATTGTAAAGTTCGGTGAATTTATAAAAGGAACCGAGATAGTTGGAGTATATTAATGAATGGATTATTAATGACTCGTTAAGGGCTTGGTTCCAATAATCTGGAAATAAGGGATCTCATTAATGACTGTTAATAAGGATTTTACAGCAACGGGTGACGCGAGCTATGATGGCGTCAATTCATCTACTGCTTCGGAAAAACAAACATTGCCGCACTGGATATCTCAGTATACGCGTTCGACGGAATTCGTAATCCAGTCCCACTGTCGAAAGTATCTGCCTATGGAGTTGGCAATACAATAAAAAAAATCAATGGGTAAGAACTATCTTTCCGGTTGCTGAAGCATAGTGTCAAATCTGGCTCCCATAAAATTAATACCGGTAATCCCCAAAGAGCCGTACTTTCATCCACTCTTTTTCTCATGTCTATAAACAATCTCTTCTTGTTACCTACAACCCAATTCATTTGAATGGTGATGACAGCACGTTGAATTTTTCGTAACCCTATGGTCGACCAACATCTTTGAATCTCTTAATCGTGTATTAGGGTATACTCAGCAAGAAATACCAATGAGGGGTAAAATTCAAGTGCTGGTCCTTGTCGTCAAAGAGGAATGGTATTAAAGACAAACCGTCGGAACGTATCTTGCCTATCTTTTTATAGGTACCTCACTGATCTCGGTGAATCCATTGCAACTCTTCCAACATTTTCCTGCAACGCCAGTCGATCAAAAAGTGCACATCAGTTCACGTTCTTTAGCCGAGCCACACTTGAGCACTTGTTGCATTGTGCCCATAATATGCAAACACTTAAGACCAATCTACATCGATACTTCCTTTTCTTGCTGTTTTCCTCTTCTTCTGCTCGCACTGTGCGTTAAAATTTAAGAGTACTCGAAAATTCCTTTTTTGTGTGTGTTTGTGAAAAAATAAAGTGCGCTTCAACACTTGGTAGAAACCTTGACGTGGTGCGGGGGCTTAAACTACGATGAATCACTCAGGCTATGCTGACGGAAGCATACGCTTCCAGTAGGGCCACCCATGTCAGACAGGCTAGCGAGGAGTAACACACAAAGATCTACCGCCCCTAATCCAGGGTGTTACACGTCACGCCCATTGGATGGTTTGCAGCCAGGGGTATACCGGTTGTATTATAACGGCGCCTCTCTGGCAACGGGTCGAATCAGAGCAGTAAGCAGACCTTACCATATCAAAGAGGGGCTCTGATATGGCGGACCATTTCAAACCCCACAGTGATCCAATGAAATGAATGATCAATACACAAAAAAACAATCTAACGAAAAACCCGGTAGGCGTGGGTGTGATGAGCCGACGCTACCATAAGGAAACAAATCATCAAGAAAACACCGACTCGGCAAAAAGAAGACGTAGGGAAAAACGGAAAAAGCGGGATATACGCGTCGGCACGTGGAATGTTCGAACGTTATATAAACCAGGCGCGATACAGACGGTCGTAGAAAACGCGAAAGAATATAAAATGGACATCGTCGCGCTTCAGGAAGTCTGACTCCCAGATCAAGTAATCGAAACCAACGGATTTACACTGGTGTGTGGAGGTACCGATACACATAACCTCGGAACCGGCTTCATCATAAGCAAGAAGATTACGCCCCATGTAAAAGATGTGAAATTTATGAATGACCGAATGTCTGTGCTAAAAATACAGGGCCCATGGTACAATTATGTATTTGTAAACGTACACCCCCAACAGAATCTACGGAAGAAGAAACGAAGGACACGTTCTACGAGACCCTAGAGGAAATATTTGATGGGATCTCATCATTCGATGTTAAAATCCTCCTCGGGGACCTCAATGGGAAAATTGGAAAGGAAGATATCTTCCAACCAACTATAGGTAAAGAAAGTCTACACGACGTTCCAAATGATAATGGAATTATCACGTTCGCAGCGTCAAAAGATCTGTTAGTGAAAAGCACGATGTTCAAGCGCAAACAAATTCATAAAGCCACATGGATATCACCCGAAGGCGTAACACGTAACCAAATAGACCACTTCCTCACAGACAAAAGACACCGATCGAATATCCTTGACGTAAGATCATATAGAGCAGCAGATTGCGACTCCGATCATCTTCTAGTGATAGGCAAAATTAGGAGTCGCCTCGCAATAATCCCACATGGACAATCACTGGAGAAAAGCAAAAAGTTCTACACTGATAAACTTAAAGACTTGCGCAAAAGGGCTGAATATCAAGACGAACTAACGAATAGATTTAGCATTCTAGAGAATGGGAGCAGTGAGGAAGAAGTCCAAACCTTGGTTTGACGATGAGTGCAGGGCGAAGATCGAACAACGTAAACGCCTCAGAGCGATCCACTTAGAAAGATATGATGAAGTCAAAGCAGAAAGATACGCGACAATTCGAAAAGAGACAATGAGACTCTATAAACGCAAAAAAACGCGAATGGGAGAAGACTCGGATCGAAAAAATCCTAGAAAATTCCAGAGCAAAGAACATGAGAGGTATGTATGCCGGCATAAATTCAATTAGAAATGGCTACCGAGGGAGAGTCAAAATAATTCGAGACGCAAACGGCTGTCTGGTCACAGAAACAAACAATATCGTGACAAGATGGTAACAGCACTTTGAAAACCCGCTCAATGTGCGCACCCATCAACCACAAATAAACGCACCAAGTGTACATACAGCCGAGCCTCAGATCCGAGAGCCCTCTCGCAACGAAGTTGTAGACGCAATAAGTCGATTGAAAAACAACAAAGCTCCCGGAGTCGACTGCATACAGACAGAGCTTGTGAAGCATAGAGGAGAGGCAACCGCTCGAAAGATCCACCAGCTCATCCAAACAATATGGGATAAAGAAGTCACTCCCACAGAATGGAAAACCTCAATAGTCGTTCCCATTTTCACAAAAGGCGACAGATCTGACTGCGAAAACTACAGAGGAATATCCTTTCTCTCAACCGCATACAAAATATTAACAAATGTCATTCTGGCGAGAAGCTCACCGTACGCAGAAGAGATACTGGGAGACTACCAGTGCGGATTCCGTAGGAACCGGTCAACAAGCGACCAAATGTTCACAATAAGACAACTGCTAGAAAAGAAGTGAGAATACGGAGAGACGGTTTACCAACTGTTCGTTGAACTCAAAAAAGCCTACGACTCGGTGGCAAGCCAAAGACTCTACCTTACTGTAGTTGAGCTGGGAGTCCCGAAAAAATATGCCGCCCTCATTCAGAACCAATTGAAATCCGGGACGGATTAAAGCAGGGAGATGGTCTATCACCATGTCTTTTTAACCTTGTGCTCGAGTATGTCATCAAAAAGGTACAAGACGACAACATGGCCGGATCATCCCTGAACAGGGTCACACAAGTGCTCGCATATGCGGATGACATCGCCGTTCTGGGCGATAATCTAGAAATTGTTAGTAAAAACTGTGAAATCATCATGCAAGCAGCAGGAGAGGTGGGCCTAGAAAGCGAAAGCAGGTGTACCTCAGGGAACACATATAAACGTCAGAGGTAAGATATTTAAAAAAGTTAAAGAATTTAAATATCTGGGAACGATACAGACGGCCAGTAACGAAATGTCGAAGGAAATTAACAAAAGACTGCATTCCGGCAACGCTAGTTGGCACGCAGTCAGTAAACTGCTGAAACCAGACTGCTATCACGTAACATCCATCACGCTACGTGTCTATAGAACCATAATCATGCCGATTGTTCTATATGGATGCGAAACATGGGCTCTCATAAAACGGGAAGAAAACAAATTCCGCGTATTCGAGAATAAAGTTTTGAGGGGTATCTTTGGAGGTAAATATGACGAGGAGGCAGGACATTGGAGGAAACTCCATAACCACGAATTGGAAGAGCTATATCGCAAACCTACAATAATGGGAGTAATCAAGTCGCGAAGATTAAGATGGGCCGGACACGTGGCGTGAACGGGCCACGATAGGACCGTGTGTAGAATTCTTGACGGTAGACCAACGGGAAAGAGACCGGCCGGACGTCCGCGACGGAGATGGGAGGACAATGTTAGGTTTGACCTTGAGGAGGTCGGATCGAATGGTCAAGCGTGGAAGGAGAGTGCACAGGACAGGGAACGATGGCGGAGTCGAGTCGGTGAGGTCATGAACTTCCGGGCTGAATAATATAATAATATAATAATAATATTATAATATAAATAATAATAATAAATTCAACAATTTGATAGATCCTATCAGATTATAACTCACCTCTCTCAATACTACATATATTTCTATGCCAAAACTCGTTTGGCGACAGAACAGTTCTATGGAACACCCTTCTATGGAACACCCTTCCAATGCACGTTTATCTAGAATGTTACAAGTTACAACTGTTCAAACAAACTGAAAAAGTTACCTAATAGCATGTGAGGGCACTTTCTCAGCGTTACAGATTTGCCTAGCCTGAATTTTTTATAAAAAGTGGTTTTGCTTAATGCACAAGTTTCCATTGATGAAAATGACAGTACGGTAAAATTTGTCCAGAATTTAGTGACGCGTGATGGTTATCTTGTTAACATAGGTTTGTTTAAGAAGGGCTTTGTGAAACATGCTCCATATAGTAACGGAATCTAATCGCTCAGGAAAAGAGTAATGGACAAAAGATGGTTGATGAAAATAAGAAACAGACTGGGCGACAGCACGAAGCCTTGTGGACCTCCAGTATTAATCATATAAAATGCTGATTCAACGCCACCGGGTGCTATCTGTGCTGAACGTCCAGAAAGACAGTCCCTGCCCTTGAGAGATCCGTCAACTCCATAAAGGTACAGTTTCGATGGAAGGGAGTGCCGAGCTCTGTCAAAAACTTTGCTTCCGTCAAAAAAGTATTATACATGGAATGACTTCATTTTCGGCGAGATGTGCTATTAGAAATTAAAGAAAATCTTTGGATGTGAATGGTGTCCATTGCCGAAGGTGTATAAAAATGTTCTTTACTTTGTTGCTTATTCATTAAAAAATAGAATATGTAAAAGTAGTGTGCGTGCTCAATTACGAAATTAAATTACACATAAAATTCACATAAAAAATTATATTTGCACCATTGGCCTACAAATTTCCAGTGCTACCTACGTTTTACTGCTAGTTTATAGATTGCGAACAGAACACCTAGAAAAATATCCCAGACCAATGTGTCATAAACTCGGTGCACCAATTTTGAAAATTTATTGTATATGCCCCCAAGCAGAAGCTTTTATAGTGGCAACATTACTTATAGTTAATTTAATAACCACGTTAGACACAAATTCTGTCTGCTATAGAAACAAACATCGTTCTATTTTCATGAAAGAGTTTTTTGACACAGGTAATGGGTACAAGCAAATCTAAAAAACCGAGTATTTATATCATTCTAAAATAACTCGTATGATTAAGAAAATATCCGTGCAAATACCAAATTAGTGAGTAGTTTGTCGTGACTAAATTAGTATTTACCATACACCATGAATATGCCTAGCAATCTAAATCGACTACAATAAATGCAACATAGATTTTAAAACAAATCACTGATATAAAATTATTTCGATAAACATTTTTAACAGTTTTTATAATTCCTATAGCAGGGGAATCTGTTCCGGAAATGTGTTTAAGCGTGACAGAAACACGTAAAACAGTCAAAGGACGAAATGATGGCAGCCAGGATATAACTACTGAGTCGGCGACTGAATCGCCGGATTATAATCAATGGCTGCATGCAATGAAGATGGTGGCCCGCTTGCCGGGAGGAATGCCCCCCGAATTTAGGAGGAAGGTGAATGCATTTTGTTAGATTCCGTTTTTTAATTTTTATTTTATGGTTTATTTTGTTTTTGTTTTTTAGCTGTGGTTGGCATTGTCAGAAAAATACCTTAAAACAAAGAACGTTGACTGGGAAGCAGAGGAGTTAAAGTGTTTCAGTGAACAATGGAGAGAGGATGATGAGGAATTGGGAATCCAAATAGTCAAAGTAAGTAACGAGTTTGATAACAATTCTTTAGCTCAATGAATCAAGGAATCAATACTTTCAAGGATCTCCACAGGACGGGTTCCAGCTTATGTTCTGGTCCAGCTGGTACTATCAATCAGGCAAAGCTGAAGCGGATATTGCTTGGATATGCGCGCTACAATCCGGAAGTGGGGTACTGCCAAGTAAGTAAACACAATTGTTTATTTTTATATTGCAAATAAACTATTTTAGGTTCGTACAGTGGTTCTTACTTTTAAAAAATTCAACGGCGTGACAATTTATAAAGACATGAAACTAAATTTAATAAATAGACCGACGCTTAAGCTTCCTGTGAAAAAGTACCGGGAATTTTTTTACAGTTCTTTTTTCGTTTTTGGCACAAACGATTTTACTGTAGAAAAAACGACTATGTGGGGTGGGATATCAGGTAATACATAAGACTTGAGCTCTGGTAACAATAACTTCTTGCTTCGGCAGAACATATACTAAAATTGGAACGATACAGAGAAGATTAGCATGGCCCCTGCGCAAGGATGACATGCAAAATCGTGAAGCGTTCCACATTTTTTGAACTAGTACCAGTTTTCGGGGGCTATGCCACAACTGCCCTGTGAGTAGGGCGTTAGAATATACTCACAGCTAGGCCGGCTTGTCGTAAGAGGCGACTAAAGGCCGAGTGGTAGCCGGGGTCCCAACGCCCTGTCACCCGGTGAAATACCACCCAATCAAGCTTTAGGCACCGTGAAATGGTCTGGCCATCTTTCGGAGCTCGGCTGATGGACCGGTTCGAGAAAAGGTTGGTTAGGTGGTAGTCGGTCGCAAGGTGAGATACCAGCCCGTCCCGCTGTACATTCCGCGATATCCACGGGAGAAATGTTCGACGATGTTTCGGATGTGTGGCTGATGGCCCGGCGATTTTAATGTGCACAATTTCGGCTGGTTGTTACATTCTAACAGAACCGACAAGGCTGGGAGGCTGGCGGAGATGTTTGCTGTAAGCCACAACTTGACTCAACTCGTGGAGGAACCGACGCGAGTGCCGGATGCCCGAGGCGATTATGCGAACACCCTGGATCTGTTTTTGACATCCGAACCGAGTATTTATAGTGTAGAGGTTTCTGCGGCACTGGGAAACTCAGATCACTGCTTGGTATCTGTCGCGCAAGCACTTGCATATCAAGCGAATAACCGGCCTAGGCAGCTTCGCCATGTATGGAAGTATGGGCCTGCTAACTGGGACGATTTGCGAGATTTCTTCGCATCCTTTCCATGGTCCGAGGTGTGCTTCGGAGACGCCGATGTTAACACTTGCGCGGAGTCGGTATCAGAGATTATTCTTCTGGGGATGGAGATGTATATTCCACATTCCATCAAACGAAGTTCGTCTGATAAACCTTGGATTGATAAAAAATGCGAGCAAATTACAGCGGCAAAAGCTTTTAAGCAATGGCGCTCCAATCCCACCGATGTTAACAGAACGAATTTTGTTAGAATCAGAAACGGGTGCAACCAGGCGATTGATACCGCGAAGAAAGCTCACAACGACGAGTGGTCAATAATGTCCTTCGGTGCCCAACTGGTTCGCGCTCCTTCTGGTCAATGGCAAAATCTGTCAGCAGTAACTTCGCAACCTTCTCCTTCCCTCCATTGGTGACAAACAGTGGGACGTTAGTCACGAATTCAAAGGATAAAGCTAATGTGTTCGAGAATTTATTTTCCGCGAATTCAAACCTCGATGCCGGTCTTTTGGTGCCACCTGTGATCGTGCCGATACGGTCTTCGATGTGGGATGTGAGATTTCGTCCGCGCACTATTCAACGCATTTTACGTGAACTGGATTGTAGGAAGGCAACCGGCCCGTACAGAATACCAGCAGTAGTCCTTAAGAACTGTGCTCCAGAACTATCGCCGGTCCTTGGGAGACTCTTTCGGTTATCTTATGCACGGGGGACCTTTCCTGCCTGCTGGAAAATCGCTCGAGTTCAGCCAATCCCAAAGACGGGAAAAAAGTGTCTCCCACAAAATTACCGTCCGATAGCATTACTGTCTATTTTATCTAAGGTAATGGAAAAAGTCACCAACCTGAGTTAATTAAATATTTTGAGTGCAACGGACTTCTGAATGATCGTCAATACGGATTCCGTGGCAGGCCGCCCACGAGAGACCTTTTGACACTTATAACTGGTATATGGACATCTGCGATTAAGCGGCATGGTGAGCCAAGGGCGGTCGCATTAGATATCTCCAAGGCTTTTGACCGCGTCTGGCACGGAGCTTTGCTGAGCAAACTTCGTTCATATGGACTTTCTCAACAGCTTTGCAACTGAACGAGGAGCTTCCTTGAGAATCGATCGTTCCGGGTTTTTGTGGACGGCGAGTGTTCGGATCTTTATCCTGTTAATTCAGGGGTGCCCCAAGGTTCTATTTTGGCTCCAACCTTGTTTTTGCTTCACATAAATGATTTGTTGGAGACAACGGATAAAAAAGTGTTTAATTTTGCCGATGATAGTACGCTTGTTTCCTCTTTTTCGAGTGATCGGCCGCGTAGTGCTACAACGTCGCACCAGTTGAGATGTAGCCAGATCTACTCCCTGAATCTGGGTAAGATCCTGCAAATAAACCGAATTGTGTTGACTAATACCACGAATTTCCGAGGAGCAGTCCCTATGATAATATCTATAAAACGAACAAAGGCTTGTTATGCGCCTTCGATGTAATGGCGCCTGCAGTCCCGACGTGAGCGCGTGTCCTGACTCTATATGCTCTCAAGTAGGTCAAGGGTACGCTGACGATCAGAGCTCCCAACATGGGAACAATATTCAAGCGTCTAATTTAAGATTTATACGGGAGAAGTAGTTGGGTCGGAGTAAAATATTTTTTGACTCTAGAAAGATAGATCAACTTTCTACAGGCGGACCTGGCGATATTCAATACGC
This sequence comes from Microdon myrmicae, assembly GCA_963931805.1. Lineage (NCBI taxonomy): Eukaryota > Metazoa > Arthropoda > Insecta > Diptera > Syrphidae > Microdon > Microdon myrmicae. The sequence goes on from OZ007500.1 coordinate 26,753,051, forward strand.
GTTCATGCCACGAACATTCCTACAGACCGTCACTCCGACCAAATTTATTATTTCCTTAGATTCAAGTGTCTGGACATTTATCATTGGCTGTGGGAACGACGAACAATTTTTCCTGTGAATGTTGGATATTCCGCATTCCCTGCATTGCATTAATATCTGCTCGCACTGTGCTCTGACATTTGACGGTAATCCAAAATCCCCGTTTTGTGTGCGCGCGTTTGTATAAACAAAATGAAGTCGATGAGATTGGCCCACCATATGCCTTTATTCAGATATCGATTCAGAGAGTAAATCTGGCTATATTTCTGCTGGTGAGACGTTGATACGTTAACCGACCGATCATTCGAGAATAAGAAATAAGTGTACTGTTATCCGCAAAACTGGATATTTTGTTGCCCATTCATTAACGTGCAGCAAAAACAAGGTTGGAGCCAAAATAGTATCCTGAGGCACCCCAGAATTGACAGATGCGCCGTCTACAACAACCCGGATCGATCGATTTTCGAGGAAGCTTTTCATCCAGTCGGAAAGTTGTGTGTAAGGTCTCTATAAATGAAGCTTGCTTAGCAACGCTTTGTGCCAGATGCGGTCATAGGACTTGGAAATGTACCAACCAGCCCGAGTTGTGTACGTCAAAGTCTCCAAGAACGACAATGTCAGACAAGGGGTGGTTGATTTGTACCCAGTCGACGGTAAGTGATAGATGATCGAAAAATGTCGCTGGTCGGTCATCAGTTAGGGAGCGATAGAGACAACAAAGACATTTCACATAACTCTTCAGCATTTCCATTCAGATGATGACCAAGTTATTAGGCTGTAATGCTTCTTCCCCTTGGGAAGCTAATCGGGTTTCATAAAGATGCAGACTCTACATTTAAAACGAAATTTCGAATGTAAGCCGTATCCTGGGCATCGAAGATATGTCGAATCAGTTGTCGAGTCGACCTGGGTATCGTTTAGAGCTAGTATATCAGGCTTTGCTGTTTGCAAATATTGGTGGACCGCGTTTACATTCGTATTGATGAAACTGACACCCCGGATGTTACAAAATGCCATCACTAGTTGAACATTGACAGTGTTTCACGGGCGGACCCGATTACGCAGTAAAGAGTTGTTTACAGTTCGGCTATTTATCAAAACATTTGCATATATTCCATTCCCCCCCGGAGATCCTAATTGGAAACTAGTTTATCCCAGAATTCTTACCATCATGGCTTATCTCCATTTCAATTCGAGCCATCAGCCAAACGTTCGGAACATAGTCGAAAATTTCTCCCGACAATATCGTGGAACGTACAGCGTAACGGGGTGGTATCTTACCTTGGGATCGACTTACCACCTAAACCAACCTTTCAAGGACCGATGCATTAGTTTAACTCCGAAAGATGGCAAAGGATTTCCTCTGATTATTCCGCGGACCCTATAGCTTAGTGGGGTGGTACTTCACCGGGCGACAGGGCGTTGGGACCCCACCTACCACTCGGCCTTTAGTCGCTTCTTACGACAAGCCGGCCTAGCTGTGAGTATATTCTAACGCCCTACTCACAGGGCCGAATCCCAACTAAAAGTCTGTTTGCCGAAATCGGCATAGTAACTAACATCTTTTTTTCCACACAAACGCGCTCCCAAAAGGGGATTTTGGAGTACCCTTAAATGTCAGAGCACAGTGCGAGCGGAAGGAGAGGAAGTGGATAAGGAAAGGAGGTAACGATGTACATTGGTCTTAAATGCCTGGACATTACAACCACGAGGAAACACATGATCAGGTAGAGTATTCCACATTCGTGTGGTTCGGCTAATGAATAACTCTCTATGTTTGCTTGTGCGCCTGAAGTTGACTTTCAACGTGAATTGCTGCGCTTTGTTAGATTGACGGGTATCGCGGGAAAATGTCTAAGGAGGCGGAACACATTGAGTAAGTTCAGTTGAGCAACGACCGTGATAATACCTATAGAAAAGAGATAGGCACGATACGTTCCGCCTATGTTCTAACGACGGAGATGATCGACTCAAAGCTGGGTCCACAATAAGTTTCACTGCTCGTGTTTGCATCCTACCGAGCACGTGTAGTGCAGTTTTGGATGTGCCTGACCAAATATGGGCGTTGAACTCCATTTTAGGACGAATATACGCCTTGTAAATAGTGGCCAGGTTAGATGGAGTGAAGTATCTTTTGCATCTCTTAAGGAACCTCATGCATTTGGCCGCACTTTTCGCAGCTTCAAAAATGTAGTCGCTCCAATTAAGAGTCGAATTAATTCGAGTGGCGAGGATTGATAGTTCCTCGGCTTCGTCGATGCAAGTGCCGTTCATTGACAGTGTATTTACTTTGGGGTTCGCCTTTGACAAGTTAGATAATCCCCATTGATATATCTTATTGAGGTCGGAATTCAGTGTATTAAGCATAACCTGCTGATAGGTATTGACGTTCAAAAAGTTTGATCGGGAATGTTCGTATGAGTATGAGAAACTCAATGTGCTATCATCAGCAAACGAGTGGATTGGGTTGTGGGTAATTGACAAGAGATAATTTATAAAGATCAGGAAGAGAGTGGGTGAGAGTACTGAACCCTGGGGAACACCTACATTAATTTGATGAGAGGCAGATTTGACACCATCAAGAACCACTTGGATTGAACGGCCAGAAAGATAGTCTTGTGGGGTAGAAGTATGTGTAGATGTGTGTCACAGGGACACAGGTTCAGTACGGCTTCCCCAACTTTACTAGTCATGGATCACGGGCGCAGGAACTAAAAACACTGGGGTCAGTCCCCGAACGTCACGATTAGATTAAACAAACGACTCCAATTATTGTTTAGCTTTTATTCAGGATACAGTGGTTACACGTAATATAGTTCACAACTTAAGCAAAAGGTCTAAATTCATATATATTTAGTTAACAGCTTTGCAATAGTTCACACAGAGATTATATGGTTTGATTAAAGTAGTTTACAACATAAACACAGTATTCAAATTCATTTATATTTAGTTAATAACTTTGCAATTGTTCACACAGAGATTATATTGTTTGATTAAAGTAGTTTAAAACTTAAGCACAGTATTCAAATTTATTTTGTTGACACTCGACCCGTGCGCGCCTACTGGTGGCTGAGACTCTCTTTTTGTGTGACCGACCTCGGAGGAGGTTAAATCTTGACTCTATGATTGCGTCCGCACACCACAACGGTTGGAAATCGACTGTCTGTGTACGCACTCGTGTGCGTACACGATGGGGGATGACATCGGCCCGCGTTGGTCGATGGTTGAATTGCGACTCCCTGTGTGTGCACTGATGATAGAATGAAGATCCTTTTGGTTGCTTGTGATGTGTGTCCATGTTTCTGCCAACCGTGGATATACGATGGATTTTGCATCATCGAAAATTATAGGTTTAGATACTTTAGGCCAAGGTTTGAGCAAACAATGGAAAGGTAAGTAAATGTATTCCAGGGTCTTTTTTAGTGCGCTAGGAGACAGTCTCTTCATAATAGGTTGGAAGGTAAGTAGTGGCGTTTAATGGAACTGTGGGGGTTGAGATGCTCGGGTGCCGGCGCACGACACGGGGTTCACTCTCACCCACCAACGATTTTTACACAAGGATTGTCACCAAGAGGATAAGCCACGAAAGAAAACACAATGGCGTAGTAGTTTAAATGTCGATTCCTTTTATTTGTCCTTTATTGTTTTCTTTTTTGTTCTATTTACACGTGGTTCAAATGTTCCTTGTTGTTTCTTTTATATTTTAAGGGGGCGCGTTAATGAGGGGAAATCTTTGCACTCTACGTATGGCACGCATGCACTTAACTGAACACCTTGTGGGGGAAGAGGGGAGCGCGCTACGCGAGTTGACGATTGGGTTCCACTGACTAGCTCCGCTTATCCGCTAATTAACTGTTCCAAACCCACTCGGGTGTGAACTGTCATTGCCCGCCTATTCAGTTGCCGGTTGCAAACAATTTCGGACGCGCGTGAACCGAATAAGTATGCTAAAACTCGGGGAGCCGGAATAGACACGCATTTGCTCCTTACGCAGCCGCGTTCGACTTTGGTACCGTTGGTGCGCACGTCGCGGTGGTTAAGGTGTAACTTGGGGTAATGCGAGAGCGATGTGAGCTCGGTGGTTGCTGGACAAAGACTGGATTAAGAAATGAAAATAATTCATTCAATGCGTCGTGGCGGTGCGTCATAGCTAAGTTAGGTTCGCTGCCAATTACAAAGAATTCTGGAAGAGTTGCTATGCTCGCATAAGAATTCAGTTCCAGCGAATTCTGGCCGTGCAGGCTGGGTTGACTTCGTTGGTTGGGTGTACCGGGAAATTGGCTTTGGGGACGCGAGTATGGGCATACATTTTCGGAGGAAATTGGGATGGCTTGGGTGCAAGCAAGGAATATCGTTTAGATGAAATGTTCACCGAAGTAATTTCGGGGAAATGTGCGCGGCTTAGTTAGTTGGTAATGTTCCGTTGAGGATTTGGATATGCGTTTGTATGACATATGAATTTCGGGGAAATTAGGATTGCTTGGTTGCGATGAGGAAATATAGATAATTGACCGAAGCAATTTTGGGAAAATGAATGCCGGGATGATTAGAATATATTCGTTTGAATTATATTCTGTTGGGAGTTTGGAAAATGGTTTTTATTACGGATTGGTGAGATGTATGCTATTGCGGATCGGGTTTTTGCATGTTTGCAGGTTAGGGTTGTGGGTTGGTTCTCCGTGTGATGTAGAGAACCCCCACAGAACTGTCACAATACTTGTTTTATAGGGTTTTTGGATGCTCTAGGTGGAAGTTTTTGAATAATTGATGGGAAGGTAAGTAGTGGCGTTTGAAGGAACCGCCACAGTCTTTTATCCATTGGATCAGAGAATTGTCCACTCTATATGAATGTATTGATAAAAGGGCTGGATGCCAAACTCTGTCAAAGGCTTTCGAGATATCCAGTGCAACAGCCTTGCTTCCTACGAAGTAGTGGACGGCATGGCTCCACTTTTCAGTAAGGTACGCCATCAAATCTCCTGTGGACCTGTTGGGACGAAAGCCATATTAACGGTCATTGAGGAGGTCATTTGATTCCCGATATTTCAAAAGTTGGCGGTTAGTTTGTGATTCCATTACCTTCGAGAGAATAGGAGTTAATGCTATGGGTCGATAAGAATCGACCATGTTACAGAGGCGATGGCCAGCGCCAAAATGTTACAGAAAAAAGCTATTTTGGAATTAATTTTACAAAATCTATATTATGTAATACAAGGTATGCGCCAATGTAACATTTATTGAAACTGCATTTACGAACACCACTGTAACATTTATCTCTGTATTATATATATTTTGATATCTATTTGTGCTTACTTTATTGTACCCCTGTGATGCCGAACTGTTGTATTTATGATTATAGCACATTTTAAATTTAATGTTATTGCCAAATGTAACATTTAATGTTACGATGCCAATGTTGGGTTTATCTTTGTAATATTATTGTAACATTTAACGTTTAGGGAGATGGTATTGTTGCGCATATGTTTATTTTTTGTCTTCAAAAAAGGGGGTACTCACTGTTTCGGCGGCTGGTGTTTCTCGGCTGGGAGTTGAATATCCTTCGGCTTCGTTGATTGAGTTACACCTTCCCACAGAGCCAGTACGATCGTCCTTCTGGTGTTTCGGCAATTACTCACAAACAGGAAAGTTAGTGTCTTTAAAAGTCTTTAGTGTTACATTCACTCCACCAAAATTACGCAAAAAATAAAACGACGTTGTTTAGATACCAATTTCACAATACATAATAACTTTATTATTACATAAAATTTCACGTAATTACACTTTACAGACTCGTGCTAAAAAATGCCGCTAAAGAACTCTAAAACCGGAAACGTTTCCTTTCTGTCTTCCTTTTAACACTTAACACAGACATCTTTTTACTTCTTTTACAGTCGAATTTCTTCTACTCTCGACTTTCTTAAAACCTTCCACTTACTTTAACTGTAGACTTACTTAAACCGTCGACTTACTTTAACTGCCGACTTTCTGAAGCCTTCGACTTACTTTAACGTCGATCACGTGTGCTTCACACGCACAAGGTCCCCGGTTCGCACCCGGGCCGGACAGCCGAAAATCTTAATAGGTTTATCTATGGCTGTAAGAGGACCCTGGGTTGCCTGACGGGGGAGGAGGAGGACAGTTTCCTCCGATGGCTGCCCACCAGACTGTGCGGCGAGGGCCACCGCATAGTCAATGAGTGCCCACCAATGACCTTCCTTGAGGCGGAGGAGCGCCTAAGGGAGGCATATGAGCCCAAGGTCTCGTATGAAAAGCTGTGTGCCAAACTCTCCAAGATGCGACAACTCCCCACTGAGTTCACCGAATAAAGCGCGCCATCGTGTGGTGCAGGGAATCAGCTGAACGCTGCTACGGACAGCCGAGTGGGGCCGTCTTCGCCATCCAATTAGAATGGATGGCGAAATCCGTAATCGCTAAGAGCGTTAGAGAGGACAGCCTCCGGCACTTCCTACTTACGGTAAATGAGGGTTCTTTCCACGAGTTGGTGGTCCAGGTCATTCAGCTGGAGCGATCAAAGAGGGAGATGCTGCAGCAGGACAGCCCTCCTTTCGTAGGAGACCAGGCCGAAGCTGGCGATTAGTCGGCCAATCCTTAGGCTTTCAGCCCCGGCCACTCCTCAACATTTTTGGACCAACCTTCTTCAACAGCACCTTTTTCATCTCACTTAAACCTTCGTCAAAGAACAACAACTACTTGATTCCCTGGTACCGTTGTCTCTGCGAAGAAATTCGACCACGATCAATTCTGAAACTGTTCGAAGCCGTCGCCACCCAATAGAGCTGGGTTTATATACCAGCTATGTTTATTAGTTATAATTTCTTATACCAATTTTAATATAATTTATGTATGTTTAAAAAGTGTTTAGGTGAATATGTTTAATTTATTTTGTAAATATTTTTATTTAATACGTGTGTAAATCACTTAATTTTAGTTCAAAATTGTTTAACGTATACCTGTTATATAGGTCGGTTAATTTCTATACATTTCTCGCCGAGACAAGGGCGGCGGAGGGAAGTTACCACGTAACAATGATTTGTCGCCCTTTTTGGGAATTGGCTGAATGTTCGCTGACTTCCATCTAGTTGGGAAACAGCCAGTAGAATAAGACAAATGGAAGAGTTTCCGGTCTGCTTTAGCGAGTGAAGAGGAACATCTCTTCAAGAGAATTGGGGGAATGCCATCCGGACCAGCGGATTTGTTTGCGTTCAGCTCCTTGAGTGCGCGGGCAACAGTACGCGTTCGGATGTGAGTCTGGCTTATGGTGTGCTGCTTATGCTCAAGTTGTGGCGGAACTGATGTGGTATCAGACAGCGTTGAGTTTGCTGCAAAATGTGCAACAAGTAGATTCGCTTTCTCACTAGTAGCGAAGGAATGGATGAGGAAACCTAGTTTCGGTTGTTCTTCCCGAATGTATAGTATTTTGTCTTTTTGTTGTATTTTTTGTCTCACTCTCTGGTCATGCAAACACTTTGCTTGTTGAATATGCGGATTGCAGTCATGTATAGCTCTCCAGAATATTTTCCTCAGTATTTTTTGATTTATACAACCGTAAGCTTAACTCTTTAGCCTCTGCATTCGAAATCGAACCACATATTTCTCTTGGGTTTGATACTCTTTACCGTGTTTGGAATAAAGGTTCGCATGCCAAGTAGAATCATGTCTGTCAATGTGTCCACTATAGAATCAACATCGTTATTGAGGAAAAATAACGACCAATTTAACCTCCCAAAAAAGTCGTTCAAACCTTCCCACTTGGCTTTCTCGAAGAACCATACTGTTCTTCTGGGAGTTGTCTCGTTTCCTTTGCTGTTGATTAGAGGAAATTTAGCTGACATGGCACAGTGGTCTGAAGTGCCCAAGGGCGAAGAAACTTCAATTGTATATTTGTTTGGTGGGATGTGAGAAACAGGCCCAGTGTGTTGGCGGAATGGCCATCTATATTTGGTATCCGTGTTGGCTCATTGGCGAGTTGAGTTAAATTATTTGACTCTGCAAAGGGCTGAACATACTGACCCTCATGTGTAGTGTGTCCGGGGTGATGACTTATGCACATTGAAATCACCCGCAATAACGATTTCAGTGTGCGGATATAGGGTCAAGATCTTATCGATAGAATCATCCAAGTTTGGGCTTCTGAAAAGATAGCAGTAATGTATGATATGCCTACGAACGTGAAGTTTTAGCCACGAGAAATTAAATTCTGGATTGGAGCAGAGCCCATATTTTGGCAGAAGCTGATAAACAATATCCCTTTGTATGTATATAGCTAGATCCCGATGTGGAAAGAACAAAGACACTAAGTTATAACCGGGCATAGTAAAATCAGAAATATCTGCTTCAGTTATTATCTGGGTCTCGCTAAGTGCACCGATTGCTGGTTTTTGGTTACAGGCGTGGGCAGACACAGAGGAGAAATTGCATCTTAAGCCACAAATGTTGCAAAGATCGACGTGAAAATCCCGTTCCATTAAAATGACCTGACATAGAAAACCAATACCGCCTCAGAAAGGGATGCAAGTTTTACCCGGCAATAGATAAGCGAAACCAAGCACTACAGGTGTTATGCCCTTGTAGTAGGTGCCCCACTAGATCGGTGCCGTAATCCAGGTCATATCCCTTTTGTGACGAACATTGCGTTACTCAAAACACCAAAAACCCTCCAAAGATCATAAATCACTCGAGAGTATCGATGCCTGAGGGATGCAAAAGAGGAGCAAAAAGGAGGAAAAACAGACACAAGGACAGGAAAGGGTATGAGTTTTCTCGCACTGTACACTTCCACACAATTTTGACACTACGGCGCGAATCCCATATATATCACTGCACTACACTCGGACGGGTTTGTGGTGATCCGTTTGTTTACTTCCGATCCCATAGAGAACTTGGCGCTCGAGCCGATAGTGCAATAAGGGTATCTTGTGTTTACTTAAGATACCCTAAACGGATTGCACAATTGATCCGATGGTACGTATCACGAGGCAGAAGCGCACGTGCTGACTCGTCACCGGTTAGTTAACAACTGTCAAATTAATCCTAAATTAATGGCAACCTTACATGGATTTAGCTTTTCTTGGTTAGGGTAGAGTTAATATGAATAAGCTAGAATTCAAGCATTTGTGTCTAGCAGTTAAGTTAACGAACTAAGAAAAATGATAAAATAACAAATGTTAAAACGTACAAAAATTCACCAGAAAGAGGGAATAATTTACTGTAAACATACAAAGTTTGTCGACGATACCACGAATAGGTCCACGCGAGTCGCGCAATAACGTACACGTGTAAAATTCCGGCTCTAAAATTTAGTGATGTCTGCGTTACACGAGCAATGCCGCCTCAATAGCTGAGTTGGTAAGGAGGTTGTGTCTTGCGTTTGATTGGGCAAACGTAGGTTCCACGGACGAATCTTACTATTGTGCACTTAGACACAATTATTGGGTGATAGGGAGGGTTCGCCTTCCTGAAAAAAACCCAATAACTGCTACCCAGTCTGCATAAGCTTTCGCTAATACAATCGCATTACCATCTTAAATGCTCCACGCATTAGAACAATCAAATTTATATAACCTAAAAGTCCCTGGAAAAGAAAACTTACCTTTGATGCATCTCTTCGCATACATTTCCTGAAAGATTTCTTTCTACCTTTTCAAGAGCCCCAGGCAAGTTTCAATTCCCCACACCTGCACCGCAATTTCCACCCAGCATACCTGAAACATTTCCCTTTGCAAGGACATTAACGCATACAACGCGTTAGATAAGGTTCCTGGAAATAATTCTTTAAAGTGCATATGGCATCATGAATCCCAAGCCAGTCGGCGCCCTTTAGCTGTGTTAAAAACCCATATTGGGCTGCTTGTTTTTACAGATGCCATAAACCATATTTCTACGCATGTAAACATGCATAGGATTCAACTCATTGTTTGTTACCCAGCATATACAAATGTAAGCAAGGGATTCGTTTTGGCCACCGACCCAAGATACGATATACAATTTCCATTGTATAAAGTATCGCTCCACTTAGCACCTTTTTACCAACGTCCATCATAGCGACGTTGCATAGGGTAAACATGACCCTCATTACGGAGCGAACCATTTGGTCGCCTCTTCCTTTGTTCTCGCCGTCTGCTTGCTTCGTTGTTTCATTGCCTTCGAGCACGTGCAAATAGCATCGATCCGTTCGGCCGCACACGCATACCATTGCACTGAATGAGCGCATTTCCTTGGCGGTCACACCCTTAAGAGAAAAGTTTTTCTCTTTCTTCTTTTTTTTCTCACCACTAACCGAGGATGGAATTCAAACCAGTGTTCTATCCTCGAGGAGTCTTATTACACCCACCGGAGGAGTTGGTCGTGCCCTCTGCCGTCCACCGTACCGTCCGCCGGTACGGCGAGTACACACAAGTCTCCGCGGGAGTTCAGCTAACTAATAGATCCCCATTTCAACGTCAACCCTCCGTAACGTGCATCGAATTAAAAGCACAAATCAGTTTAACACAGTGTCGAGTGTAGCTTATAGCAACACCAAATATTAAAGTATCCTGTCAATATACATATGTATATATTAAGGACCAATTTCGAGTTGAACTATATGCATGAGCCGTTATAAAAAAAAATCCGTGAAATAAAGAAGAACTTACAAATGACGATCAATCCTGTGCGTTTTATTCGCTGAGCATTGTTGGTCCTGTGTTTTGAACTTGATCCTTGCTGGACCTTTTGGTGGCGTTTCTTTTGCAGTTTTACACAGTGAATGGTGGATGGGGATGGAAGGGAATCAGCGTCGTGCGTCGGCGCACCATACTTCCTCCCCACAAGGGTCCCAAAGACCAGCCGCCCGGCAAAATACCACCCCATTCAGCTATCGGCTTCGTGAAATAGCTGAAAGAAATCCTTGCCTATCTTTTGGAGCTTAGCTTATGGACCCAATTGAGACCAAATAGTATCTAAAGCGCTGACTGGAAGAAGTAAAATAATAAAGAAAATGGCATGCCATAAAATGTTGGGTTTTGCGCGAGTTAACATCTACCAACACTTATAAAGAGTTGCGTATGGAATTTAACAGTGTTACGATGAGTAAAAGAACGTGTTTTCGATGGCATTAGTTATTTTAAAAGGACAGGAATTCGTATGAATGGCTTTTTATGTCTAGCTAATAAGTCGAAAATTTGGGAAAAAATAAAAGCAAAATGTAAGAGAAAATATTTTCATTACTGCAGTGAAATGACTGGAATTCAATGATGATTTCAATATGTTAGGAAGACTTATTCAATATTTTTTACCTAATTCAATATTTCTGACGACTTTATTTCGCAGGGATTCAATATGCTAGGAGCACTTATCCTCCAAGTTATGGACAAAGAAGAGATTGAATCAATTAAGGTGATGATATATTTGGTAGAAGGAATTCTACCAAAAGGATACTTCAGTGGATCAATGGGAGGTCTACAAGCTGACATGGCAGTATTTCGGGAATTGATGACTGACAAGTTTCCTAGATTAGCGAAGCACTTGCAAAAGCTGCAAGGTCCTGTTGAAAACGCTTTTGAGCCGCCGTTAACAAACGTGTTCACAATGCAGTGGTTCTTAACAATGTTTTGTACCTGTTTACCGATGACATGTGTCTTACGAGTATGGGACTTAGTTCTAATCGAAGGTAGTGACGTCCTATTAAGAACTGCCTTAGTGTTGTGGAGTCTTTTAGAAGAGTACGTATTTAAATGTGAATTTACTTATCAAATCTAATTAAAATTTTCCTTTTCCAGTCGAATCTTAAATGCAAAAACCGCAGATGAGTTTTATTGCAAAATGGGATCATTTTCTAGCGAACTAGTAAACGGTCATCTAATAGATTCCAATGGATTAATTGAAAAGGTAGTGGACATAGGCCACATACCAAACCTTCAAGCACTCAGGGACAAACATTTGTATAATATTTCATCATTTCGGGATAAGAAACGATTACAGTCAGTATACATTGCAGCACAAAAATACCGCAAAATTCTCTACAAAAGTTTCCGTTCTCTCTTCTTTTTCTATATATCTGCTCATAGGCTTTATTATTCTGATGACGAATGCGATTCCGATGAGGATTCACGGATGGCCGTTGCCACAGCTTGGGGTATTCGCTTAAGTAGAAGAGGATCAGCTGGATTACCTGATAAGCCGGACAACAAAGATCGACTGGCATTAGATATATCACTTCTTAAGAAGCAATACGACCGTTTACGTGAGCGTCAACGACAGGCACATATTATTTTAACATCTGCCGTGGCACGTCAATCTTCTAGCTCAAATCAATCTTCTATCTCCGTAAACCAACTACTTTATGGACGCAATGCTATTGTAACAAAAAATGGGCGACGTCTAGGTCCGCCTCACGGAGCAATACCTCCAATTAGAAAGCTATCGTATTTCGGTGACAAATCAAAAGCAACACAATCAAAAACACCCTCCCATAGCGATTCGTCAAAAGCAAATGAAGCACATTTGCCGAAGCGACGGAAAGAAAACAATGAATTGAGTGATTCCAAATCGATTCGATCCCACAGTCGTAATGACAGAACTGTTCAAAAAGTTGAAAGCGGCTGCTCATCGAGGAGTAACTCTTCAGAACCTAGATCTGCGAAAGCCTCAGTAGAAGAACGCCCCTGTAGTGATTCATCGTCATACAGTGAAGAAATCGATGAAGATTCTAGCACGAGTACAAGTCTTTGTGACGAAGATGGTATCGAAGCCGGTGATGCTAATTTATCTTCAATAGAAGGAAGCCCTCTCAAGAGAATGAAATCAAGTGAAGAACAACCCGAAATACCTCTCGATCAATACTCAACGTTGCCAAGTATCAGCCAAGAAAATATAACAAACAATCAAATATCTTATCTTGAATCCAATTCGGGCTCGGCTTTGAGTGAATATAACAAGCATGCCAATAAATTCGAGGCAAGTGAACCAAGTTGTGCCGATTGTTTCGACGAATACAGAATATCAGACTTTAAAGAACCAACAACCGAGTCAATTTCTGATAAGCATGTTGAAGATAATTCCCTCAATTCAAAAAACTTATCATCTGCTTACCTTTCAAAGTTAAGCGGGTTGACTTCTTTACCAGAAGATGTTGCCGTAAATCCTCTGCTTGACACAAATCAAACTGTTGACTTCATGAATCTTGTAATGAATGTAGATGATCTAAACAAATTAGATGTAAAAGACGAAGGTGTTACGAACGAATACTTCGAAAGGGTGAACATAGTTGAACGGCCAAATAAGCTTAAGTTGTTGTACTCCCTAAACGAGGAAGAAAGCATTCGTAACGCATTTAAATGGGTTCCAGATAATACCTTAGATCAAATGACAGCCGATTCAGAACCTCGAAAACGTCAACCATTTTCACTTAGTCCAGAATACCTAAACTATGAAGAGGAAAATAAATTTCCGCATCGCTCAACAGAGGATCTAGACAAACAAATGAAAATTCTGATAGAGTACTCAAATAAGTCCTCACTATTATTCATAGCAGAAGCCAAACAGGAAATATCGTCTGCGTTGCTAGAAGACAAAAAGCTCGATAGACGAACAAAAGAATACTCACCAACCAAAAATCAGCACTCACCTACCACAAAGTTTCCACAATATTTACAAACATCCAACCTAACACATCTAAATGAAAATGTGGAAGACACATGCAACGATGATCTCGATCCAAAAGATGCTATCCAAAGGAGTTCCTACCTTGACGAGGAATTTGTGATTAAGAATGAAGCTGAAGAATTTTCTTCTCCCCACTCAATTAAACTTCATGAAGATACTAACATCGGCAAGGAACTCCAGAGCCCATCCGCAATACCACTGGCTGGCAACCTATCATCTGATAACAATAGCAAGTTTGATTTCATACAACAACCCGAAAAATCGTGTAATTTTGAAAACGCAAAAGTGAGGACAAAAACTCAAGCACTAATTGATAGTTGTGATATTCAGGAGCCTACGCGTCCAAAACATGACCTGAAAACTTTTAGTATAATGCCACCAAACTTACAAGACTCATCTTCGACTCCGGCAGACGTTATAATGGCAGAAACCCGGAATAATATTCCTTCAACAGAAGATTTAGAGACTAGATACAACGCCCTCGAGTTGACATTCAATGCTGCCATAAGTCAGGATCCAACAGTTTTTCTTGAGAAGGCATGTCTCCAACACCAAACTGGTCTTAAATCGCCGTGCGATCAAATGACCACACAAGAAGTAGAAGACGACCTACATAGGGATACTAAGGCAGCTTTTGCGAACTACGACAATGATGATTCAAAATACGAACCGACTTATACCGAACTACGAGACACTAGAAGTACTACGAAATTTCATTGGAACCAACAAACAGATCCTGAAAGCTTGCTAATCACTGATTACAAAACTTTTGATGAAGGTTTGATAGAAAAATCATCCCAGATTGGCTCATTGGAAAGAGATGATACTCAAAAACATCTCACGTCTCTCATGTTACATGGTACAATTAAAACAAACTTTCAAGACTCCCACACAAAGAGTGCATTTGAACAAATAGGGACTTTCAGTCCTAATCCAAAAAATGTAGGAAATTCTTTTGCTGTATCACCTGCTAAACGTCCTATCAGTGACCGGAATACCCTGAATACTATAAGTATAGGTATTTCTCCTACGAAGACTGACCATGTGTACTTAGACTTAGGAAAAAATATTGGCCAAAGTACCAGAAGTCATGGGAATGACAAAATAAGTGATATTATTACCTCGCAGGTGGAATTGACAACAAAAGGGTACAACCTAAATGACACGATCGAAAACGATACTCTGGACAGAAGCTCAAAAAAAGAGAGCGAGGCATCAAAAAATATTATTCCTAGTCGAGACGTATGCGAGAAAGCAGACTCTGATCCAAGGACTTTCATTTCCGAATCAGAAATGCAAGTATCCGAGAATTCCGACTTGAGGAATCTCGTCGATCCATTGAGAGATGTAATGACATCCAAACAAGTAAACCTCGGTGTAAATTCCACCACCATTAAAACGATCGATCATTTTTTAAAGTCCGAATTTGAAATTTTTGGATTGGAGGGAAACACTGTTAAAACGGAAAGTGATGTTGAAAACAGCCACCATCCCGCATTTAACCCTTCGAATTTTCGACGAACTTCTGCAACACGATTTATAAGTGATACAAACTCACAAGATGATGATGTTAAGCGTCAAGACGTCAGCCAAAACGATTATAAATTAAATGAACATATAGATAGTACACCCAACTGCAATCTCACTTTGGACCACGGCGTCACAAATTTCTCTGAACGTCACGACTTTACCGAAAAATCACCAACAGCTTACCACGCAACAATGAGTACATTTTTTGATCCAATCCTAGACCAACCGTCATTGAAAAGCAAGCCTCATTTAGACCACTCCACGTTGATTTCGAAGCTAAGTGATTTGAATCAAAAATTAGATTTTCCCAGAAAAACTACGTCATATTATGTGGACGACTTCACAACGATGGCAGACGTAAGCAAACGATCACAGTTTGACAGAGCACCTTGGTGTGTAGATACTAGTGAAACAACATCTTTTGTACAGGAAGAAGATTTCCCAGGCGATAAAAAACAACCGACGATATCAAGCGATCTCGAATTTCCAACTAAATCCGCAGTACATTCAAAGGAATTAAAATGTTCACAGGAAAAAAAGGGAACTAATCCCTCTTTCTACGAATCAGAATTTGGAGGTAATCAAACTAAAGAAAAAGACAAATTGGATGAGATACAAGCTTCAACCTCGAATTTCCTAGAGACTCTTTCTAAATCAATACATGAAGAGGTTTCACCAGATCCGAATATCTATCAAACTTCCTCTGAATTACTATATGAAAGAAATTTATTAAAATCTCTAGCTGTGCATGAGACTAGTGAAGAGATTCTATCAAATTCCACTAAACACGACAGCATTTTAAATACTGTAAAAACAGAAAACACCCCTGTCCCGTCATCAACACCGAAACCAGACCCTACAAAACCTCAAGAACCTGTATCGAATAATTCATTTTTATTAAGTTTTGAATCATCTCAAGCAGATAGACTTCAAATTTCAGTTCCCAAAAAGGAAACACAAACAGACGACCCCTCGGACAATAAACATATTATGGATTACAGTATTACAAACATTCCCTATACTTGTACTAAAACAGCTCAATTAGAAAGTTTACCAAATGCTAAGAGTGTGTGTGCGGTTGCTGAATCAAAACTAGGAATAACCTCTAAAAGCATTTCCCGAGAACCATTAAAATCAGAGCATTTTTGTGATCACAGAAAAATGCATAGTGTCGATATATCAGACGAAAGTTTCCAACATTCCGAAAGCTCACAAATCAAACATATATTGAGTCCAAAACAAACTCATCACTTTCGAAATGATGATGCTACAGCAACACAAATAATTAGTTATGAAACGTCACATCAAGAAACAATATTGAGTCCCATAAAAATTCTCCATGGTGGTGAATTTTCACCGGTGAAAGATTCATCGAAGGCTATGAACATTCACCAAACTGGTAGGGGTTCACCACAATTTGATAATATTCTAAGTCGTATTACCATTCCTTACTCCCAACACCGTATCGAGGATCCATATGCTGAGAGTGCATCGCTACCCATGAGTTTTCATCAATCAGCGCTAGAGGATTTATTAAGTCCTATCAAAAATCACCAAACCACTGAACATGGACTGTCAAAAAGTACCGAAACATTATTGAACACAATTAAGATGGATCAAATAAATGACGATATATCTCAACCCCATAAGTTGTCTTACAGTATGATAAATCAATGGACTGCCCATGAAGACTTACTGAGCCCCGTGAAAACTCACCACACCAGTCTTGAATCATCACCAATAGATAATTCTTCAAGCCCTGCAATTTATGAACCTGAAATTTCTCAAATATCGAGTTCTATTAAAATACAACACATTCCTTCCGGGTCATCACAAATAGATAGTTTATCAGAGCCCGAAAAATTACATAAGACTGCATCGATAGTGTCAAACATCCTAGAGTCTCAATCATCGAACCTAACTAGCCCTTTGGGAAGTTCGGACATTAATCATATTTCTTCAGAAGAAGACGAATCGTTCGGAATTTCGCAAAGGAAACCAGGTACCTTGAAATCGAACATAGAACAAACTAAACCTCAAATATCACAACCAAAAAGTCCAAACGAAAGACAAAGCCGAACCCATTTGGGAAATATGCCACATCCAACAAAACTTGCCTCAAATTATCCAACAAACACCCCACAGGTAACACCATACCCACCCACAGACGTAACAAAACCATCAACTGCAGAAGAAAAATCTCCCCCTGTAAGGCCGATTCCAACAACTGCTGATCTAGAATATCGCTTTCGCGAGCTGGAAAAGAAATTCAACAAGACTTACGTCAAAACGGAAACAAAAAAGGGTTCTGCAACAATATCTTCAACTGAAACATCACAAATCACAAACATGCAATCCCTGAGCACAGCCGACAGTTACAAGACATGTGACGAATCATCTTCAATCCGAAAAAGATTACCATCGACAGAAGATCTAGAGAACCGTTTTGTAGCGTTAGAAATCAATAAAACTATGAAGTCTCCGACATTGATGTATTCGAATCCGCTCTTTAGTACAAAATTAGACTCCGACTTGCAAAAAGATACATCAAACGGATCTGGAAGAATACCCTCAACCAAAGACCTTGAGCACAGGTTTCAGGCTCTAGAGAGAGGCAAAACTGGTGCTCTGTCTTCAAAAGACTCTAAACAACAACACAAAATAAAACCAAATTCGGACAATAAGAAGGCTTTAAAAACAAGCTCTGAGTTGTTAGAATGTGAAAACAAAAAGCACACAAACTCAATAATAACTAACCAGGATTTCGAAAATCCTGATATCACTAGAAAACCTCGCCAACCCAATGTATTCTCTCCACTACGTTCTGATTATGACTTCCAACTCTCAAAACAAAGCGGAAGCCACAAAACGGCCAAATTCAATGAGATCGAAATAAAAGATGGAAAGTCAGAAAAGCCAGAACCTCGCAAAAGGTTGATAACATCCAAAACTATCCTAATTGATCCGATATCATTTGCCATAAGTGACTTAAAATCAGACAGACGACTAGAGTATGATGATACCAAAAGGTGGACCGACAAAGATGACAAATCTACGTCATCGCAAATCCAGTTCGAAGAAGGCTCTTCACGCCCTGCAAAAAGTACGACTGATACATCTACACAACTTATTAAATATAATCAACCACAAAATAAGGAAATGTTAACAAAATTAAGTGAAATATACAATGAACTTGGTACCAAAACCGACCAACATCACATTAGTTGGTCAGAATATGACAGCCCCGTTGATTCTAGTTACGGTGCCACCGACAGGGTATTAAAGATTATTGAAGAAAATTCTAAGATACTACATCAAATATTAAAAAAAAATCTTACAGATACAACAGACTCGGACACGAAAATCCAACTAAGGAGACCTCATCCACCTATCAGAGATTCCTTATTGACATTTAGTACAATATCCCCCCATCCCAATGATAGTAAATCACTTAGTCACGTCAGCTCACGCCCATGGATCCAATCTCACAAAACATTACCATCAGATGACAATATATCTGATAGATTAGCATCCATTAAAAACACTATCAAATCAATCGACACCCTGTGCGCTGAGAAATACATCAACTCATTATTCACTCATTCCGTGTTGGCCAAACCCGGTGTAACTGTAGAAGATGATGTTTCCGACCACATTCTGCTACAACGAACAACAAAACGAGATTTTAAAAAAGATACATCACCACGTCGAAGACGCGATGACGATACCGAGGAATACAAAAGTCGCCTCAAAAGGGATACAATACGGAATTGGATCCAAACCCCAACGGACACCTGTTTGCCTGTAGGAAATACAACACAAGTTGATCGAACTGCTAATAATGATACCGCATCTTCGGAAAACTACGCATCAATACAGAATTGTGGCAACAACCGGATCCACAATAAATCTGGAACACCAATGGTTTACATACCAACCAAATTGGAAATACGTCATACCACAGTTACCTCGACGATGTACGATCGGTACCTCACAGAGAAGCAAATTGAAAAATCTCTGCCGAAAAACAAGCGATCAACAATGCCTCCGATATCATTAACACCTGCCGCCACATATGGGGGGGATTCAATGGACCGAAATTCGAAATCAGCTGAGAACTCTCCATCTAGAAGGACGGGACCTACAACAGTCCTATGTTCGGGTAAGACAAAATTTTCCAATCATAAATTACATCCGGATGTTGCACGTAGAAATTTACAAATACGAAGTTGTGATAACATTCTACTACAAATTGAATCCTCGAAAGTATGTAAGAACGATAATCTTGTAGTTAACACTCATATGAGTAAAAACGACGAAACAGCCAAGCCTGGTAGTTAATTTTAAGAACCAAAAGACTTTTGTGGAAAGCACATCAATACTCTGGACCCTCCGACTTACTTCCGTTATTTCCTAGCAGATTATTCTTAAAAATGTACAATGAATCGCATGTGCATGCTCACCACATAGTCCCATGCTGCAGTAGACGGTTCACTTAGTTTACCTACAGATATGCTTGAGTTTTGATGATGAGCGTGTCAAAAAAATTCGTCAAATCTCTGTGAAATACTGATCACTGAGAAGAGGAAAGTGAGGTCAATACTCACACTCTTCTTTACACTTCCATTAATTGCTTCGCACTTGGGTCTGACTCGTAGGTTTAAGCTTGTCAGAGTGCAGCCCCTACTGGCTATTTACACGTCAAAATGCTTAAGCTCGAGTATAACCTAAATATTGACTACTACTATTCACGGAGCCCAAAGCACACTGGACAACCTAAACTTCATTTCAAGACCTGAGTAAATAATGTCAAATTTGCCTTCTTGCAATGGAGTAAAAAACTCTATTCCAGCACGACCATTTTCAAAATGCGACAATACCAACAGATACTTATTTGCAGCTCAGAGCGCTGCCCCAGCGCTATAATTTGGCCTCTTCTGATAGAGAAGTATCCAAATACTACAATAAAATTTGTCAACCTAAACTTCACTTCAGGACCCTAAGTGAATCATGTCAAATTTGTCGTATTGCAATCCACTCAATGCTCAGGAACTCCATTCCAGTATGAATATTTTTAGAATTTGACAATAGCAATAAATACAAATCGCCTCTTCTGATAGAGAAGTATCAAAATACTGGAATCAAATTGGCAACCGTTGATACACCTTAAAGCTCCTCAATAGTATACTGGTTAGTATACCCGCCTGTCACGCGGGAGACCGGGGTTCGTTTCCCCGTCGGGGAGCCTCTGGTGCAAGGCTAATGACCTTGCCCGGAAAAAAAACAAATCATTATGGAAAATTTAACAAGCCTCAGGACTTGCTAAATAAGGCCAAGACCGGTTCCAGGTTGTAGTGCCGATGATGATGATGATACACCTTAAACGATATTGATAAATTTTTCACGTGGCATGCATAAAAATTAAGCAGGTAAGCAATTAGGCTCTTTTTTTTCTGATTTTTCCACAGACTTAGGCTGATAACTTAACGCTCCCTGATACCCAATCAATTTCAACCCTAGTCGAACGCAAACAACACTGTGAACCAGATTTACTTTCCGAGTCATTCACTAGTACGTGCATTCAAAAATATTAAGATGACATGCCCCCAAATTATTAAAAAGGCATTCTTCTTCGGTGGCTATGCTGTTAATAAAACTCTCCTATCACCCCTATTCAATGTCTCACTTATAAAATCGATACAAAGCAGCGAATATTCAACCAGCTCCTGAAAGGTCAAAAACATTATGTTACATATTGAACCCTTGAAGGTGCTCGTATATTAGGACACTGAATGGCCTTGCAGAGCACCCAATGAGCTTTGCTTTTGAATCATCCCTAATACTTTCAAACGTTTCAAAACTGTTGTGTGATCACCTCCTAATGATTTCGCGATTTCAACTATTGCCTGATATAAGTAACGCCATCTGTTGGGAACGCAAGAAGTGAACTATTATAAATCTGTGAAAACTTATTCAAGGTCCTAATTAATAAATGACGATAATCTTGCAGTTAACATTTATGGGAGTAAAAACGACGAACAATTTTATTTTTATTCACAGGTAATAAATGTCTGGACATTTGCGAAAGGCATTGAAAACTATCTCTTCATTCATTCCTTCGCCTTTATTTATACGACTGATCAATCATGAACGCAATAGAAAGACCGAGCCAACTCACTGTGCATTTCGCATCCACTCAACATTGCCAACATCCAACCAATTCTCAAAAAGGTCGATCCATAATCAGCCTCTTCTTATCGACCCCTAGCATGATGTCGAAAGTTATGAAGTCACTGGCCAACTGTCAACTTTCGAAATACCTGCAAACAAACAAACTCCTTAATGACCATCTTTTCTAGCAACAGGTCCACAGGAGATCTGAAGGAGTCCTTATGGCAAACTGGACCCACACCACCAATCATCACCATCATCGTCCCCACTACAACCGGGATCCGGTCTTGGCCTTATTTAACAAATTCCCCCACCGGTCCCGATTTCGAGCCGATGTCATCCAGTTTGGAACTCCCTGGCTTTGGACGTCCTGGTCTACGCCATCCCTCCATCGCAGACCAGGTCTGCCGCGCTGTCTCCTTCCATACATGCTGCCACAAAGAACTTTCGGGGCAGGCTCCGCTTCGCTCATTCGAGCTAGGTGTCCCGCCTACCGGAGTCTACCGAGCTTGAATTTTCTTACAACATTAGCTTCAAGGTAGATCACATACAACTCATGGTTGAAGCGTCTCCGGAATCGTCCTCCCTCACATACGGGGCCAATAATTCTCCTTAAGACCTTTCTCTCGAACGCGGCTAAGAGTTCAGAGTGCCTTTTATTGAGCACCCAGGTCTCGGACCCATACATGAGTACTGGCAAGATCATGGTCTTGTACAGCAGCAGCTTGGATGTTCTGGATAAATTTCGGGATTTAAAGAGCCTTGATAGACCATAGTAGGCTTTGTTGGATTTGATCAGCCGTTCGCGTATTTCTTCCTCCATATTGTTATCACCTGATACTATTGACCCAAGGTAGTTCAAGGATTGCACTACTTCAAAATCGTGCTCCGCTACCCTGATAGTTTGACCAACGTTAGGTCTTCTTCTCGCAGAAGTTGCCACCATGTACTTAGTTTTCCCCTCAATAATGTGCAGTCCAGTTTTTGTGCCGCCTGCTCGATCTGGGTGAAGGATTCCTGTACAGCCGAATCAGTTCTACCGATGGTGTCGATGTCATCTGCGTAGGCAAGTATCTGTCTGGACTTGGTGACAATAGTCCCTCTAGTTGTAACGCCAGAGTACCGGATTGCTTTCTCCAACGCCAGGTTGAAGAGGAGGCAGGCCAGACCGTCCCCTTGTCGGAGTCCATTAAAGATGTTTATTGGTTTGGACAGCAATCCCGCTATTTTTACTTAACTAGTTACGTTGATCATGGTCAACCTGCAAAGTCGTATCAACTTGTTTGGAATGCTGAACTCTCTTATGACGTTATATAGTTCTACCCTGGCTATGCTGTCGTAGGCGGTCTTAAAGTCTATAAATAGATGATATAATGGAATCTCCGAATCATCGGATTGTCTTGTGGATCGCATATAAGCCGAATTGCGTGGAACAATACCACGAATCTCCGAAGAGCAGTACCCGTGATAATATCTGTAAAACAGACAGAGGTCGCCTACGCGCTTTCGATGTGATAGCGACTGTAGTCCTGACGTCAGCGCCGAGTCCCCGATCAGGTGGATCGCTCGTCTCTGTATGTTCTAAGCAGGTCGAGGGTATGTTTAGGAGCAGAGCTCCAAAGCTGAGAGCAATATTCGAGCGCAGGTCTAATTTGGGATTTATATAGGAGAAGAAGTTGGGTCGGAATAAAATATTTCTTGGCTCTAAAAAGATAGCGACCTGGCGATGCTCGACACGTGTTAATGGCATGATACATTCGCACAGACCGTGATGCCGAGCAATTTCAAGTTTTCCCCAGCCCGGAGGGCCCGGCCATTCATCATCAGCTGGGGAACCGTTGATCCACGTTTCTTGTGAATGTTGTATCTTGTGTCTTCGCTGCATTGAAGTCGACGAGATTGGCCCTTCCCCACAGCAGGACCTTATCTAGATCCTGATTCAGAGGTTCAATCTGTCTACATCTCAGTTGATGCGACGTAGATGCACCAATCGGCCGAACACTTGAAAAGGGGGAAACAAGCGTACTATCATCCGCAAAACTGAACCCTTTGTTATCCGTTGTCTATTACTGGTATTCCGTCCGGGCCGGTTGCCTTCCTACAATCCAGTTCACGTAGAATGCGTTGAATAGTGCGCGGACGAAATCTCACATCCCGCATACAAGACCGTACCGGCGACATTACAGGTGGCTCCAAAAGGCCGGGATCGAAGTTTGAATTCGCGTTATCAATCGCCTGGTTGCACGCGTTTCTGATTCTAACAAAATTCGTTCTGTTAATATCAGTGGGATTGGAGCGCCATTGTTTAAAAGCTCTATATTTTGCCGCTGTATTGTGCTCGGTTTATCAGATGAACTTTGTTTGATGGAATCTAGGATATACATCTCCATCCCCAGAAGAATAATCTCTGATACCGACTCCGCGCACGCGTTAACATCGGAGTCTCCGAAGCACACCTCCAACCATGGAAAGGATGCGAAGAAATCTCGCAAACCGTCCCAGTTAGCAGCCCCATACTTCCATACATAGCGAAGCTGCCTAGGCCGGTTATTCGCTTGGTATGCAAGTGCTTGCGCGACAGATACCAAGCAGTGATCTGAGTTTCCCAGTGCCGCAGAAACCTCTACGGTATAAATACTCGGTTCGGATGTCAAAAACAGATCCAGGGTGTTCGCATAATCGCCTCGGGCATCCGGCACGCGCGTTGGCTCCTCCACGAGTTGAGTCAAGTTGTGGCTTACAGCAAACATCTCCGCCAGCCTCCCAGCCTCGTCGGTTCTGTTAGAATGTAACAACCAGCCGGAATTGTGAACATTAAAATCGCCAAGGACAACAATTTCAGAAGCTGGGTGGTTAATCAGTATCGGGTCGACGGTATGTGAAAGATGTTCGAAAAATGTCGCCGGTCGATTGTCATTCGGGGAGCGGTAAAGACAACAAAGAAATTTAACGGAATTCCACAGCACGACCCTCAACCATATGATGTCCATATTATTGGGTTCCAACGCATCCATCCTCTGGCAAGCCAGATCGGACCGCGCAAAGACGCAGACTCCGCCCTTAAAACTGAAGCTCGAATGTAAGTCGTATCCTTAGCAACGAAGAAATGTCGAATCAGTTGACGAATCGACCTGGGTCTCAGTTAGGGCAAGGATATCAGGTTTCGTTGTTTGCAAATATTGGTGGAGGGCGTTTACATTCGTATTGGTGAAACTGATGCCCCTGATGTTACAAAATGCCGTCACCAGTCGAGCGTGGGCAGAGCCTCGAGAGCGAGGCCGGTTATGCGATGACGAACCTCTTAAAGTTCGGTTATTTATCATGACATCTGCATGATGTTCCCCCTGACATAGTCCCCCCCGGATATCGAAATGGGAGACTAGTTTACCTCCGGAATTCTTTATATCAAAAGGCACCATCATGACTTATCTCCGTGTCAGTCCGGGCTATCAGCCATACATCCGAAACACCGCCGAAGATTTCTCTCGGCGATATTGTGGAATGTACAGCGTGACGGGGTAGTATCTCACCTTGGGACCGACTACCACCTAAACCAACCTTTTCTCGAACCGGTCCATCAACCCAGCTCCGAAAGATGGCCAAGGATTTCTCCCGACCATTTCACGGAGCCTAAAGCTTCATGGGGTGGTATTTCACCGGGCGACAGGGCGTTGGGACCCCCGCTACCACTCGGCCTTTAGTCGCCTCTTACGACAAGCCGGCCAAGCTGTGAGTATATTCTAACGCCCTACTCACAGGGCGATAGGATGGTATCCCTCCGATTAGTTAGCACCCAGCCTACCACCTACTAAAGCTGCGCTGTTAAGGAGACTAATACCCTTATATTTGATTCGGTTTAGTAAGTCGCGATTCTGCCAAACGATGCTGAGGTTACATTCATCAGACATATTAGAAATGATTACTATCTCACTCTGCTAACGGATCTCCGGTGTTCGTAAAAAGTGCAGATAGTAAGAGATCTGTGGGGGTGGAAGTATGATTGCCAACGTATGGCACGGTTTCTTCAATCCCCAACGATGTTTCGACGAATATCCACAAAAATCCAGGAAAAGGCAATGTATGAAATGCACTTGGTTTAGTTTAATTGTTTAAGTATTCTTTAATTTTCGTTTAAACTATGTTTATCTCTAATCATACACTTGTAACTTTTTGTAGTTCAGCAACAATACGATTCTTCAGCCGAGAAGATTTTTCTAGTTGCTCTATAAGCAACGAATTTAAATAGCAAATTTCGCGTTTCGATTTAGCTAGTGCACTATGAAGTTCTTGATTATTAAGTATTAACTCACGATTGATTTCACGGTACGTCTCCATTCGTAAATAATGTTTTAATTGTAAATCAGATTTTCTCCAAAACTTGTGGCTCGAGCGTGTGCACCCGCGATGGTGATTGAGTAACAACTGACTTGAGGGACGAAGATTGCCTTAAGCGGCGGCGTGACCTGGCGCTGTGATGATTCAATAGTGACTGATTCAAAAAGGGATGAAGATGGGTAATTTAATATTTAGCACCGGACAACCAATAGAGATCATACTTCTGCTCTCTCATCGCCACGCCCGTCGATGTGTGGTGTATACATCGGTTAATTCGATAGTCGACGAACATGGGGGAATGAGAGAACAGACACACGATGTACTATGATCTCGGGGTGGGTTTGGTTGTGTGTGCATGAATCAATGTAACTTTGAAGATAACCCATTGACCTAATTCGGTGAATATGGTGATCTCAAAGTACATTGAACTGTAGGAACACAGAACTGTGAAGGAGAGGTAAAGTGGCCGGTGGTATTCACCTGCGAAAAGAGATCATTGATCCCAAGCGAATGGGTGATCTGCGGAAAAGCCGAAGTGCCGCCAAATTGGCTAGGGTAATTTATCATGAGAACTAATTAAATATTTTGATAAATTCCCAAGCGGTTGCATAAATATGCCACAGTGTCGTCTGCTTCGACTTGTTGTTGCTAATCGACATGATGTGATTTCCGATAGAAATCTCATGGGATAGCAAAATGGAGTTGCCGTATGGCAAAAGGGTAGCTAAACTCAATTATGCATTATCTGCATAGGATAATGAGTTTAGATATGCGTCCTTTGGGAAATCAATGATTCTCAGTTGAATAGCATGAACGGTGGAAAAGGAGATAATGTGACGCGCTATAGGCGGTCGAAATTAAGTTGGAATTGTGGGTTGGTTCTCCATGTAGTATAGAGCACCCCCACAGATCCAATTTACCTGCCCTGTTCGAAGCTCATATATCACGCACTTAATTTTTGTTGGGGAACGGAGGTGCTGGCTTTCATAGCGCATGCTCCCTTTCACAGTGGAATTTAGTCCACTTTCATCAAAGAGGTTCTCCTATTTATTCAGCACTAACTGTCGATCTACCATAGTTCATCTCTATGGGTCTCTGTAGCTATTACTTTGGTACTTTTTTTATCTTTTCGTTGAACTTTACAACATTCCTTCGGTTCTCATTTGATCGGCTTTATCATCTCGTAGTTTTTTGACTACCGACTTTTTCTACTCAAACAACACTGACAAATTGATTTAGTATTTGAGACGATAATTCACCGTCATATGTCGTTTTTGTATTCAGCCTCCCAGCCTTATTACCTTTTATTCGGTGGATCGGTTTTACTGTTGGGAAATCGATATCCTAAACAGCTGGTTATTGTCCTCGGAGACGACCTTTTCATTGTCTAACAGTGTTACTCGTTTCCGTGATTACATTTCTATTTTTCTCTAGGATCAATTATTTTGAATGGCATAATCGTTTTTGGAGAAAATGTCGGACTTGGTACGGGTTAGAATGTGTAAACGTGTGGCTTGCCAGGCATCTCTCATTATTAAAAAGAGTGTCAGTTAAATTTAAAAAAAAATGCTGTTGTCCTTTATTCCTTTTGAAAGCGTGGGCAACTTTGTTAGTATTTTTGGTAACCAGTTCTCCTTTTAGAATGGCAATAATGCAATCAGGCAGCCTTGTCCATATTTATTTTCGTGTATTTGAATTTTCATTAAATGGAAGGGAAAGGAATGTAAGTGGCAGCATAAAATATTCATGTCCTTCACCCTGAGGTTCATCCGTACAAACAATAAATTACAATAAACAGAAGCAATCAATATACAACTTTCGCAATAAATTTATCTCCTAAACAAACTATTGTTGACAACATATAATATATATCTTATCATATAATACAACAAACGAAAATGTAACTAAATACATAATTATAAATTATATATGTATAAATGAATTGTACAATAAATGACATCTAACAAAGGTATAAAAAATAAAAATGTTCCAGCAAAGCATAGCGAAACCAATCACCTTACAAATTTGTTCTCTTGTATTTTCCTTTTCCATTCTAATTAAAAAACGAAATTAAAGAAATAAATTTCATGTTTTGTATTTATCCTTTTTGTATAATATATCTAAGCTGTTGTTTGTTCATGATGTTATTGTTACACAAGCTATAAGAACTTTTAAATGATAATCCCAATAAAAAATGAGTATGAAACTCGAAAACGCGAGTATGTTGAAAGACTTCTTTTCTGTTTATTTCAAAACTATGTTACTTGAGTAAAGTTTTTATCAAAAACAAGTATAGATGTGATCAAATAATGTTAAGGAATAAGAATGGTTCAATAAAAAAACATAATGTAAACAAATAAGAAACAGTATGCTTTTGTTTATTGTGGAATGTGATTTCTATCAGATGAGTGGATTTGGAGACCTCCACCGCTCTCGAACAATTTATGAAACGATGTGAAAGAGGAATTCAGTTTGTAAATTTATGAGAAATACTTGATGTTTCCACGACGAACGTAAAGGACTTTTCAAAATGGACATTACAATGTTGTATTTTAATACGTACCTTTTTTCAGGATCCGTTAATATCAAAACGTTTTTTGTTTACATTTTTGTTACGCCGAAGCTGACGAACTAGCAAAAATTACTACCGAACTTCTGAGGCGGTGGTCGCAACTCTAAGAACGTCGACTCTTTATTTCGACCGTATTAATCGTCTCATCAGACAAGGTGGGCGTGCTTAAGTGGACAAATTGGGGTCAAAATATTCACTATCGGATGTTCCTGTGTCAGACAACGCATCGGTCGAAGTACCGATCGTGACCGTAATTGTTTCAGTTCAGAATGAGTGAAATTAATCGATTCCACGCCGTTCACATATAATTGCGATATCTTCCATACTTGAATGTAACATGTGCACAACACCCGGAGTAAATTTGAGCCCGATTTATCAATTATCCTGTGTATTATTTATATACGAAATCGATATGTCCCTATGAAAAAAACCGATAAAAACCTTCAAAATTCCATCACCACGTGCTACGAGGGTGAGAACATAAATTTTTTTAAAACCTAACAGAAAGCGATAACATCGTTGTTGTGCTGTTGACCAAGTATATAGATAGTCCGTATTCTATACTTCGTTTCACACAAAACACGTTGTTTGTGTGCATCCGCACTAAAATTAACTTTAAACTACTAACAGAAATTAATTGACAGATGTTGCGGAAAAATGCTTGGAGATGTGGAACACGTACAGCGTTCTCAGTAGCACGCCAAGGACCATGGTAATATCTGTAGAAAAGAGATAGGCAGGATACATTGCGTCTATATTCTAACGACGGAATTGAAAGAATTACGCCTCGGACCAGAATCAGTTTCGCGGATCATTTTCACCACCTACCGAGCCTGTGCAAGGCCCTTTTAGATGCGTCTGACCAAATTTTGTAATTGAATTCTAGCTTAGGGCAAATATAAAACTTTAGTGTGGATGGAGTGAAGTATTTCTTAGATGTCTGAAGATACTCTACACAAGTAGTCGCACTTTTCACAGCTTCGTATATTTGATTGTTCCAATTAAGAGTCGAATTAATTTAAGTACCAAGAATTGATAGCTCTTTGGCTACGATGATCCAATTCCCGGCTATCGACAGTGATTCGTCTTTGACGATAAGAAGCAGCTCTTGGTTTAGTTTTTTTTAGTTTAAAATACATAATTATTATACAATAAATTTACAGATTATACTTAAGACAACTGCCTGCTGGCGAAAAAGAAAGGGATTGGCAGGAAGCCAATTTAAACGAGACAAGGACAAATGTGTCCTTTATCTTGTCTCTTGCTTTTGACCAATTTGCGACAACCAGAATAACCCACATCCGTGAGGATGTTGGGCTCGGTCTCAAGATATCTAAAAACGAATGGAAGGGGGGGGGGGGGGGGGGGGGGTTATTTCGAATGTTCTCTAACTACTTGGACGGAGGGATGATGGGAGGGAAATCATACAAGACCGGTACGTCTTGAGTGTGATAGTAAATGCATATTACGTCTTTGGTGTCTGATAATCGGCGCTTTGGTTGCACATGAGGGATTTCTGGATTCCACCAATACACCGAAGCATCACATGTACTTAGGTACTTAGCCACTTCTTGACTTTTCCAACCTGCCTGTTAACATCGTCAAACTGTTCAGTTTGCTCTTCCAGTATATAATCGAGCAGTTCCGCATGGAGGTCCTTCTCTGTCCACTCTTTTTTTTCTGGGATTCCTTCGCCAATTTGCCAGTGATGAATTCCCTGTGTGCTAATATTTCGTACATCACCGCTTGGTGGTCACTATGGGTGTAGGTGTCCAAGAGTCGCCACTCCATACTTCTTACCAACATGGAGCTAGCAAATGTGATGTCGATTTTGGACCGGCCTCTCTAGTTTATGAAGGTGTCATTAGCACAATCATTAAGTAACACCACATCTGTGACTGCGAAGGCTTCGAGTAGTGCCTGGGCTCTACTATTGGTCCTTGTCCTTCCCCATTCTACTGCCCAAGCCTTGAAATCTCCAGCAACTATAAGATGGCTCTGTTCGTTAGCTTCTTGTGTTTCCCTGTCCAAAAAGCATTTGAAATATTCTATTTCCCACCTTGGCGGAGCATAACAACAGTAGAAATGAATTCTTCTGATCTTATCATAGGCAATTCCTTCCAGTCGGTAGACACTTCTGCATTCCACGGGGGATTTTCAACTTGTCCAGATGGCCGCTTTTCCGCTACCGTTTTCCTCCCATGTAATTGTGCCAGTGCCAGTCATCCTGTACGGCTCATTGATGAATACCACGTCTGCACCATACTCCTTAACCGTTTTGGAAAGGAGATCTTTTTGATTTAATTTGAGTGCACTTAAACCTGTCAATTTTTATTCAGGAGATTGGACATCGCGTTTTTAAATGCTCGGCATTTGTAATTCCCTGTTGAGTGGTGGTTACCGCCTTCGCATCCTGATTCGCGGAACATGCATTTGGGTTGTGCTTTACAGCCCATTGCTTTCTAGCCTTTTTCACCGCATTTCAAACAGTTTTCGGAACGATCTTTTTCGGATTAGCAGGATTTCGCCACATGACCGTATTGCCAACATCTGAAACATCGTGTGGGTGCGATGTGTTCTCGAAGTCTGCATCTCACCCATCCAACCCGTAGGACACATGTAGCCAGCAACATGCTAGCCTTTTTACTTGGTAAGCGGATCATGGCAACCTGGGTGCCATCTGGTTTCCTTCTTAAACTCTTTACCGCTTCCTTTGGGATCGCGCTCAGTGCAGGGAACTCTATAGCGATCGCTGCCAGGATTTCCTCCACAGTGGTAACCTCATCTAAATCACGACACTAGACCGTGACACTGTTTTGACATTAGCATCTTCCTTTAGTACTTGCGCGTGCGTGTATGTAGCGTGTTAGCGGTAGACCGTATTGGATGAGTCCAGGAATCCTCTATTACAGAGGGGAATGCTCTTGAGACGAATGCTCTCTTCAGTTTGTACTGAAGAAGAAATTGTGGTTGTCGAATTCGAAGAGATCGAAGGAGAGAAGGGTCAAGAACGCAAGACCCCCATACAAGCGGGTTCTCGCTGTTCTGAGTGTTTTCGAGGTACTTGTATGCTAATTCTAGCAAATACTCGTCGATAGGGGTAATGGAGGCACCTTCATATATGTGAGAGTTGGGGTAATGGCGACCGTCAGGCCTTCTAGAGTGGTTGATGCAACTTCTGAGGAGTTTCCTTTCGAAAACCCTGTCTTTTCATTTGGGCCGAAGATATGCAAGACCATATAGGAAAGGCGAACGATATTCCAGATCGGATTAGCCACTTATAGCAGCAAGCTCAACTTTGTTGCTCCACTTCAAAATTGTGTGCAGTTGCTTAGACCGACCAAGGGCCCTTTGAAGAATGTGGGTCGCTTGTTTGATGAAATTCATTTTTGGGGTATAAATGACCCTAAACTATTCACCCTGTCCTGTGGTCTAATAGTAGTATCTCCTATTTGTATCCGATTATTCTGTGAATATCGAGGAATAGGCTGGGAGTCTTTACTATATACTATTTATTGGCCTTTAGGAACCTAGAAGTTCGTGACCTCACCGACTCGGCTGCGCCATTGTTCCTTGTCCTGTGCACTCTCCTTCCGCGCTTGACCATCCGATCCAATTTCCTCAAGGTCAAACCTAACATTGTCCTCCCTTTTCCATCGCGGCCGTCCTGTCGGTCTCTTTTCCGTTGATCTACCGTCAAGAATTCTACGCACGGTCCTAACGTTGCCCATTCCTGCCACATGTCCGGCTCATCTTAGCGTTGCCGGCATGCGGTCTTTTGTTAATTTCCTTCTACATTTCGTTTCTGGCTGTCAGCATTGTTTCCAGATATTTAAACCCTT
This sequence comes from Microdon myrmicae, assembly GCA_963931805.1. NCBI lineage: Eukaryota > Metazoa > Arthropoda > Insecta > Diptera > Syrphidae > Microdon > Microdon myrmicae. The sequence goes on from OZ007500.1 coordinate 26,785,202, forward strand.
TAACTTTTTCAAATATCTTGCCATTGACGCTTATATGTGTTCCCAGAGGTCCACCTGCTCTCGCCGTTATCATATATTTTGTTTTGTCTTCATTTATTTCTAGGCCCACCTCTTCTGGTGCTTAACTGTTTGGCGATTACTGTTTCTAGATTATCGCCCAAGATGGCGATCACTTGTGTGACCCCATTCAGGGATGATCCGGCCATGTTGTCATCTTGTACTTTTCTGATGACATAGTCGAACACAAGGTTAAAAAGACATGGTGAGGGGCCATCCCCCTGTTTTAGTCCGTCGCGGATTTCAAATGGTTCTGAGAAGTGGTTTTCTATTCTAACTCGCCCTTTATTTCCGCTCATGCAGATTTGAATGGCGACGGCATATTTTTTTTGGACTCCCAGCTCAACTGGGAGTGTTTACTATTCAGAATTGTGGGTACTGCTTTGGATGGGTTAAGTCGAATTTTCTATCGACTGTAATATTGATACAGTTCGCCCAGGTGACGGTTGAGTCGATTTGTTGCGAGTTTATGGCTTTTGACGTGGTTTTGAAAAACGTTGAGAGCCATAGTGGTGCTGTGTGGTCTTCTAAATCCAAATTGGAAAAATGTTATTAGGTTCCTGGCACTGATAAAGTTGTTTAGCTTCTCGTATATGAATTTTTCATATATTTTGCTGATGCAAGTGAGAAGACTGCCTGCTGGAGGATTGAGATTCGACTATTTATATCGATTGTTCTCTTTCTTCCGTTGATGATCATGCGAATGGGGACACATTTCACCACAAATTACTTACCCATTATCATATCGTATATGGGGAGATGGGAGCGAACACACAGGGCAAAGTCTCTGATTGCTTTCAACCCGGTGAAGGCTAGGACGACCCTTGTCCTTGTACAATGCAAATTGACATGCAGTCTCCACGTGACACCTCTGGATAGCTACTTTGGCACCCGCGAAGTAGTGAACCAATGCATGCAGCGGCATCCTGAGCAAGGGTGGCGCAACGCTAATAACCATGCCTGTAAAAACCAATTATTATGGAAAATTTAACAAGCCACGGATATGGACCGGATACATGACGACGACCACAGAAACGAAAATGGCTAAATGATTTAAGGATTTTCTCATGGAACGTCTGCTCACTATACAGAGCTCGAGCTGTACAGCAGCTAGCCGATGCCCTGGCCGAATATAAGGCTGACATAACATGCACTCTTGGCGTGCGAGGCAAGTGTAAGAACATAAGCCTCATAAACGTTCACGGACCTACAGAGGAGTCACATGACGACGAAAAACAAGAATTCTACGAGAACGTCGAACGGGCCCTCAATTCCTGCTCAAGATACGATGTGAAAGGCGTTCTTGGTGATTTGAATGCGAAAATAGGCCGGGAAATGGTTTTCAGGCACTACGCAGGTTCCCATAGTTTGCATGAGAACACTAATGACAATGGACTACGAGTCATCGAACTGGCAGTATAAAAAAACTTGGTCGTTGCGAGTACCGGGTTTCCGCGTAAAGATATCCACAAAGCCACCTGGGTATCACCTGATGGAGCCACTCGCAACCAAATTGACCACGTTTTGATAGATCGTACTGAGGTACCAACGTCGACTCGGGTCACTATCTCGTTGGTATAGTTTTCCTAGCGCGGATTGTCTTATGGAGACGTATGGCATCCGCGGATTAGTTTCGAATCAACACGGTTGCCTTAGGCAATGAGAATACCAGTACCACCTCTGGTCATGTGCTAAGACTCGCCCTCGAAGAGCTCGACAGAGGGAGAGTAAGACATGGCGCCATAATGCCGGGCGTAGAAGAGAAATTGACACGCCTTAAGAATACTGTGATTAGTACTGCCAACTCCATCTTAGGTAGTAGTCGTAGAGATCGGGCCGACTGGTTTGATGATGAGTGCAAACTAGCAACTGAAGGTAAGAATGCTGCATACCGGGCGATGCAGCAGTCTCATGGGACGCGGGTATGCGAGGGGAATTACAAAGAGCTCAGAAGATCTGAAAAAAGACCATAGACAAGAAAAGAGTGCCTGGGGAAAAAAGGAAGTTCTACCAAATAATCCGTGGAAGTTCTCCCAAATAATCCGCAGTATGCCCCGGTACACACCACGCTGCGCTTATTGTAAGGATAAAGATCTGATCACTGATCATGAAGGCATTTTGGAGCGATGGAAAGTGCAGTTCAATGAATTGCTAAATGGTCAGCTCACAGAAGAATTAGAGGCTCCACCAATGCAAAATCAAGACCGAATGCTGCCGCCGCCAAGCATTGAGGAAACATTAAAAGCCATAAGACAGTTCAAATCAAATAAAGCCCCGGAGCTGATGGTATACCAGCTGAGCTGATCAAACAATGAGGGACAGGGTTACATCACGCAATTCATGAGATCGTGGTGCACGTATGGGAGTAAGAGGAGATGTCGGAAGATTGGCGTCGTGGAATAATTTGCCCCATACATAAGAAGGGAGATATCACAGTGTGCAGCAACTATAGGGGTATAACATTGCTGAGTACCATCTATAAGATATTCTCCACTATCCTAAAAGATCGAATAGCCCCATATGCTAAAGTCTTCGTTGGTCAATGCCAGTGTGGCTTCATCCCAAGCAAATCAGCGATTGATCAGATATTCACCCTTAGACAGGCGATGGAAAACTTTCTGAAATTTAAGATTCCATTATATCATCTATTTATAGACTTTAAGACCGCCTACGACAGCATAGCCTGGGTAGAACTATATAACGTCATGAGAGAGTTCAGCATTCCCAACAAGTTGATACGACTTTGTAGGTTGACCATGACCAACGTAACTAGTCGAGTAAAAATAGCGGGATTGCTGTCCAAACCAATAAACATATTTAATGGACTCCGACAAGAGGTCGGTCTGGCCTACCTCCTCTTCAACCTGGCGTTGGAAAAAGCAATCCGTGACTCTGGCGTTACAACTAGAGGGACTATTGTCACCAAGTCCAGCCAGATACTTGCCTACGCAGATGACATCGACATCATCGGTAGAACTGATTCGGCTGTACAGGATTCCTTCACCCAGATCGAGCAGGCGGCACAAAAACTGGGACTGCACATTAATGCGGGGAAAACTAAGTACATGGAGGCAACTTCTGCGAAGAGAAGACGTAACGTTGGTCAAAGTATCAGGGTAGCGGAGCACGATTTTGAAGTAGTGCAATCCTTGAACTACCTTGGGTCAATAGTATCAGGTGATAACAATATGGAAGAAGAAATACGCGAGCGGCTGATCAAATCCAACAAAACCTACTATGGTCTTTCAAGGCTCTTTAAATCCCGAAATTTATCCAGAACATCCAAGCTGCTGCTGTACAAGGCCGGGGTCTTACCAGTACTCATGTATGGATCCGAGTTCTGGGTGCTCAATAAAAAGCACTCTGAGCTCTTAGCCGCGTTCGAGAGGAAGGTTTTAAGGAGAATTGTTTGCCCCGTATGTGAGGGAGGACGATTGCGGAGACGCTACAACCATGAGTTGTATGCGATCTGTTGAGTCGGTGGATAACAATGATAAGAACGGAGATTTCATTTATTCAATATAAAATACATCATCATCATCGGAACTACAACCGGGACCGGTCTTGGCCTTATTTAACAAGTATGAGGCTTGTTAAATTTTCCATAATAATTTGTTTTTCTGGGCAAGGTTATTAGGTATATAAAATACAGGAGTTATTAAATGATAACTTCTCAAACTGGATAACTGCGCGCGGCGCTTATGGCACATGTATTCATCACGGCGTCTTATGATACTCTCTGCTGTCGATGCTGCTCGTACGGCTCGTTTCTCACAAGCCGCTCTCTCTCTCTCTCTCTGCATTCACGCATACATTCCTGAGTGCGCTCATGCGCCACACATTAGGCAATATAAATGTATATTCTCAACACGATCTACCTTGAAGCTAATGTTGTAAGAAAAATCAAGCTCGGTAGACTCCGGTGGGCCGGACACATAGCTCGAATGAGCGAAAAGGAACTTATCCAGAAATTCCTTTGTGGCAGGATGTATGGATCGAGACAGAGCGGCAAACCTTGTCTGCGATGGAGGGATGGGCTAGACATGAGTGCCGAACTGGATGACATCTGCTCGAAATTGGGGCGATTTGTTAAATAAGGCCAAGACCGGATCCCGGTTGTAGTGCCGATGATAGTGATGAAGTAGGTGTCCAAGTGGTAATTTCATCAAAGCTTGGGTCAAGAAGTTCGAGCAAACGGCGTCAAAAACGAATATTAAACAAACAGGGCGGCCACGTTCAAGAAGAAACGATGAGAACTTTCGGGAGGATAAAATTTGCGTACCTCGCTGTATGTGTCAGCGAGTTTTCCAAAGTTTGCGTCGTCGATTGCAGGAGTACCAACGACGATACTGGGCACATCTCGACGATGTCATTTTTAAAAAATAAATTTCAATAAACGATTATTACGTTAAATAAATGATCAATTAAATAATATTTGTAGTTTTTTTCTATTCATGTTTCAAATGTGCAAAAATGTATGGCCCACCCTATATTCAGAATTATAGCTACTGCTTTGGATGGGTTAAGTCGAATTTTCCATCGACTGTTTAATATATAACCTTTTTAAACAATGAAATAAATAATAAAAACAAAGATGTGTATTCTTAATAAAACAATTTTTTCACAATAAGTACTTACGAGTAAGTAAACAGGAACACTTGTCACCTTTGAGGTGATCAGCAGGCGAAGTATCTACATCAACCACTGCAGTTCTTAACTTGAATAAATTGTGTCGGTCTCGTGTTCCGACTGCTTGAATATCACATAAACCATAGTTGCTGTTACAAACCGAATGGAAGAAGACCAAAAAAAAAAATTGCTGAAAGTAGTTTTTAAAATATAAGAATTTTTTATAACGTTGGACGATCGAGGAATAAAAATATAATTAAATTAACTAATTTTAATTTTTGCTTTTTTTTTCCGGTGAACGATTGGAAACGAGAAATACTCTGTTCTTGGCTGAGCATTCAACGCCTGGGTTAACCATCATCGTTTTCTTTTGCAGCCGATACACCGATCAGTCCAGTTCTTTAATTTTTGTAGCCCGATTTGTGTTTTTTTTTTTTTTTTTTTTTTTTTATTAGACTTCTCTCGGGAGAGGCGAACCTATAGCGTCGAGTGGGCGCCCCGAGATGCCATCAAATGACTGTTGCAGTTCTTTTTGAACAGTTGCAGGTTGTAACGCTCCGGGAACACTCGCGTGGGAAGGGAGTTCCACAGCTTCCCCGCTCTGTAACGGAACGAGTTCTGATACAGGGATGTTCGCGCTGTCGGGAGATGAACCACAAACGGGTGCGATCCGTCGGATTGTCTTGTGGAGCGCATATAGACCGAATTGCGTGGAACAATGCCAAGAATCTCCGAAGAACAGCACCCGTGATAATATCTGTAGAACAGACAGAGGTCGGCCACGCGCCTTCGATGTAATAGCGACTGTAGTCCCGACGTCAGCGCCGCGTCCCCGATCAGGCGGATCGCTCGTCTTTGTACGCTCTCAAGTAGGTCGAGGGTATGTTTAGGAGCCGAGCTCCAAACATGAGAGCAATATTCGAGCGCGGGTCTAATTTGAGATTTATATAGGAGAAGAAGTTGGGCCGGAGTAAAATATTTCTTGGCTCTAAAAAGATAACTCAGTTTTCCTGAGGCTACGTGTTTATGCCATGATACATTCCCACAGACCGTGACGCCGAGCAATCTCAAACTTTCCCCAGCCTCGAGGGCCCGGCCATTCATCATCAGCTGTGGAACCGATGATCCGGTTTTCTTTGTGAATGTTGTATACTGGGTCTTCGTTGCGTTGAAGTCGACAAGATTGGCCTTTCCCCACTGCAGGACTTTATCTAGATCCTGGTTCAGAGAGTCAATCTGTCTACATCTCAGCTGGTGCGACGTTAATGCACCAATCGGCCGATCACTCGAAAAGGAGGAAACAAGCGTACTATCATCCGCAAAACTGAACACTTTGTTATCCGTTGTCTCCAACAAATCATTTATGTGAAGCAAGGACAAGGTTGGAGCCAAAATAGAACCCTGGGGCACCCCCGAATTAACAGGATACAGATCCGAACACTCGCCGTCCACAACAACCCGGATCGATCGATTCTCAAGGAAGCTCCTCGTCCAGTCGCAAAGCTGTTGGGGAAGTCCATATGAACGAAGTTTGCTCAGCAATGCCCCGTGCCAGACGCGGTCAAAGGCCTTGGAGATATCTAATGCGACCGCCCTTGACTCACCATGCCGTTCAATCGCAGATGTCCATATATCGGTTATAAGTGTCAAAAGGTCTCTCGTGGGCGGCCTGCCACGGAATCCGTATTGACGATCATTCAGAAGTCCGTTGCACTCAAAATATTTAATTAACTCAGTATTGATGACTTTTTCCATTACCTTAGATAAAATAGACAGTAATGCTATCGGACGGTAATTTTGTGGGAGACACTTTTTTCCCGTCTTTGTGATTGGCTGAACTCGAGCGATTTTCCAGCAGGCAGGAAAGGTCCTCCGTGCATAAGATAAGCGGAAGAGTCTGCCAAGAACCGGCGATAGTTCTGGAGCACAGTTCTTAAGGACTATTGCTGGTATTCCGTCCGGGCCGGTTGCCTTCCTACAATCCAGTTCACGTAGAATGCGTTGAATAGTGCGCGGACGAAATCTCACATCCCGCATGGAAGACTGTACCGGCGAGATCACGGGTGGTTGCAAAAGGCCGGGATCTAGATTTGAATTCGCGGAAAATAAATTCGCGAACACATTAGCTTTATCCTTTGGATTCGTGAACAACGTCCCGCCGCCTGTCACAAACGGAGGGAAAGAGGAGGAAGCAACGTTACTGCTGACAGCCTTTGCCATTGACCAGAAGGAGCGCGAAGCACTTGGGCACCAAAGGAGCTTATTGACCACACTGTCGTTGTGAGCCTTCTTCGCGGTATCAATCGCCTGGTTGCACACGTTTCTGATTCTAACAAAATTCGTTCTGTTAACATCGGTGGGATTGGAGCGCCATTGCTTAAAAGCTCTATTTTTTGCCGCTGTAATCAGCTCGCATTTGTTGTCAAACCACAGTTTATCAGACGAACTTCGTTTGATGGAATGTGGAATGTGTCTTTGGTTTAGCTTAGTTCCGGTAGCCCAAAGCACATATGGGCGATGGGCTTCTTTTACTTTCCTCCTTTCTAACACGACTGTTTCAGGTACTAAAATACGCAACTGTACAAGGACATCTCCAACAGTTATCTTCTGGTATATCAGAACGCTGTCTAGTGCCATAGATGCATGTTTCTTGGCAAAAGTATTGTACATAAATAATCAAACGAGTACATAAACTAAAACTGCTGTATCCTTATTTAAAAAAAAAGGGGTGCTGACTAAATGGTTGGTCCAGGGGTACCGCTTAGAGTTAATCTAATGAACCTCAGTACTGACAACGACAGTACCTAAAAGAACTTTCTAAATGTAATTTAAGAATAGAACAGTTTATACTTAAAAATTTGTATTTTCTATCAAAATTACTCCTTGCATGCATTTCAAGACACCGTTTACTAAAAAAAAAATTACCCAAAAATCATTTGACATTTTTATACTGATAAGGTGATATCAGCCAACGTAGAAGGTAAAAATCAGGGGATGAACCCAATGCGCTAGTGAACGCGTTCACGCCAATCACTATCGGCTGTCAATGTCAACACAGTTTCATCGAATCTGTCAGAGCATATAGTTGCCTTATTTATTAGGCGAACACAAAATTTGGTTTTGTAGATTAAAATTGGTTGATTAGAACAACAAAAAATTATAAAAAAATGTCCGAAAAGAAAAAGGAATTATCGTTTTCTGAAGATGAGTTTGGGAGAAAACTAGACCGATGTTTTACTGATGTGCTAGTCAAATCAAGTACGTGTTAATATTACATAATTTCAGATAAAATAATCATAACTCGTAATTTCTTAATTATGTTATAATTTATGTGGGATCTGTTTTATTTTTCCAGCTGGTGGACTGGTGCTGGGAACAGTGTTCTCATTACTCTTCTTCAGGCGGCGTACATGGCCACTTATAATGGGAGCTGGCTTTGGCATAGGTGTTGCATATAAAGCATGCGAACGTGATGTAAACTCATAATTTACTTAATGCACCCGGAACCGGTTACAAGCTATTTTCTTAATTTGACTTATTTAGCACTTTGAAAACAAATTACACAGAATCAAGATCCCAGATAAATCAAATGAAATATAAAATTCTTTGTGTGCCTACGAATTCCCACATAGTTTCCATGATTCTACAATTTAATACAAGACATTTGATAATATTTAATGTTTTATTAACCAGAAAGTAATTTTTATTTAAGCCGCTACCCGGTGATTATTATGTTTATTTTTATTCCAATTGCCACGATCCGAACACGAACCCTGTGTACCAGTTGTTTTAAGTGCCGCTACTGCTGTTATAACTTCATTCTGGCGCATAAGCATACAAATATAACTTTAAGATCAACGGATACGTATTGGAACACACCTCAGTAAGAAATGTGTAAATATTCAATATTAATTTGTTATTAATTTATGTAAGAAATTCAACTGAACAGCCGAACTGCATCTGTCTTTCAAACGATTCATAACTTGAATGCAACGGTTAACAGAAATTTGCTAATTCTGGACTTGTTTTGAATTGAATTTTCTATGTAAACTCTAAAAAAGTCCTGTGTGCGTGCTAGCAACTCGTCACATGGTTACTCCATTATTGTATAAGCATTTACTGATTATTAAACAGCCAATAAAGTCCCATTGTAAAGGGCCAGTTTAAACTCTTGGTTTAAAACGTATTTATAGCTTCTCTGATTCTTGTTAAAACATTGGATAAGAAATTACGTTGGAACTAAGGGAATATGTTTCCACCGCTTTCCGCTGAGAAAGAGTAGAGCCACTTTCGATATCGCATCATCTTCTATTGTAAGAAATGACGGCATAAGTTATCGTGGGTCTATTGTATGTTATAGGTGGAAATGCATTAACAGATCCGAAGAGCAGGCTATCACCCAGCAGCCAGCACGTGCGGGCCTGCCCTACGAAATCATCAATTGGAATTTAAAAAAAAAACCTAGTAGGATGCCGAGTTGCAATCACTGGCTCGGGCGATAAGTTCTGAGGTGAATTCTAACTAAACAAACGGATTTCAATACTATTTGGAGTATACATTGAATTCCATTGCATTGGAAACATGGGTTTCCGTCTCCCGTGCCTTCACTTCTGATCCTCTATTACATCCGTCAAATACCACCAACCTTGAATGATTATTTATCATTAATGGGGCCGTGGCGTGAGAGTGGTATAGTATTCATTATGGAGAGTTTGTGACGTGGAGTATGTCAAAATTCAATAGGCAAACACCTGCGACCGCGCACCTCAACAAAACATCTTATTCCAAAACACCCCAAAACGGCCACCAATCGTTTGTAAACTTTTCCGGATATCAGAAATATGTGCACAGCAAACTTTAAAATTCATATTGGAAAGCCGTTCGCATTCAACGGATCCCAACGAATGGATAAATGTTTTGCCCGTAAAATTACTGGTCAATAGCCTTATTGACCCTGTTGTTCGGGGTTATAGATAAAAAGTGATCAATTCTTGATTAATTCTTTTAATTCTTGAAACTGATTCCGTAGGCGGTCATCAATTCTGAATTAACACGTATTCCGTAGGCGACGTTCCAGATTCTTTCAGATGGACATCTTAAAATGTGGTGAACCAAAGCAGCCGCATTGACTATCTACAATGCTCCTGACCACGCCAAGCACAGGGCCTTATTCAGTAAACTTCCTTCTTATAGAGGTTCCCAACACCCTTATAATTGAACAAAAAGTGTTCTTTATGTTAATCAGTTCGGTTTTTTATAGGTAGTGTTTCTTCCCGTCTGCTTTCTATTAATTCTGAAGTGCAAAGCTAAACACCGGAATTATTCTTCCCGGTATGAAACTTCACATTCCCTATTGTACCAAATGAAATTCATCCAACAAACTTAAGTTTGATAAAAAAAGTGAACAGATCACAGCTGGGAAAAATATAAAATATAAACTGGTTTTTTCGAATCAGAAATGCTGGCAACCAATCGATTGAGACTGCGAAGTAGGTTCACAATGACAAAATAAACAACAAACTACTAGAGTGCCCTTCCGTTAATGACGAGCAGCGGGAAACTAATTACATCATCATCATCATCGGCACTACAACCGGGAACCGGTCTTGCCCTTATTTAGCAAATCCTGAGACTTGTTAAATTTTCCATAATGATTTGTTTTTTCAGGGCAAGGTCATTAGTCTTGCGCCAGAGGCTCCCCGACGGGGAATCGATCCCCGGTCTCCCGTGTGACAGGCGGGTATACTAACCACTATACTATCGAGGAGCCCAAAAACGAATTACAAACTTATGAAATAAAACAATGTTTTTATGAATTGGTTTTCCGCGAATTGAACCCTGGATTCGGGTACTCTAAAAGTTGTTATGATTGTGTAAGTGGAATTTTCAACGCTATTTTGGAGTTTCAATCCCTGCGTCTTCTTTTTGCCGAGTCGGTGTTTTCTTGATGATTTGTTCCCTTATGGTAGTGTCGGCTCATCACACCTACGCTTACCGGGTTTTTCGTGAGATTGTTTTTTGTGTATTGATCATTCATTTCATGGGATCACTCTGGGGTTTCAAATAGTCCGCCATATCAGAGCCCCTCTTTGATATGGTAAGGTGTGCTTACTGCTCTGATTGGACCCGGTGTCAAAGAGGCGCCGTTATAATACAGCTGGTATACCCCTGGCTGCAAAGCATCCAATGGGCACGGTGTCGCGGAACACCCTGGATTAGGGGCGGTAGATCTTTGTGTTACTCTTCGCTAGCCTGTCTGACATGGGTGGCCCTACTGAAGCGTATGCTTCCGTCAGTAGAGTGATTCATCGTAGTTTAAGCCCCCGCACCACGTCAAGGTTTCTACCAAGCGATTGAAAAACAACAAAGCTCGCGGAGTCGACTCCATACCGGCAGAGCTTGTGAAGCATGGAGGAGAGGCAACCGCTCGAAAGAGCTGCATCAGCGGAGATGTAGCCATATCGACGCTAAATCGGGATCTGGATAAGGTCCTACAGTGGGGAAGGCCAATCTCGTCGACTTCAAGGTAACGAAGACACAATATTCAACATTCACAAGAAAAATTGTTCATCGGTTCCACAGCTGATGATGAATGGCCAGACACTTGAATCGAGCCAACTTCTTCTTCCGTATAAATTTCAAATATACGAAATATACAGTGTGACGCGGTGGTATCTCACCAGGGCACCAACACACTACCTAAACCAATATTTCCTCCAAAAGGCCAGGGATTTCTCCCAACCATTTCACGGAAGCTATAGTCCCATGCTTGGAGCTGTGCTCCTAAGCATACACTCGATCTACTTGACAGCATTCAGAGATGGGCTATCCGCCTTATTGAGGACATAGCGCTGATATCGGGATTGCAATCGATACGACACCGAAGGCGCGTAGCGTCTGTTTTACAGATATTATTACGGGGACTGTTCCTCGGAAATTTGCGCTTCATCTCCCGACGGCACGCACATCTCCGCACCAGAACTCGTTTCGTTTACAACAAGAAAGCTGTGGAACTCTCTCCCCACGCGAGTATTTCCGACACGTTACAACCTGCAACTGTTCAAGAACTCCAACAGTTTTTTAATGGCATCTCGGGGTGCTGACTCAGCACAATAAGTTTGCCTCTCCTGGGAGAAGTATATTGAAAAAATGTCTGGATATTGCAATGTCGAGCAAACACATGAAAAAAATCTCTCCTGAATTGACCTCAAAAAGGGACTGAACAACGCCTGAACTTTTCAAAGATAAACCCGCGGAATTCCTCAATAAAGAAATAGTGGTTCAGCAGAAGGATGTCGATTGGCAATATTTAGATAGTGAACTGAATAAAAAATAAATAAAAACAGGCTGTCGATTTTTATTACGAAAACGCCGAATTCTTTTTCCCCAACCAACTAATTAAATTAGGCTTAAGAAGTTCCTTGTCGAGCGAGTAAATCCAATGTTCGAAAAAAAAGTTGTTGGAAAACAATTCCACACAAACACTCGCTTTTGTGTACACACATATATAGAAATCTTTCCTTAAAATGCCACATTACATTGCTCTGTTAATGACCCTAAATCTAAAGGTGCAGCAAGACCAAATTATTCCCCTATCCTGAAACAATAAGTATTACATAAAATATTCTCGGCAATCGGTGAAAAAAAATTACTGAAATACTGAGTGTTGGCAATCAAAAAAAAAATCGGAAAGGAAATCAAGTAGGCGGTGAAATTGAGATTTGAAAATGAAAAATGGGAAAGGAGTCGAGTTGTGCAAAGTGTTGAAAAATAAAATTATTACAACTGGAAATAAGACTAAGTTTCGACGCGTTGTGGTGAATTGGATTTCAACCAAACGTATTGTTACGTAATTTTGATTTTACGTTTATCGACTTCCCAGGTTCGATCTCTGGATTGTGAATAATCTCCAAGTTTGTTCTTATTGATTTATTTTATTTTCACTTATTATTTGGCACTTAATATCACGCTGTCAGTTTTGCTTACCGAGTCGATGTGTATCGTTCGACATCCAAGTTCGAACTAACTGAGAGACGGCCGGCATGCTATTCACGATTATTCGAGTGTAAATTCGTCACACTGCCCTCCACTTAAGTCTGATCGTCCCGAACAGACACTAAATTCCTTGGTCCATATGAGTCTAGTCTCTCCAAATGGACGACTTTTATTTTACCTCGTCTCTGCGTGTAGGATTTTATGCGATATACAACATCGTTTAGTCGATTTATGACTTTGTATGGCCCTTCCCACGATGTTTGCAGTTTTGGAGACATACCCTTTTTTCGTTGCGGATTGTACAGCAACACCAAGTCGCCAACCTGAAATCCATCAGAATTCATAGTTCGGTCTTATCGCTCCTTCATTTTATTGCTAATCAACTGTGTTCGCTGCCTCACATGTTGGTGTATGTCATCCATTTCGGACTGAAGCATCTCCTAGTAGCTGCTTCCAGTTTCAGCAAGTTCGTTGTTTCTTCCAAATTTTAGACCTGATGGGAGTCTCAATTCTGTGCTAAAAATAATCCTCGAAGGTGAATGGCCGGTAGTGTCATGGACTGCTGATCGGTAAGCCAACAAAAACATTTGAATATGCTTGTCCCAATTGCGCTGACATTTATGTACTACTTTTCGCAAATGTTCTTCGAATGTGCGGTTAAACCTTTCTACCATGCCATCTGTTGCAGCACAAGCAACAACCAAGGATGAATCGAGTTCTCAACAGTACCACAAAAGGAGAATCGATTCATCACAATATTCAAATAACCAATTCACCTATCATTGGAACAACAGAAACTCACCACATCGGATATATTACCACCTAAAGTGCACTCGACATGGCATGATCAACCAAGCAACGGCTCCTGGCAATAGCACTGGTTCATAGAACAGTTTTGACTGTAATTACTGTTCTGTGGTATGGGCTTTGGATCGGCTGACTCTAACGGAGGAGAAAAAGAGAAAAACCTTTTGAGACTGCCTATGAAAAGGCGCATTAAAAACACAGTTTTTGTTGGAATTTATATTCAATCAGACCAGCAGCAGAGTCAGTTTTGTAACGCTCAGTTTTTTTTGTTTTGTGAACCACCAGAGTTAACGTTAAATTTAAATTATTAAAAATACACATTTGGAAAGAGTCCAAAGTTATTCATTTGTGGTTTTTCTTGAAATTCTGCCGCTGATATTCGCGAAGGTGGGATTACGACAACCAACAACTGTGACCCACCATCAATATCTCCAGTCGCTGCAGAAAAATCGAGCTGGATAACGTCCTTGTCGCAGACGCAAAACCTGGATTTGCTGCTTCCAAGGAACGGGCTAAGGCTGTCTCATCACACCAACTATTGGAGTTGGTGTTCAAGTTGCTTATTGAACAAAATTGGCTTTTCCCAGTTGGCGACCCAGATCCAGCTAATGGAGTTGGATCCAATGGTCCCAGCTGGCGAAACACCATCCAATTGTGGTTGTAAAGCCGTTGTTCGAGTCTTCTTGATACCCAACAGTTGAGTCCACTATATTTCTCGAAATATAGTGGACCCAAAGTTCCTCTCTTGATCTGAATGCAACTCAATTGGTATATCAAATCGCGTGACCCAAATTTGCACAAAAGCTTCGGCCATAGTTTTAGCCTCCTAATTTGGTATAGCGTATACCTCTGCCCACTTACTGAAATAGTCCATAATCACCAATACATATTTGTTTCCGGACTCACTAGTAGGAAATGGACCAGCTACATCCATTGGAACGCGTTCCAATGATGCTCCTGTTGTACTGCTGCAATCTTCCCCTGCTTCTAGCTTTCGGACCCTTAGCCGCCATGCATTGCGCACAGTTTTTAATCCATTCCGCAACTGATTCTTCATAATTCACCCAGTAAAACCGCTGTTTAATCTTTTCCAGGGTCTTCGTAACACGCAAATGCCCCCCGCTTGGTCCATTGTGAACTTCTTCTAATACGGCTGTTATTCTAGGCTTTGTTAGGACAATCAAATCATTGGCGTGTTTACCATCCTTGCTTTCCTATGAACAATGCAGCACTCCGCTTATCAATTGCAAGCTATTCCATTGCACCCAATACGCCCTGGCCAATGGACTTTCTGGTACCATTTCTTCTTTGGTTGGTCTTTTACCCATTTCTTTCGCTCTAATGACCTTAGCCAAGTCTGTATCCTCCAGTTGGCGTTTCCTTAAAGCACTGGATTCCCATTCATCACCAGGTTGCAGATTTGTTCATCGGATGTCGACTATACCTTCGCATCTCTCAGCTTTAGAGCAATGCTTATACTCCAATGCACATGGGGGTCGAGATAGTGCATCGGCATTTCCATGTTTTCCACCTTTCCGATGCTGTATTTCACAATCATAATTCAGCAACCTTTCTCTCCATCGCGCAATCTGCCCTTCCGGATTTTTAAAGTGGAGTAACCGTCTGAGTGCTGCATGATCTGTCCTCAGAAGGAAGTGCTGTCCATACAGGTATTTGTGGAAATGATTCACACATTCGACGACTGCTCACCCTGTAACGCAATAGTTCTTTTCCGGCTTTCCAAGAACTCTGCTGTAGTACCCAATTACTTTTTCCTGACCATCGATGATCTGTGAGAGTACACCTCCTATTCCATGTACACTAGCATCCGTGTCCAGAATGAACTTTTCGCCAGGAACTGGATAGGCAAACATTGGAGCTGTACAAAGCAATTCCTTCAACTGCTGAAAGGCATTTTCTTCCTCCTCTTTCCACACAAATTTGCAATTTTTTTTTTTCATGAACATTTTTGGGTCGCGGCCAATCTCTTACCGATTTTACTTTGTCTTCATCTGTCTGAATTCCTCCAGTAGTGGTTTTCTGGCTCAAAAATAAGTTACTTCGGTTTTAATAAATTACATTTCTTTGGGTTCAGTCGTAATTCAGCAGAAGCAATTCGTCGAAATACTTTCTCTAAATTTTCCAGGTGGTCATCGAAACTATTGCCCATGACAATGATGTCATCAAGATACACCAGGCACGTTTTCCAGTGAAGCCCTTTTAACACGTGTACCATTAAGCGCTCAAAAGTTGCATCTCCGATGCTAAAAGCAGTTTTCTCGCGGTCGTATTTCTCGATCTCCACTTGCCAATACCCACTTTGTAAATCCAGCGTTGAAAACCATTTCGCATCGGATAATGTGTCCAAGGTGTCGTCTATTCGTGGCAGTGGGTAGCTGTCCTTTTTAGTGACATCGTTCAGCTTCCGATAGTCAACGCAAAACCTGGTGCTTCCATCTTTGTTTTTCACTAACACGGCCGGTGAACTCCATGGGCATGTTGAAGGTTCGATGACTCCACTTTTCTGCATTTCGTCGATTATCCCTTCCGCTTCTTCTCTTTTCGCCAGTGGGACTCTGCGTAGAGCTTGCCGAATCGGTCTTGCATCTCCAGTATCTATTCGATGTTGCACCATGGCAGTTCTTCTAAATTTATTGTCATCATTGGCAAATATGGAGCTATACTTTTCCAGTAACCGTTTGGCTTTTATCCTTTCTGGCCCGTTCACCTCATTCAATCAGGTATGCATGACAGCAGGAGTTTTCGTGCCCTCTTTGAGAACCTTGTTTTCGCATTTCTGGGGAGGATTGCCACAATTAACCACGGCCAGCTTGGCATTGTCCTACTAATTCTCCTTTATTAAAAGTGATCGGTGACCTGGACTCATTCCTCACTCGAACTGGGATCCGCTTATTCTTTACCGTTTGTACCAAGGTTCGTCCAACCAGTATATTCGCAGTGCTTTCTGATGGCTCTACTACCCACAACTTGCCTGCTCCGCAGTCTCCCTCTAAGCATGCCCACAGAACTGCTTCGGACTTTGGTGGAATCTGCTGACGGTGACTTACACTTACATTCATGATCTGGGGCCGTTCATACCCAGTGCTTAGGGTTATCTCCATGTTCTGGCACGTCAGCATTCTCTTCATCAGATCTAGGGTGAAACCATGGGCTAACATAAAATCCACGCCGATTATTCATCATCATCATCGGCACTACAACCGGGACCCGGTCTTGGCCTTATTTAGCAAGTCCTGAGGCTTGTTAAATTTTCCATAATGATTGGATTTGTTTTTTCTGGGCAAGGTCATTAGTCTTGTCCCAGAGGCTCCCCGACGGGGAATCGAACCCCGGTCTCCCGCGTGACAGGCTGGTAAACTAACCACTATACTAACGAGAAGCCACGCCGATTATTACCTCGTCCATTATTCCAGCCACTAAGAAGGTGTGAATTACTTCTAGCGTTCCAGTCTGAACCTTACACTCCAATTTTCCAGAAATCACAGCTTCCTCTCCTGTAGCTGTTCGTAGTTTGCAACCACTCAGCGGCTCAACGTTATCTCCTGCCAGGTCTGATCTAATGATGGAGTGTGTTGCGCCCGTGTCCAGAGTCAAGACCAACGATCGTCCATTTACGGTTAAATTATTGTTTTTACGATGTATTTGTGAAACGGCAACGGTGGGGCAGTCAGTTGTGGGAACTAGCTCACGCCCTTTTGAGCTGGTCCGTTTTAGTTTTACGATTGCCTTTCCCCAGAGGCATTTCCACTCTCAGCCCTGCTTTTCAGCGTATTTTAGATTTTCCTACGAGACGCATTACAGTTCCGTGCGAAGTGTCCTGTTTTGCCGCAGCTGTAATACTTTACTTCAGAGCCTTTGGGTGGGGCTGGCATCGTTTCATTGCGCGGGGTTGGCATCATTTGAGAAATAACCTGGATGAATTCCCTCATGGTTTCCTCCAGAGAGTCTCTTGGCTCAACTTCCAGCCGATGAACTTTGTGCGTCTGTTTGCTCAGAAGGCTTGCTGTTTCCCGCGTAAGAGCAAATTACACTGTTTCGGCAAACGTCTTCTTTGGAATGGAATAGACTGCGCGTTTGATATCCGCATCTCGTATTCCATACCTAAACGCTTGAATTTTGAGTAATTCGATTACTTCTGCTGGTGCGGCCGCATTGGCCAAAAGCGCGAGCCGCTCTATCTCCGTTGCATATTCTTGTAACGGCTCGTTAGCTTTTTGGTGTCGATTCATGGGCTCCATTTGGAATATTTGTTTCCTATGGTCACTACCATATTGCTGTTCAATCGCTGCCATTAACGCGTCGTAATTTTCACGTTCAATTTCAGGAACCGTTTGCAAGACTTCAGTGGCGGAGCCCGTCAATGATACAACCAAAGCTGCCACTTGGTCCGCGCTGTGGTCTCGAACTGTAGTTTAAAAATGTTGAACGGGACAGTTCCGTCAAACGTTGGTGCCTTCAATTTCGTTGCACTAACAGCTGCAACTGGTCCACTGAACTGTATCTCTCGGATATGACCATCCAACCTCAATATTTCTGCTTCTAATTTTGTGTAGTTTTGGGTAACTTGGTGCAATTCGTCCTGCCGCGCCTGCAGTCTGGCAGAATTCGCTTCGATGCGCGATAGTTTTTCCTGTAGTTGTGAAGTGTGTTGTGCCAGCTGCTCCTCCGTGCACGTTCTTGTCAAATGCTGGGGCTGGCTGCAGCTCTGCTCTTCGGCTTTAAGTGAAGCCCCTGAAGCATCGTGACAAAACTCGTGTCCATCAACCTCGATGCCCTCGCTCTCCATTTTATTATTATCATTATTTACTGGCCTGTAGGAACCCGGAAGTTCATGACCTCACCGACTCGGCTCCGCCATTGTTCCCTGTCCTGTGCGCTCTCCTTCCACATTCGATCATCCGATCCGATCTCCTCGAGGTCCAATCTAACATTGTCCTCCCATCTCCGTCACGGCCGTCCTGTCGGTCTCTTCCCCGTTAGTTTACCGTCAAGAATTCTATGCACGGTTTTATCATCGCCCATTCGCGCTACGTGTCCGGCCCATCTTAATCTTCGCGACTTGATTACTCTCACTATTGTAGGTTTGCGGTATAGCTCTTCCAATTCGTGGTTGTGGAGTTTCCTCCATTGTCCTGACTCCTCATCATATTTACCGCCAAATATACCCCTTAAAACTTTATTCTCGAATACGCGGAATTTGTTGTCTTCCCGTTTTGTGAGAGCCCATGTTTCGCATCCGTATAGAGCAATCGGCATGATTATGGTTCTATAGACACGGAGCTTTATATTACGTGATAGCAGTTTGGATTTTAATAGTTTACTGACTGCATGCCAACTAGCGTTGCCGGAATGTAGTCTTTTGTTAATTTCCTTTAACGTTTCGTTTCTGGTCATCAGTATCGTTCCCAGATATTTAAATTCTTTGACATTTTCAAATATCTTGCCCCTGACGTTTATATGTGTTCTCTGAGGTCCACCTGCTCTCGCCGTAATCATGTATTTCGTTTTGTCTTCGTTTATTTCTAGGCCCACCTCTTCTGCTGCTTGCATGATAATTTAACAGTTTTTACTTTTTACTCGTTCTCCATTGCTTTACGCAATCGTGCTTGTAGATTCGTCTTATTCCCTGCCACAAGCAATCCTCGAGACTCCAATTCTTCTTTTAAATGGGTTATCCTCAAATCAACAAACCTTACCATTCTGTAGGACTATTCAGCAATCCCACTTCTGACACCAATTGTTACGTAATTTTGATTTTACGTTTACCGACTTCCCAGGTTCGATCTCTGGATTGTGGATAATCTCCAACAAAAACTCCAAGTTCGTTCTCCTTTCCTGAATAGATTTATTTTATTTTCACTTATTATTTGGCACTTAATATCACGCTGTCAGTTTTGCTTACTGAGTCGATGTGTATCTTTCGACATCCAAGTTCGAACTAACTGAGAGACGCCCGGCATGCTATTCACGATTATTCGAGTGTAAATTCGTCGCAGTATTTATAATTTTCGAGTCAGTCGGCAATTGGATGTCGAGTAAGTCGCAAATTTAAAACAAATAAAGAGAAAATCAGAGGAAGAAATAAAATGAATTAAGATCATCAGAAGAAGAAAGATAAAGTGAAAATCATCATCAGAAAAAAATAAAACAAATAATGATGAATTAAATCATAAAAAATAATAAAAGGCGAAGCAAGAAAAATGTTAAGCTATTAATTATTTTATTTAAATTTATTATTTAAAAAACAAATTAATTGAAATTAACATTAGTATTTAATTTAAATAAACACATTTTTATAAGCTACCAATTATTACAAAATTCATACCAGTGTTGGCATGATCAACACAAATCAGAAGAAAGTCGACATAATAACTCATAAATAAAATAAGCTTGAAAACAGAAATACAAAATTATTTGATGATTTTTTACACCCTTATCATCATGTAAACGGAAATACAAAATAATTATATATCATTTACATTCAGTGAACACCTTGCATTTCACCTCGATCGAGGAATAAATGATGATTGTAATAACACACACTTTGATCACAGTGGCCAAAGAATGAAGAATCCATGTTGAATATCCAAATATAACTATCAGAGAGAATTTTAAATCCAATGTGCTGCACAGAGGGTATTAGTGAAGAAATTTGAAATGATAAAAAAAATGAATTCGAGGTTGTGTTAAAACCCCACAAATTAAACTAAACGCACGTAGGACAAAATTAACAAAAGTCTTAAGCGATGTTCTTAGGGTTATTTATTTTTTGGGTGTAATTACATATATGTTTACAAAATTCCATGTTCCCTAACTCATATATTTAGGTAGTCCGCATATTTCACACGAATTGTGCTCTTCCTGATTTATAAATGTGCAGTGATGACAGGTCCATGTAGACTCATCGTCAATGTTCTCATCGTCACTCTCGAATGGCCGATAATTAACTGATGTTCTACTGTGGATGTACCAAATAATTATATTATTGAATCATGCTTATATTAATAAATAGCAATTTATAACATATACGACGAGATTAGTTATGCCATGTTCCAGCGGTTCACTAATAAACACTGTTTTATTCGAGTTACTAGATTAAATATTTTGAAAGATACCCAAATTCAAAGAAGTCAAAGGTGGTGGGTTGGGTCACAAACCCAGCCACCCTAAAGTAAAGAGTTCTCTCCTAATTCTTCTAGAATAGTCCTTGACATGTGTAAACATTAATACTTAGACATTCCGTGAAAACCATTCTATATAGGAAAGACGTTATCACTTAAATATTCTAAACCAATTAAACATTCGCATTACGTTATATCATTCAAATTCCTTAGTAAATCATAAACATCATGGATAGAATAAATGAGCTTAAGGTAAAGGCAACAATTTCCCAACGAGATAAATTTAACGAAAATAATGATCTCCGCATCGAAGTCTTACAATTGGATCCCAAAAATCATATTCTCTACAGCAATAGAATATTGGCGTACCAAAATCGACTAATAATATCTAGCGCCAACCAATCGTTAAATTAAATTCAACTGGCCCGTCACCCTTGCAAATCTCAAAAATCACATAGGAGCTCAGGAAGGGTTCTCAGAAAATTTGAATCACAATCCAGATAATGCAATGCTACAACAAGGCGTCGTAGAAATACAGAATAACAATTATACGCAATAAAATAGAATGCGCGTCGGCATCTGCATAAGAGCCACATAAGCTTGCAGACCCAAAACTAGACGAAATGAGTGACTGAAAACCCAGCATACAAAAAGAATTTCAAGAGCGCCCTCGAACCAAGCTATTGAAATTACCACACAGTCAACATCACATTCCATAGCAATGTCGCAGCAGACGCAATGTTCAAAAGAAGGAATACTTTGAATGCATTAAAATGTATGAGAAGGGAATTCAAATGGGCTGAGAGAATCACGCTGATTTCAAATTGATGGCCAAATCTTTTATGTGCATGGGTAATTCGTATCGTAAATTGAAGAATTCCCGAAAGGTCAACATTGTTTATGTGAAAGTAACGTCTGAACCTCGAACACTCCATATAGAAACATTATTGAGTAGATGCTAATATCAAAGATGACGACTGCTGGAAATACGTTGATTCAGTCAAAGCCGAGGAAGAAACGGTGAAGGAGAATGAATTATTCAAGAAGAATGATCATAGCATTGGGATTCAACATTATACAGACGCTATTTTACGTAATCCCAGTGATCTGTATTTTTATAGCTGCCGACGAGTGCGATGTTTTCGTTTTCAGACTGCGATGTGCATTAAATTAGACAAAAGCTTTATCGAGGAATAAATTCGTAAAGGCAAGACCCTGCAGGGAATGCAACAATCGTTAAAAACTCTTAGTGCATATAAGAGGCTCTTAATATCGACCCGGCGAATGACGTGGCTTTCGAAAGTTGTCTCTCATGTATACTTTATCATGAATAGAATTCAGAGGAAACTTTTATAGCCGCTCTAAATAATACTGACTCGGCGCAAGGCTAATAACCTTGCCAGTAAAAATAAATTATTATGGAAAATTTAACAAGCCTCGAGACTTGCTAAATAAGACCAAGACCGGATCCCGGTTGTAGTGCCGATGATGATGAGGATGATGAAATAATACTAAAGTTGAATCCTTCAAGACCCGACCATCAGACTTCTCGATCAGATTTCATACATGAGCGCATAAAAGATCTAGAATAGGAATATAAATAATTAGACTTTTTAAATTGGGTATACTTCAAGCCGACTAAACTATAAGTGCTGGCTATCCGGAAAAGAAACTACATAATAAAACAACAAATGTTATTATCTTTTAAGAGCGTCGCCATTCAAGAAAATAAATACGATCTTCATATCAATATATCATCATCATCGGCACCACAATCGGGATCCGGTCTTGGCCTTATTTAGCAAGCCCTGAAACTTGTTTAATTGTCCATAATAATTTGTTTTCCCGGGCAAGGTCATTAGCCTCGCGCCACATATCAATATATACATACATTTATTAAAAGAAAATAATAAAATTCAAAATATTTCTATACGGAACAATTAACATAATACAATTCAAAAAATTACGAGGCTAGGTCAATAAGTCCTTAGAAACGCCTACGATGGCCCTCCTAGCATCGCTAATAGTCTGTTTTTAGTAAGCATCATTCCTCACTAGGTATCTGTCAATTTTCAATTTGTTTCACGTTTCAATTTTGCATGATAACTTGGGTATGAAAAACATTTTCGCCAGATGGGTGCCGTATTTGCCCTCAGCTGAGAACTTTTGGAGCGCATGCGTCGCAACCCAGATGAGTTTCTGCACAGATGAGTGCCCGTAGATTAAACATGAATACACCACTACACTACCAAGACGAAAGAACATTCAAAACAGTGGATTGTTAAAGGGGAACGGGCTCCAAGGAAGCCAAAGACGGTGAAATCACCTGGAAAGGTTATGACAACTGTGTTTTGGGGTGTACGTGGTATTATTTTCATTGACTATTTGGAAAAGGGACAGACGATAACTGGACAGTATTATACGTCATTATTAGGTCAGCTAAATAAGAAAATAAAAGAAACTCGTCCTCATTTTCTAAAGACTTATTGACCTGCCCTCATAATTCAGTTTAGTTAACATTATTTAGTGTTGTGTTGTCAATATTATTTCCTCCAAAGAAGGCAAAGAAGGTGATATTAGCTGGAAAGGTTATGGCTACTGTGTTTTGGGATGCACGTGGTATTATCTTCATTGACTATTTGGAAAAGGGGCAGACGATAACTGTACAGCATTATGCGTCATTATTAGGTCAGCTAAATGAGAAAATAAAAGAAAATCGTCCTCATTTTCTACAGACTTATTGACTTGCCCTAATAAAATTTTGAATATCAACATTATTCCAATATCAAGCACAGAGTCCCATGTACTTTCCAATTAGTAGTTGCATTGGCATGGCTGTCAGAGGATGGATTTATGATGAACCCGGACAGTGTTTGGAATGTCCTCGATTAAGTACCCACTCTGAACATTCCATCATTCCTTTTGCAAAGAACCGGAAAATAACCGGCCGACCACGGGCAGCTAATGTGGATACATGCACTGAACAGAGGGGATTCAGAGAGAAACAGCCTCCGTCAGTTGTATTTCAACTACTTTTCCCACAAAGGGAATTGGCTCCGAAATTCCATCGACCAATAGTTTCGGCGATTTTAGTAAACCTAATGAGGTGGAAATCTCATTGAACAAACCTGTTACCAAGGATTTATAAGGTTGCCTGTAAAGTCACCAGAGAAAATGATCTGTGTGCCAGAACAAATGCAGACAGGAATATGGTATATCTGTAAAAGAGAATCCAAATTTCGGAGCTCAACGTAACAAATACACCAATACAACTTAATAGTATTAAAGTAAGGTTCTGTCCGCCAGGGAATACTCACTAGTGTCGCTATATACGTCGACAACCAACAATCGTGACAAATCATCGAGTGAAATCTATGACTGGTCTAAATCCTTCGGTGGTAGCAATCCTAAAACACATAAAATACTTTTTTTTCCGACGATGAGTCGCCAAATGGATTGACAAAGAAACCACGGCTGACAAGGCTATGAAGAGTTTAACCTAGGTAAAAACCTAAATGCAGAGGAACACCAATCTATTATGGGAATATGTCAAGAACGCCACGACATATTCCATCTGAAAGGCGACGAATTAACGTACACCGACGCTATCATCATCATCATCGGCACTGCAACCGGGAACCCGTCTTGGCCTTATTTAGCAAGTCCTGAGACTTGTTAAATTTTCCATAATGATTTGTTTTTTCCGGGCAAGGTCATTAGTCTTGCGCCAGAGGCTCCCCGACGGAGAATCGAACCCCGGTCGCCCGCGTGACAGGCGGGTATACTGACGCTATAACACACTAAATTCCTTTTGCGCAGGATCAAGAGCGAATTAATCAAGGAATGTACCGGTCAACAGAATACAAGAAACAAATCATAAATGAGCAAATGCGGCAAATGCTGGAAAAAATATTATTCAGTCTAGCAAAAGCCTATGGAACTCACCCCATCCAGCAGTTCCCACGAAGGCGGGCGCTAACGGAGAAATCCGATGGAGAGTAGTAGTCTATGTCAGAAAACTGAATGAGAAAACCAGCGGTGACGTATATCCTCTTCTTCGAATAGACGACATAATCGACCAGCTGGGTAACTCCCGCTATTTCTTCACACTCGATCTGTCCAATGGCTACCAGCGGGTGTTGGAAGACCCCAAAAATCGACCAAGAACAACTTTTAACACCAACTACGGACATTACGTATGCCTTTTGGGATAAAAGAAGCACCGGCAACCTTCCACAGATAGATGAATCATGTAACCGGGCTACAAAGCCCCGAATGCTTCATTTATCTGGACGATTTTGTCATATATGGTAAGAATCTGGAAAACCATAACGACAAACTCCGAAAAGTATTCGACCAATTGAGACAGCACAATCTCAAATTGCAGCTGGAAAAGTGCAGGTTTGTAAAAAACGAGGTAGTCTATCTAGTAAAAGTCGAATCGCTACCACGTGCAGATACAACCACCAGTGTTAAAAATTTTCCCGATCCGAAGACGGTTAAATACGTCCAGTGTTTTTTAAGGTTAGCCATTATCGTAAATTCATCCCAAATTTTTCGTTCCATGACTAATCTTTTGAAAGGAGATGAAATTCATGTGGCCAGAGATCTCATCAGTTTGTCTAAGTTATCCCGACTCTTCACGCCCTTTAGTTTAACCACAGATGCGAGCAGTGAAGGACTGGGAGCAGTGCTTTCACCAGATGAAATAGGGAAAGATAAACCTATTGTTTACGCCAATCGCATCCTAAACGAGGCTGAAAGCAATTACTCCACAATTGAAAAGGAGTTATTAGCCATCGTGTGAGCGGTTAAAAACGTTCGTTGTTATTTACAAGGTCGTAAGTTTATGGCGTATACGGACCACAAACCAGTTAAAGGTACGTTTGATGTTAAAGACCCCACGCGTCGTCTCTCGAGGTCATTAAAAATTACCAGAGTACGACTATAAAATTGTATATAAACCCAGCAAGTATAATACTTATGCCGATGCCCTCAGTTGCCTGGTTCAGGAGGAACCCACCCCAACGGTACATCCCTCAGAAGTAACACTTAAAGGAGAACCTAATAAGGATCTACGTCGTCAACTGCACCATATGGCGACGCGAGCACAAATGCGAGAAGCAGGAAATGTCCAAAGACCTCAGGAAGGACCAAAGGACGACGAATTCACTCAGAGCGAAGATATATTTCTTTCCGCTAAAGGAGTGATAGAAATAGCAAGCCCTGCTTAAAGATTACCATGACCATCCTTTGGGAGGTCACCTATAAGAGGATTTGCCGACACTACTGGCGGAGAAATAAGATGCGCGACATCAAGAATTACATCAAGGGTAGTAAAAAAAACATGCCAAATGATGAAATCATCTCCAGACATATGTAGGCCTTTGAAAACAATAGACATCGTCGAAACGTACGAAATAGCTCAGCGTAATTTACTAGCCAGGAAACAGCGGTCAAAATTGTATCATGATCGTACGATCCGCCCCTATAGGTTCCATGTGGGAGCCAATGTCAATACGAAATGAAAGCAAAAAAAACGGGAAGGTGACACCCATTTGGAGAGGTCCTTATGTAAAAGTTGAAATTCAAAGTCATGTTAATACTGCCATTAAGGTGGGAAACAAGAACACCGTAGTTTACTGTTTGAAACCGTTATTGAGTATGGTACCTCCTCATTATGTATCATCATCATCATCGGCACTACAACCTGGAACCGGTCTTGGCCTTGTTTAGCAAGTCATGCAACTTCCTATCAAATGAAATTCACCCTTCAAACGTTGGTTTGATAACGAATATTTAGAAATCACAAAAGTTGGAGGATACAGGCGTTGGAACCAAAAAACTTGGAAATCAACGGTCATGCTGAGGAATTCTGTTAAAATTCTTTATTGTCTTTAGCGCTCGCCGAATTACGATTGACCAGCGACATTTTTCGAACATCTTTCACGTACCGTCGACTGGATACAGATTAACCACCCGACTTCTGATATTGTTTCCTTGGCGATTTTGATGTACACAACTCCGGTTGGTTGGTACGTTCTAACTGGGAGGGTGGCGGAGATGTTCGCTATTAGCCGCAACTTGACTCAAATCGTGGAGGAATCTACGCGAGTGCAGGATACCCAAGGTGATTATGAGAACACCTTGGATCTGTTTTTGACATTCGAGCCGAGCATTTATACCATGGAGGTTGCTGCCCCAAAGGGAAACTCAAATCATAGCTTGATATCGGTCGCGCAACCACTTGCATTTCAAGCGCATAACCCCGAGATCTTCGCATCCTTTCCGTGGTCTGCTTCGTGTTCTTTGGAGACTCCGATCTTAACGCATGCACTGAGTCGGTCACGGAAATTATTCTTCTCGGGATGAAACTTAACATTTCGTATTCCATCAAACGAGGTTCATCTGATAAACCTTGGTTGGATAAAAAATGCGAGTAGATTACAAGCGCAAAAAAAAAGGCTTTTAAACAATGGCGCTCTAATCCCACCGAGGTTAACAGAACGAATTTTGTTAGAATCAGAAACGCATGCAACCAGGCAATTGATACCGCGAAGAAGGCGTACAATGACAGAGTGACCAATAGACTCCTTAAATGCCCAACTGGTTCGCGTCTCTTCTGGTTAATGGCAAGAACTGTCAGCGGTAACTTCGCCTCCTCCTCTTTTCCTCTGTTGGTGATGGGCAACGGGACACTAGTCACAAATTCAAAGGATAAAGCTGATGTGTTCGCGAATTTATTTTCTGCGAATCCAAACCTCAATACCGGACTTTTGAAGCCACCTGTGATCGCACCGGTAGGTCTTCGATGCGGGATGTGAGGTGCCGCCCGCGTACTATTCAAGGGATTCTACGTTGGCTGGACTGTACGAAGGCAACCGGCCTGGACGGAATACCAGCAATAGTCCTTAAGAACTGTACTCCAGAACTAT
This sequence comes from Microdon myrmicae, assembly GCA_963931805.1. Classification (NCBI taxonomy): domain Eukaryota; kingdom Metazoa; phylum Arthropoda; class Insecta; order Diptera; family Syrphidae; genus Microdon; species Microdon myrmicae. The sequence continues at coordinate 26,812,767 of OZ007500.1, forward strand.
GGCCGGTTCTTGGCAGACTCAGAAATTCGCTCGAGTTCAGCCAATCCCAAAGAGGGAAAAAAGTATCTCCCACAAAATTACCAGCCGATAGCTTTACTGTCTGTGTTATCTACGCTGATGGAAAAAGTTGGGGGAATGGGAGCGAACATACAGGGCAAAGTCACTGATTGCCAGGACGGTCCTTGTCCTTGTTCCAATCCAAGTTGACATGCAGTCTCCACGTCACACCCCTGGATAGCTACTTTGGCACCCGCCAAGTAATGAACCAATGCATGCAGCGACATCCAAACAAATGTTGGCGCAAGACTAATAACCATGCCCGTGAATACAAATTATTATGGAAAAGTTAACAAGCCTCGGATATGGACCGGACACACGACGACGGCCACGGAAACGAAAACGGCTAAACGATTTGAGAATTTTCTAATGGAACGTCCACTCACTATACAGAGCTCGAGCTGCACAGCAGCCAGCCGATCCCCGACCGAATATAAGGCTGACATAACAGCATTACACTAAATAAGATGGACAGGGAGTGGTGTTATTCAAAGAAACGAGTATGACATTTATTACAGCTGTCATGCAAATCAACATGTGCTCGGGGTAGGCTTTTTAGTCAGCCAAAAACGAAAGGCTATGCACTATTCGCGTGCGAAGCAACTTTAAGAACATAAGCCGCATAAACGTTTACGGACTTACAGAGGAGTCCCCTGACGACAAAAAGGAAGAATACTATGAGAACTTCGAACGGGCCCTCAATGCCTGCCAAAGATACGATGTGAAAATCGTTCTTGGTGATTTGAATGCGAAAATAGGTCGGGAGCCGGATTTTAGGCACTACGCAGGTTTCCACAGTTTGCATGAGAACACTAATGACATTCGACTACGAGTTATCGAACTGGTAACATCAAAGAACCAGGTTTCCGCGTAAAGATATCCACAAAGCCACCTGGGTATCACCTGATGGAGCCACTCGCAACCAAATTGACCACGTGTTGATAGATCGCCGCCACTCCTCGAGCCTGATGACGGTACGAATGTACCGAGGTGCCAACGTCGACTCGGATCATTATCTTGTTGGTACAGTCTTCTGAGCGCGGATTGTTTTACGGAGACGTATTGCATCCGCGGATCAGGTTAGAATCATCACGGGTGCCTTACGCAATGAAAATACCAGTACCACCTTTGGTCATGCGCTAAGACTCGCCCTCGAAGAGCTCGACGGAGGGAGAGTAAGTCCTGCGGCCAGAATGCCGGGCGTAGAAGAGAAATGGACACGCCTTAAGCATTTAGTCATTAGTACTGCCAACGCCATCACAGACAGTAGAGGTCGGAGCGACTGGTTTGATGATGAGTGCAAACTAGCGACTGAACGCAAGAATGCTGCATACCGGTAAATGCAGCAGTCTCATAGGACGCGGGTAGGCGAAGATCTGAAAAAAGGCTTCACAGACAAAAGAAAAGTGCCAGGGAAAAAAAAACTTGTCTATGAAATAGAGAAAAGTGGAAAGCAAGGTCTGCACCAGGCACGGAAGTTCTACCAAATAATCCGCAGTATGACGCGGTACACACCACGCTGCACTTACTGCAAGGATAAAGAGGGTAGTCGGATCACCGATCCTGAAGGCATTCTGGAGCGATGGGAAGTGCACTTCAATGAATTGCTAAATGGTCAGCTCACAGAAGAATTGGATGCTCCACCAATGCAAGATCAAGACCATATGCTGCCGCCACCAAGCATTGAGGAAACATTAAAACCCATTAGACAGCTCAAATCAAATAAAGCCCCTGGAGCTGATGGCATACCAGCTGAGCTGATCAAACAAGGAGGGACAGCGTTATATCACGTAATTCATGAGATCGTGGTGCACGTATGGGAGCAAGAGGCGATGCCGGAAGATTGGCGTCGTGGAATAATTTGCCCCATACATAAGAAAGGAGATATCACAGTGTGCAGCAACTATAGGGGTATAACATTGCTGAGTACCGCCTATAAGATATTCTCCACGATCCTACAAGATCGAATAGCCCCATACGTTAAAGCTATCATTGGTCAATATCAGTGTGGCTTCATCCCAGGCAAATCAGCAATTGATCAGATATTCGCCCTTAGGCAGGCGATGGAAAAATGTCAGGAATTTAAGATTCCATTATATCATCTGTTTATAGACTTTAAGGCCGGCTACGACAGCATAGCCAGGGTAGAACTATATAATGCCATGACATAGTTCGGCATTACAAACAAATGGATACGACTTTGTAGGTTGACCATGACCAACGTAACTAGTTAAGTAAAAATAGCGGGATTGCTGTCCAAACCAATAAACATCTATAAAGGACTCCGACAAGGGAACGGTCTGGACTGCCTCCTCTTCAACCTGGCGTTGGAGAAAGCAATCCGTGATTCTGGCGTCACAACTAGAGAGACTATTATCACCAAGTCCAGCCAGATACTTGCCTACGCAGATGACATCGACATCATCGGTAGAACCGAATCGGCTGTACCGAACTGCTTCACCCAGATCGAGTAGGCGGCACAAAAACTGGGACTGCACATTAATGAGGGGAAAACTAAATACATGGTGGCAATTTCGCGAAGAGAAGACCTAACGTTGGTCAAACTAGCAGGGTAATGGATCACGAATTTGAAGTAGTGCAATCCTTTAACTGCTTTGGGTCAATAGTATCAGCCGATAACAATATGGAAGAAGAAATACGCGAACGGCTGATCAAATCCAACAAAACCTATTACGGTCTATCAAGGCTCTTTAAATTCCGAAATTTATCCAGAACATCTAAGTTGCTACTGTACAAGACCATAGTCTTACCAGTACTCATGTATGGATCCGAGTCCTGGTGCTCAATAAAAGGCACTCTGAACTCTTAGCTGCGTTCGAGAGGAAGGTTTTAAGGAGAATTGTTGGCCCTGTATGTGAGGGAGGACGATCCCGAACACGCTACAACCATGAGTTGTACGCAATCTACCTTGAAGCTAATGTTGTAAGTAAAATCAAGCTCGGTAGACTCCGGTGGGCGGGACACCTAGCTCGGCTGAGCGAAGAGGAGCCTACTCGGAAAGTCCTTTGTGGTAGGATGTATGGAAGGAGACAACGCGGCAGACCTTATCTGCGATGGAGCAATTGCGTAGACCAGGACGCCCAGAGCTTGGGAGTGCCAAACTGGATGACATTGGCTCGAAATCGGGAGCGGTAGAGAGACTTGCTAAATAAAGCCAAGACCGGATCCCGGTTGTCGTGCCGATGATGATGGAAAAAGCTATAAATTTCGGATTAAATAAATCGTTCGAATCTAACGACTCCTAAATGATCGGCAATGACGATTCCGCAGCCGATAATCCACAAGAGCCCTTTTGAGATTTATGAGTGACGTTTGAAAATCAGCAATTGGAAAACAAAGGTGAGTCAACCGCAGTCGCACTGGGTATCTTCGAAGTTTTCGATCGTGACAGGTATTTTCTCGAGAGTCTATCAATCCATGTTGTTGTATACCGCGGGGGTCAGATCTATTTTATTACTTTCGTAATGCCTCAGAATTCTATATTGGCGCCAATTCTTTGTCTACTACATAGTAATGACTAGCTTGTCTCCATGGGTAAGAAATCGATTCAGTTTTCCAAAATTTGGAACAATATGAAACCTTAAGCAAATATAATGGGGTTCTCCAATAGGGACTAGACAAGTATTTTCGGTAGTAAATTTTTATAATTTGCAGACATTGTTCGTTCGTGTACTTAACCATGATGAAAATGTTGAGTTTACTGAATAAAGTGAGAATGACAGTTCGATGATTAATGAAAGGGTGCGTTCACAAATTAAATTCAAAGTTGTCAAGTCGCTATTGGAAAAACCGATATAATAACATGATGATTGCCGACGTAGTACGTTGTTTTCATAATTTTTGAATGGTCGACCAGTTAACGCATCAGCGTCACACTAGCAATGCAATCAGATCAACCCGCTAAATCAACATTTGAACAAAACCTTACAATCGAAAAAGACCAATGTAGTTGCTCTCAATCCGAAGATGCATTTTACAACGTTTACAATAACGTTCACAAATGGATCGTCAGAAACCATGAATTTTCTCGGCGTCACAGTCAATAGTAATGTGACGTTGCATTAACAAATGTCGAATTTCCAAAAGTCATCCTTAAAAAAAAAGCAGTAATCTTTTCTGGGTTCAGGCCGGCGCGGTAGAGCTCAAAAACAACAGGTCATTCAAAAACTTGTAAGATTGACGCATAGATCGCGGTTATATCCGTATGATTTTTGGTTAGGACTAATCTTCATACGCACGTGCCAAAGCTTAATGACATTTCGACTCTTAGTCCTCGAGATATTGAAATTTTCAGGACGCAACTTTTTGATATCGTCAAAAACGATGAAAAAAAAAAACCATTTTCGTACGTTGATGAAACACTACTTTTTGGTGGAGTAAAAATACCGTTAAAATGTAAGAATTGCTTGAGAAGCATTAGAAGGAATGCTACGTCGAAAGCAGGTATTTATCGCTGGTTTGCTGAATTGAAATGCCCTTTGTAGATGTAACTGATGCTGTACGCTCTGGGCGCCCCCAACTGATAAAAAAACCGTGAAGTGAAAATACATGAGATAACCGACTTCGTAAAAATTTCAATAGAATATGTAAAATATATTTTGTACAAGTATTTGGATATGCGAAATCTATGATAGAAGTGGAGACCGCGTTTGGTGACAGTCAACTGATAGAGAAAAACAAAGTATTGATTATTCAGAGTGGTTTTTGGAGGACTGATTTAAATGAAACATGGATGTTTTACGACTCCGGATTCTAATCAACAGTCAGCTGAAGGACCGGGAAGGATGAAAATCAACCGAAAACGCAAATGTCGGCTAGCCGGATATAATTTTCATCGACTACCTTGAAAAGGGAAAAGCCATCAATCGTGAATCTTATATCGCGTTATTGTTGCGTTTGAAGAGAGAAATCATTATAAAACGCCCCAAATGAAGAAAAAAATGCTCCATCATAATGATAATTCAGGGTATCACAAGTCGAAGACTCGATGAATCAGCAAAGCTTGAAGAGTTATACTTCGAATTGTTTTCGCATCTATCCTCTTCTCTTGATTTGGACCCCAGTTAGTACTACCCATTCGCGAACCTCAAAAAAAAAAAAAAAAAAAAAAAAAAAAAAAAAAAAAAAAAAAAAAAACAGCGACACGGCTTCGTTTGGCGATGAGGTCCGGAGGATCGAGAAACCTCCTCTTTTTTTGATTTCTTCGGCTTCGCCTCCTAATTTTTTTGTTAGTTCATGTTGGGTTCGATAAAAAAAGCCGCGCCAGCCTTCGAAGATTGATCTACATATCTTAGAATATAGTAAGATTATTAAAAAAATTAATTGTATCTTAAGAAGTCTTGAAGAACTCTACAAGCACGGCGATAGGTTCTGCGATATCAGGCTGATGTTACTGCAGAACGTCATCCTTGTTCGGTTCCAACTCTACGATGTCATAAAGCTCCATTATTTACCACCACTTATTCGTGGAAACCAAGCACCTCGTCGAGCCCATCTTCCCCTGCTGCACGCCCTTCCCGCGCTCTATCTCCTCTCCGGGCAGCAGCTTGAAGAATTATTGCATTGAGACTCGGAGACTTCTTTCAGACTACGGGCGGAACATTTTATAATTTAACATAGTATCATGGACGCCTCGTGTGATTATGTGATGATTTGTCATGGGGTTGGGCCAAAACACGAAGTTTCCCATAAAAAAAGAGTTGTGGCTTCATTGAAGAGAATATCACCGAAACTAAAGTTTATATTGAAGGGTTGGACAAATTATTCTATAAGAAATATACAGAAATGTTAAATGTACTACTCTAGAAGAAGAATATATTGATGATTAAAGTCGAATTTTGCCTAAAATTTTATTTTTTTATGTTTCCAAAGGACGTACAGTTGGGCTGGGTTGTCGAACGCAGTGAGTAAGGCTCCAGCGTCATTCGATCCAAAATTATTGGAATCGATAAATCCACCACATGGTTGTTGTGCCTGGCGGTTACCAGTTTTGTTTGGGGTTTGAGAATGTCATGTTTTCAATTATTTTGACAGCTTGAACTTACAAATAGGTTATGATAAAAAAAAAAACAAATAATGGATTAAAGGAGATTGGTTAGTAAGCTGGCCAACTCACATTGTATCTGGAAAACTGTATCCGGTGGTCACCTTAATTATTAATCAGTGATATCTTATAAGAGTTGTATGCGGTGATTCGTTGTCGTGATGATCATTTCTGGTGAATACACCATAAACCTATTTTTCCGCGTAACGTCTAACAGATATTCAGAGCCAACGAATTATGATATCCACTACTTTGTCTCTCCAATTTTTCATAACTATTCTAATTCATTATCCCTTCAGCACTTCCATGTCCGTCCGGGATCTTTTAAGGTATTAATTTAAGGGTATGCACATTATAAAAAAAAATGTTTACAGCTTACTCTGGTTTGTTACAGGCCAAATAAATTAAAAGAAGACTAGGAAAAATACATGATCGCCTCCTAAACATTTGTGAATACACTCCGCATCAGAATGCAACTACGATCTTAGAAAATGCCTTGCGACTTAAAGGGACTTGATCTATAAAGTTCATTGGGAATGATAAAATATCCTGTACTACACCTAAGTATATTCAGACTCAAGACTCATTTACCGCTTTAATAGAACTAGAACAAAACACATGGCAAAACTAAATATAAAATAACATTTCACTTACCCAGGAGCCTCGTTTGTGCCAAGTGTAATTAACGATTCCACCAGCGTCCATGCTTCGTTCTTTTTAAATTCATTGGCCAACAACGTATTCTTCGTTCGGATGGCATCAAAAAGGACACCCATATTTGACTTTAGAGGTACCATATCCAATTTGTACAGAAATATAAGAAGATGAAAATCAGACATAGCCTCGATGAATTCGTCTTCCTTCCATTGAGAAAAATACGCACTGAGGGCGATAAAATCCTGTAAATGGCCATCTATATAACGGTTTTCAATGGGAAATGGTTTGCGGTTGAGGCATTGAGTAAAAGTATATTGCGGTAGCAAAGGAGTAGAGGCTGGAATATCAACCAACAGATACTCCACTGGCAAAGGACGAGCCAGGCGTTGTACTTCATTTCCATATTTATCAGTTTCCTGAAAAAAAAGATATTAATAAAATGGTGAGTTAGTGAGATCATGTACTTTCGGGTAGTAAAATGGTGAGATAGTGATGTCCGGCTTCCTACAGACCAATAAGGGTAGTGGTAGAAATAGTAGTAGTAAAATGGTGAGTGCAGTGGAAATACATTGTAACTAAATATGTTTGCGAACAGATGACAATTGTTATAGATTCTTTTTTAATTTTATATATCATTATGAAAATACGTATACATGATTTGTAAACGACTTATATTGCCCAACTTTCGACAATATTGTACTCATATTTATCCGTATTTATGTATTGTCGTCGATTTATCGATTCAGGAGGTGTGTAAATCGATATATCGAAGCCAGAGGTGTCCATAGGTGGTGGCACGACTGTAGAACTGCTTGTTCATCCGTTAAAGGTCTGGCCGTTTTGCACCAGATAAACAATCAAACGTTCATTATTCCATCAATTTCAAAGCTTACTCATGCATAAGAGTAGTTCTTGCTGTTTTATTTATTTTTACATAATACGCATGTTATGTAATGGAATGACGACTCCACTAAAGGCCGTACCAATGGTGTCACCATTAGTATATAATACCTCCCTTTTTACACTATCGCACGCACAAAAGGGGATTTTGAAGTACCCTTAAATGATATAGCACAGTGCGAGTGGACGGAGAGGATGTGATCAAGGAAAGGAGGTATCGATGTACATTTGTCTTAACTGCCTGGGCATTACAAGGACGAGAAAACACATTATCAGGTAGAACATTCCACATTCGTGTGGTACAGCTAAATAATGACTTTATATATTATTTTGTGAGCCTGAAGTTGTCTTTCAACATGAACTGATGCACATTATACATTCGTGTGGTTCCACATTCGGACGATAACAACCCATGGGGCAGCGCTTACAGGATAGTCATGAAAAGAATACAGAGCAACAGTTGTCATATGCAAAAAAGGAAAACGGACATGCCCAGAATCGTTGCTGTCCTCTTCCCGCAGTGTGATGAGGTATTGAGAGTGCAAGAGGAGTGAAGGATCACTGAAGGAGAGATACCTCCCGTGACCGCCGAAGAGGTATTCTTGGCTGCAAGGATTATGAAAAAAAAAAAAACTAGACCCCGGGACTGGATGGTATCCCTAACGCTGTAGTGAAGACTGCTCTAACAAAAAAGCCGGAAGTCTTTAGCAGTCTCTTCACAACCTGCTTTCAAACAGGACAATTTCCTAAACGATGGAAAAAAACAGCGACTTGTGCTTATACCAAAAGGTGTCAAGAATCCAGAAGCGCCGTCGTCTTATCGCATGTTGTGCAAGCTCTCTTAATCTCAGTATGGGTTTCGGAAATGTAGATCAACCGGAAAGGCACTATCTGTGGTGTGCGACATCGCTCGCAATGCGATATCTGGAGCACGATGGCTAGGTGGCATCTGTAGATGCCATACATATTTTGGTCGGGAGGACACCACTTGACATTGCGGCTAAAGAAGACGCTGCATTGCATAAGGTCTCCCTCTCCCAAGAGAATCGTCGGAGAATGCGGCCACAGTTAGAGCTCTCAAGCCTAAGAGAATGGCAACGAAGGTGGGATTGTTCCACCAAAGGAAAATGGACCCACACCATGGTACCTGATATAGAAACATGCCTGAAAAGAAAACATGGCGAGCTGAATTACTACTTGACTCAGCTAATATCAGGACATGGATGCTTTCGGGAATACTTGCACAAGTATAAGCATGTGAAGCACCCATACTGCTTGTATTGCGAAGGCAAAATAGAAAATGCGGAACACGTACTCACAGAGTGCGTGAGATTCGAGACCGCACGAACGATTTTCGAGAGACATATGAGATGGACAGTTACTCCGGCTGGAATACGTGCCGAGTTCAAAACAGGCATGGTCCGTAACAAATGGTATTCTCGGTGAAATGATGCAGCAGTTGCGACGTGACGAGCGGAGTAACAGATAAACTCCGTCCCGCCCCGCGATGGAGTATCTAAAAGAAAGATCCGCGGGGATCAACGGGAATATGAGCCTGGCGGGAGGTGGTTTTAGTCGGTAAAAACCCGGCATGCCTCTGGATCGGTCTAGGGGTATATTTTGAAGATTTCCACCTTCCTACCGAAACCAAAAAAAAAAAAAAAAAAACATTCGGACGAATCTATGGCTTGTAAATTGTGGCCAGGTTGGATGGAGTGAGAAGTATCTTGCATCTCTTAACTCCACACATGTGGCCGCACTTTTCGCAGCTCCAAATATGTGGTCGTTCCGATTAAGAGTTGAAATAATTCGAGTGCCAAGTATCGATAGTTCGTTGACTTCGTCGATGCAAGTGCCGTTCATCGACAGTATATTTACTTTGGGGTTCACCTTTCACGACAGGAAACAGCACTGAGTTTTTAATGCAATGAATTCTACTCGGTTAGATAATCCCCATTGATAAATCTTATTGAGGTCGGAATTCAATGTATGAAGCGTAACCTGTTGATTGGTAATGACGTTCGAAGAATTTTGTTGGGAATGTTCATATGAGTATGAGAAACTCAACGTGCTATCATCAGCAAACGAGTGAATTGGGTTGTAAGTAACGGACAAGAGATCATTTATAAAGATGAGGAAGAGATTGAGTGAGAGTACAGAACCTTGGGGAACACCTACATTAATTTGATGGGAGGCAAATTTGTCACCACCAAAAACCACTTGGATTGAAGGACCAGAAAGATAGTCTCTTATCCCTTGGATCAGGGTATTGTCCAGTCGATAGGACTGAAATTTTGATACTAGGTGCCGAACTCTGTCGAAGGCTTTCGAAATATCCAGTGCAACAACCTTGCTTTCCCCGAAGTAGTGGATGCAATGGCCCCATTTTTTTGGCAAGATACGCCATCGGATCTCCTGTGGACCTGTTACTACCAAAGTCACATTGGCAGTCATCATCATCGGCACTACAACCGGGATCCGGTATTGGCCTTATTTAGCAAGTCTCGAGGCTTGTAATAATTTATTTTTACGGGCCAGGGTATTAGCGTTGCGCCAACATTGGCAGTCATAGAGCAGGTCATGTCAGCGATTCCATTGCCGTTGAGCGAATAGAAGTTAGTGCTATGGGTCAATAAGAGGAACTCGTTCCGTTACAGAGCGGGGAAGCTGTGGAACTCCCTTCCCATCCGAGTGTTCCCGGAGCGTTACAAGCTGCACTGTTCAAAAAGAACTGCAACAGATATTTGATGGCATCTCGGGGCGTTCACTCGGCGCTATAGGTTCGCCTCTCCCGAGAGAAGTCTAATAAAAAAAAAATAAAAAAATAAAAAACGATAAGAATTAGGTGAATGTTCGCTGACTTCCGTCTACCTGAGAACAGCTTGTAGAATAGGACAGCTGAACGTTTCCGCTGCGGTTTAGCGAGTGTAGTAGAACATCTCTTCAGGAGAATTGGGAGAATGCGATCTAGACCAGCGGATTTGTTTGCGTTCAGCTCCTTGAGTGCGCGGGCAACAGTACGCGTTTGAAAGTGAATCTGGCTCATGGTGTGCTACTTATGCTCAAGTTGAGGTGGAACTGATGTGGTATCAGACAGGGTTGAGTTGGCTGGGAAACGTGCAGCAAGTAGATTCGCTTTCTCTATTGCATTGGTGACGGGTCTGTCATCGACTATAAACGAAGGAATGGATGAGGACACCGAGTTTTGGATGTTTTTCACGAATGACCAGAAGATTCTACTACCTCTGGGAGAGTATTATTTTTTGTTTCAATCTCTGGTCATGCAAGAACTTGACGGGTTGAATATAGGCATTGCAGTAATTTCTGGCTTTCTTGAATCTTTTCTGGTTTTCGTCTGTATTGTTTGATTTATACAACCTTAAGCTTAACTCGTTAATCTTAATGGCCTCTCTGCACCCGGAGTCGAACCATATATTTCTCTTAGATTTGATACTCGTTACACTACGTGGAATAAAAGTCCGAATAAAAGTCCGAATACCAAGTAACATCATTATTGAGGAAAAATAACGACCAATTTAACTTTCCAAAAAAGTCGTTCAGACCTTCCCAGTTGGCTTCCTCGTAGAACCATACTGTTGTCTTGGAAGTTTTTTTTTTTGGTCGGCGTTGCTGTTTGTTAGAGTAAATTTAGCTGACACGACACAGTAGTCTGAAGTGTCCAAGGGCGAAGAAACTTTAATTGAGTATTTGTTCTGGTGGGAGGTGGGGAACAGGTCCAGTCTGTTGGCGGTATGGCGTTGGATCATTAACGACTTGAATTAAACTATTTGAATCAGCAAAGAGTTGGACATCTGATGAAGAGGTGTTGTGTATTTCGGGTGGCGAAAACACTAAGGATTATGCACATTGAAATCATACGCAATAACGATTTCAGTGTACGGATACAGGGTCAAGATCCTGTTGATAGAATCAGATAGAGAATCAAACTCTATCCAAATTCGGGCATCCGTAAAGAAAACAGTAATGTATGATATGCTTACAAACGTGAAATTAAATCCTGGATTGGAGCAGAGACCACATTGTGGCAGAAGCCGATAAGCATTATCACTACTAAGGTATGTGGGAAGAACAGAGGCACTAAGTTATAACCAGATAGAATGAAATCGGAAAAATCTGTATCAATTATTATCTAGTTGGAAACGTGGACAGACACAATGGAGAAATTTCACCTTGGGCCGCGAATGTTGCAAGAGATCGTCGCGGAATTCCCGTGCCACTAAAATTGCCCGACACAAAAGGCAAATATCGCCCCCGAAAACGATGCAAGTCAGGATTCGCAACAGATGGGCGAAAAGTACCACTACAGGTGTTATGCCCTTGTAGTATCTATCCCACTATATCCGTGCCGAAATCGAGGTCACATCCTTTCCATGACAAATAATACGCCACTCAAACATCAAAAACCCTCCAAAGATTATAAATCAACCGAGAGTATCAATGCCTGAGCGATGTAATAGAAGCACGAAAAAGAGGAAAAACAGACGCAAGGAAAGAAACGGGTAGAAAATTTGCCCACACTGGACACTTTCCACTGCACCAAGACTCCTATGTGAAGATCCGTTTTTTACTTCGGATCCCATAGATTTGTCGCACGAACTGATAGTGCAGTTGGGTATCTTGTGTTTAATTAAAATACCCAAGACGGATTGCACAATTGACCCGATGGTACGGATCACGAGGCACAAGCGCACGTGCTGTCTCGTCGGCGGTTAGACTAGAACACCTATTTCTGATTTACCAAAATCTTGGGAATGGAAATGCGAAGTTTCCTAATATCATTGAACGTTTTGCAATTCCTCACAATCATGTAAACGGTAAGGTGAAAATTTATCATGCAAAGCTATTAATCTTCTTGCATTCATACAATAATGTGAACGGGAATGCAAGGTTATATCTTCCCATTGATAATTAATATCATTGAACACCTTGAACTTCAGAAATGATCAGCCGTGACCTAAAGGTAAGAACATGAGGTGAAAGTAAATTGAAAGATTAGTCGATGGTCAGGGTCTAAGGTGTGGAAATCGAATTTGTTGATCGGAAGTAAAAATTTGATTGGATTAGGACGGATTCGAAAAAACTTAAGTTTTGTTGTAATTTTGTTGGAAAAACATTAAGTTTGACTAAACTAAGTACAAGAAAATTTGTAACTCAAATTGATAATTGATGTGAGAAAACTGCGAAAACTCAGCGTCTTGGGAAATTGTGAAGCTTAATTTTTATTTTAATAAGAGTGTTGTGTAAACTTGCGATGATTATTTTAATAGTAAATATTGGCATATTTATTTTACTCCTCGGATGTATTGATTTTCATAGTCGCAAACCGTAACTCCAGCACTTGTAATGCCCTTAAATGTCAATGTAGTAGAGTGATAGCAAGAGATAGAGGAAGAGGAAAGTGATACCAATGTACATTGATTTTGAAGATTCTCCTGAAGAGGAAACATATGATCTGGCCGAGACAGAAAACATCTGTTCTTTCATCATCATCGGCACTACAACCGGGAACCGGTCTTGGCCTTATTTAGCAAGTCCTGATGCTTGTTAAATTTTCCATGATGTTTTTTCCGGGCAAAGTCATTAGTCTTGCGCCAGAGGCTCCCCGACGCGGAATCGAACCCCGGTCTCCTGCGTGACAGGCGGGTATTCTAACCACTATACTATTGAGGAGCCATCTGTTCTTTCAGGGTCTTATATTAATTCTTGTATAAACTATCTTAACGGTTATTGCGGAAAACCAGTAGGATATGTGGAATGCATTCATCAAATTCACTAAACCAATGACTGATCTGACTCCTATAGAAGAAAAAAGGAGTTAATTAAATATCTAATGGATTTTCAAATGGTCGCTAATATCGCCTTTTGACTGATATTCGTACACCAATAACAGAAAAACATCTGGAATTCAAGAACCGTCGCTCTTACTTCTTCCAGGAAAGGCGAACCTGTAGCGCTGAGTCAGCACCCTGAGATGCTATTTTGTCTCGACCGGGCCCATCAGCCAAGCTCCGCAAGATGATGACGAATTTCTCTACACTGTTTCCCTTAGCTTAATAGAACAGTAAAAGACGTGGTGGGTGGGTATATAAGTAAACATTTAGTAAATTACAAGGGCTAGTATTAAAAGAGATAGAGCTGTGAAGATTAGCGCAGTCAACGGAATCTTAGAGAGCGAATAGCGATTATATTTCTACATTATTTAAATTAATTTGTTTGAAGAAGTTTATATCAGGGGGTGTGGCGTTTCTAACAGATACACACACAATGCACAACCAAACATGGTAGTCAAGAGCAACACAGAAAGAAAATCGAATAAGCAAAAGCATCAGCCGTACACCAAGCAATAACATAGCAATTCCACATCAGTTAAATGTATTTGAGTTTAGAAATCAAATTGGTACACGCGGCAGTAGCCTGATGTTTCAATACTTCGCGACTCACTAGTTTCATCGTGTGTTCAAATCACCGTTTTCACTACCCTTGCTTACCCGCGTTGGATTATCTAAAAGAAAGTTCCACGGGGATCAACGGGAATATGAGCCTGGCGGGAGGTGGTTTTAGTCGGTAAAACCCGGCATGCCTCTAGATCGGTTCAGAGATATCTTTTGAAGATTTCCACCTTCCTACCGAAACCAAAAAAAAAAAAAAAAAAAAAAAACTACCCTTGCTTAACGCAACAACCCCTATGTGATCTGTACACACAGCACACTTTCCCATAGTAAACAGGACTTTACTACTACGATAACGACTTCTGCACAGAGCACCGGGTCACTCGCCTGCTCCGACGTTCTCTCGCTACTCGCTCCATCGTTCGCACACGAAGTTGATCGTTACAAAGTTACTGAGGGGGGAGTAGTGTGGCGTTTCTAACAGATACACACACAATATACAAGAAAATAGAACACCGAACGAAAATCGAATAACAAAAAGCATCAGCCGTATACCAAGCAATAACATAGCGATTCCACATAAGTTGAGTGTATTTGAGTTTAGAAATCGAATTCGTACATGCCGCAGTGGTCTGATGTGTTGAGTCGTTCAATTTTTATTGATTCTAACCGTCGTAGCGACAGTTCGAATCACACGTTCTTCACTATCGTCGGAAACACTATAGGGGCGTAATCAAAGAAATCTATCAAATCTGCGAATGTGAATCTTATAAGGGAACCAGACCTAACTAGCTAGCATTTGCAAGCAGAGGGCGGACGAGGGAAATGCGTAGGAATGGGTTACATAGGGATTAGAGAATTCAACGTATCTTCAAACAGATTGAATTATCTCGTCAATATGTGAGAGAAAATTTCGCTTCCTACCACATAACATGCCTAAGGTTGCAAGTCAATAGAACAATGGTTAAAAGATTATATAGGATATAGGGACGGGGCCAAGGATAAATGTGCTACTAATCAATAAGAGCACAACCACTGTCTAACATTGTGCCGACGTTAATTGTGTGCCGCCTCTATCTTTTTTTTCTAAAAACCATGATAACGATGCAAACAAATCAGTAAGAAAATCATAAAGCCCATCGGACCCGAATAAAATGACAAGAAGTATTTGGAATAATGCAATTTAAACCACCTTGCATCTTGTGGTTCGGTGTACGTCCAAATCTGATGGAAAAAGAGTCCGATTTTCGATAGGCAAGGGCTTAGCTTATATCAGACTTCTGAATCCGACTACAAAGAATATTCTCCCAATAAAACTGTATTCATTGTGGCCAACAGAAACATGATTAACTTTGTAGTCGAACTGATCAGAAGGCATGTTATGAGAACAATAATTTCTACTGACGATCTAGTTTGCAGGACTTACGACCCTTAACTATTACAGTATGACACAGCATGTGGCAGCGCCTTTGTTCCACCACAAACATTTCTCGATTTCGAGATAAATGTGCTTATACAAGAGAAATCTGCTACGTAAAGCCGCACGCACCGAGGGAGAGCGCCTCCAGTGATGTCGATACACCCATAAATAAACAGCGCCAACAATTTTGGTAGTTAAATGGCAACTGAAAACTTTTCTGCCAAAATTGGCTGAGTATATTTTACCAGTGGCATGCTTGCGGATGATTTATGTCTTCAAGGTTTATTGTTAAAATTAGGTTGGATTTATGGAGTATGGGCACTGTAGAATTTTTAAAAAAATCGATTTTTTTTTGGGCTTAAATGATGCCTCACTATTATAAGAATAAGATACTCTTCGGTTTATACTGAAAAAAACACTATCAATAAACTTTCCACCATGACAATCCGCAGCACGACAAATGCCCTCCCGGCGAGAACTCGTGGTGTAAGTGTCAGAAAGCAAAAGCCACGAGTACTCCATCTTCTTTCCACAAAAAAAAGAAAGAAAAAAAAATCTCTGAATGTTGAGGTTTTTAAAGCCATTAAACCGATCTATGAAGAGATTTCAAATGATGATATGCTGACTCGTTGGTTGGGAGCCTTCACTAAAAACCGAAATATGAAACTTTAAACGCGTTTTTCTCGAAACCACTTTTTTTTAAATTGACCGAACAAATCGCTTCAGCAGTTTTTGTCCGATTTACTTCAAACTTTAATCTTTCTAATCATCATCATCGGCACCACAACCGGGATCCGGCCTTGGCCTTATTTAACAAGTCTAAGACTTGTTAAATTTTCCATAATAATTTGTTTTTCCGGGCAAGATTATTAGCCTTGCACCAGCATCTTTCTAATACAGTTTCGCATATCGCGGGATTTTCGATTAATTAAAAACTGTTTGTCTTATGAGCCCTTTAATACGAGATATTTCATCGAAAATTCGACCTTTAACTTCAAATGTCCTCCATTTTTTCGAAAACTATTAAAAATCCGTAGGTGTTTCTCTACATAATCTCATGCCGAATAACGACAAAAAATGTTTTTGTTCCAAATCAAAAATTGTGCGTGCTAGCTGTACGGCCGTGGAGCGCCTTATCAAAAAAATGACTACAGAAACGTTTTATTTATTTATTCGGCTTAATACAAGCTAATTACACTAAATATAAATCTTATAAACTAACAGTGGCTATACCCCTTATCTGACGCGGATGATTCCAAAATTTTTAAGACAATCCGCTCTCCCCTAGACTCCTCACTTCTCGAATCGGATCTTGACAGCTTTTCGACTTGGTTCCAAAATAATTGCCTAGAACTGAATATCGCCAAATGTCACACAATCACCTTCCCTCGGAAGCGTTCCCCCACTCAGCCACGCTTCTATCTCTTACTGAACCAACCGCTAACATCGGTTGAATCGTTTTGCGACCTGGGCGTCCTATGCGACAAGGAGCTTAAATTTGCCGCACATATTGATGAAATAATCCTTATGAAGGAATTCCTAAGCCCCCATGTCACCCGATCAATCTACACAACTTTTGTCCGGCCACTACCCGAATATGCTAGTCAGGTCTGGTCCCCGTATCAATTGTCTCACATTCGCAAGATTGAGGGCGTTCAACGTCGTTTCTTGCGCTTTGCCCTCCGTGGACTAAACTGGGAAACTCCACTGACTCTACCACCATACACAAGCCGGCTCCCTCTAATCAATCTCAACACACTTGAAGAGCGCAGAATCCATGCCGACATCATCTTTGTCCGTCGCCTTCTGTCTGGCTCAATCAATTGCCCAAGCTTGCTCTCCACTTTAACATTTCATACAAACCCCCGTAACGTACGTAACCCTCGACTGTGTGACGTGCCCGCTCATCACACTTCTTACGGCGCTAACGAACCCATCTCGCGTATGCTACGACAATCCAATTCTTTCCCCACCTCCTTCGATTTCAACCTCTCCACTCCCGCTCTCAAACGACGTCTCAGAAGAAACCGGTCCTAAGTCCGCCCCCTCTCCTCAATAACCCCTCTACACTGCAATCCTACCTCTCCTCTCCTCACCTCAAACTAGTTCTCCCCTACACCTTTTCAACCTCACTCACAATTTCAACCTCTCCCCCCTCCCAGCTCACTAACGCCGCCCCTCTATCAGTCCGGACACATGCCCTCCACTGTCTCACAAATGCCGCATTTACCACCCTCACATACAATCGCTCTTCCCTAGCTTGCTACCTCCCCTATCGGCCAGTCATCTTCAACTTCCTGGTTTTTTTCTCCTTTTTTTCGATTTAATAATGTCTTAATTACTACTCTTGACTTTAAGACAGTCTGTGAGGTTTATGTTAATATAATTTAAGCTTGCATTAAGCCAAATAAATGGGGGTTCTGCCCTCACTAAACTAAACTAAACTAAGTGATACGAAAACGGTAGTAATGCAAGTTTCAGTTAGATTTAAATCAAAAGCATATAAAACGTAGTACTTGAATACCTAATTTCTCAGTTATTTATTGTTTAAAACATGTAAGAGTGAAACTGAATGGAGACGTTAGTTAAGTTATTTTTAGGTTGACGCGAAACCGTATGTTAAGATTTAAAGTAAATGAGCTAGAGTTTAAGCATTTTTTATCTGACAACAAGTCGAAAGCTTAAGTGAAAATTTATGGTTGTTATGGAAATGGTTGTGAAAGGTAAGCAAAAAGAGCATGAAGTTCTGTATATTTTATCTTAAGCAGACACTTTTCATTACATTTTCTGTTTGCTTGTGAGCATTGCCGTACTCCACGTATCATGAGAGAATTCTTATACATTTAAATCTCATTCATCCCTAAAAAAAAACCTCCTACAAACATCCCTCCTATCCCACACAACAATCTCTGACTCTCAAGCAATAGACTAAGAATTATTCAAGCTATAGGAAAGGCTAGAAACAAACTAAAAATTACTGCAATCAGAAAAGGCTAAACAAATAAAGAAACCCGAAGAAGAAATTGCGCATTATAAGTCTTACCTTATAGTACACATCAGGTACGTATTGTTTGTCCGTAGATTCTCGTATATAGCCAAGTTCGGGCGTCTTTTTTGTGGGGACTAAGCAATTATCTCTGACCAGCGCCATACATTGAGCCGAAACGGCATACCCATCCATGTGTACCTGTTTTGTTTTGCCACCTACAATTTGATTAGTAGTCAGATAAGCAATCAAGTGTAGATAAATATGATCTATCCGTACCAGTGACACAAACCGTTACAAATTTTGAGCCAAAAACTCCACTAGAAGAATATTTACAGGAATTAGGATGGCAATTTTGAAAATGGCCAGCCATTATACATTCCTGTGCTGTGAGAAAATGTGTTTCAATACCCCGAATTTGCTTCACGGTACCAGCACCGGGATCATCGGTAATGAGATCTGTAAATATCCAACCAATCTAAAGAGAATGATTTCATTAGCCAAATTTTAATCTTGTTTAAATATATGCCATAAATTATTTTTACCCTTTTCAGATTGAAAGCCTTCGCAACTTCGTCAACATCATTCATTTCATTGTTATTAAAGAGTTCAATAGAATCCCTTGTACTCTCTTGTGGCGGTTCATATATGGCAGCTACTTTCGCTCTTATGCCCAATGGCACATCGGAGTTAACTTCGTAGGAGCCATATAAGAATCCCACTCTTTGATGACCGGTTGTTCTCCAATAATTTAGAAACCTCTCTACAATCGAAGTATTCTCGAACATTACATTGTCCACGTGACGATAAGTTTGTCGATTTAACGTTATTGCTGAAGGTTGGCATCTCGAGCAGACACCCTTAGGCCATGGTTGATGTTCTCTACAGCCAGCTTTTATTCGACAATTGATATCTTCAAAAACAACGTATTTGCCACGATCTATTCCAGATGTCTGTTTCCTCAGATATGAATGGAATGATAAATGCTTAATGTTTTGTTCTTTTAAGTATGCATCGTCGTAAGGTTCTATTGGTGAACAATGCACACAACATCCGTTCGAATTGTGCCGACATCTATATTGCATATTATTTAAAGAGTTATTTAAATTGTTCCATCAAAGGAAAATCATGTTTTTAGTATTTATTGAAATGTATTCCTTGTCTTACAGTTTGGGGTCACGTCCACGTTCAATTCTGCCATCCATATTGGAGAGCACCATATCAACTTCGTCTTCCGTCGGCTCTGGATCTGATTTTATATTGAAAAGAGCATTAAGATTACCGGTAAAAATCGGGGTTTGACGATTTTCTTCTCCAGTTGAAACAGTAGCCTAAGTTTACACAAAAAGAAATCGTTCAAAAACAAAAGAGGGAATAGTTAAAAGAAGACTCGTATTTTCATTTGTAACTTACATTTGGAGATTTTTTATACTGTTTTAAAAAAATAATGTCACCATGTTTTATGCCTTTCGAATATAATGTTTCCGATGGGGTAGGCGCTAGCTGCAAGACAAATAGTTGCTTACTTTTAACCATAATACAATATAAATGAAGAATTTTGAACAACCTCTGAAATAAAATTTCGTTCCATAAAAAGCGAAAAACGTCCATCAATCTTCAATGAACCCCGTACGAGTTCATTAAATTCAAATATGCTCGTTTTTGGCGAGGCTTCCACTCTTTTTATTCCCTCCGGGGTTTGAATCCGAACCACCTAATATTAATAAAAATAAATAAATATATAGATAAGTAAAAAAAAGCAAAGTTAATGTCTTCAGATGCAAGAAGTAAATATAATTTTATGTATAACTTATAGTTTTATTTTATATATCATTTTTAAGGTTTAATTTTTATGCACACCACGTGCTGACATTGGTATCACTGGACATCCACCCTAAAGGGTATTAATGCCCTTATAATATCAAAAGGCACAGACGTAAATAGGGAAGAACTATTAAAGATAGGGAGGCTAGAAAATGTAGGGAGAAAAACTATGGGGTGAGTGGCATTATGTTATGGTTCTGTGGCGGTTCTACGAACCATACAAATCCTACCTATAGCATAATCCACTGCATATCCCCAACGCAACATTGAATTCAATGGTCAAACCCAATCGAACTAAATGTTCAAATTCTCTAACATTGAATTCAACTCAATTGCACCCAATTCCCTAAAAACAAATAATCAATTCCCTAAAATTAAAACCTCTAAATCTCCTACAAGATCCAAAACCCAAAAAGTTCACGTGTCCAAACAAAGGCATATCTATTCGATCCGCCGACTCACAATTCTTGCAATCATAAACATCCTAATGCATATCTTCACATGCCAGATGTTTTATGACTTAAAAATGCACCAATCTAAAAACGGACATGCAATTTCCTCGCCCCACGAATGTGCGAGAACTTAGGCGTTATCTGGGCATGTTAAACTTCTATCGCCCAACGCTTCGAAACGCTGCCCAGGTCCAGGTTCCTCTCAACGAATACTTAATAGGAGCCAAGCGTAACGACAAACGACCAATTCAGTGGACCGAGTCAGCTGACCAAGCATTTCGCTTATCGAAAGAGCAGCTGGCAAACGCAACTTTGCTTCCATTCATACATCCCATCGAAGGAGCCCCATTGGCCATACAGTGTAACGCTTCCGACACTGCAATTGGGGCCGTACTCGAACAAGAGTGCAACGGAAAATGGGAACCGCTGGGTTACTTCTCAAAGAAATTGAACCCGACCCAGCGACGCTACAGTGCCTACGACCGGGAGTTACTAGCGATTTACAGCGCAGTGAAGTACTTCCGGCACATGGTTGAAGGACGCCAACTGACGATCAAAACCGATCACAAACCATTGGTGTATGCCTTCCAAAAGAAAGCGGAAAACTCATCCCCGCGACAAGAACGGCACCTGGATTTCATCGGGCAATTTAGCACCCGAATCGAATAAGTTCCAGGGGCCCAGAACGTAATTGCAGACGCTTTTTCGCGTATCGGCGTAATTAACGCACAACACGAAGTCTGGTGTGATGTTTCGACAGGGGTAGCTCGCCCCTAGATCCCAGAAGACCTCCGAAGGAATGTGTACGAAACATTCCATATTCCGGCACATCCAGGCGGACGCGCAACCGCATCAGCCATCCGACGTAAATTCGTCTGGCCGCACATGGCCAAACACATAACTAAATGGGCACGTAACTGTTTGCAATGTCAACGTTGCAAGGTCGATCGACACAACGTGCTACAACCAGCACAGTTTAAGCTCCCCAATGCGCGTTTCGCCCATGTACACATCGACATAGTGGGACCGTTTACCCCGTCGAGAGGATACACGTACCTCCTGACGATGATCGATCGTTTTACACGGTGGCCAGAAGCAGTGCCACTATGAACAGTGACCGCGGAGAATGTAGCCAAAGCATTATATTCGACTTGCGTCACACGTTTCGTCGTCCCGGCTACCCTAACAGCCGACCGAGGACCGCAATTTGAGGCAGCGATTTTCAAGCAGCTGACCGATCTACTCGGGTGCCAACAAAGCCACACGACCGCTTATCACTCCCAGTCCAATGGGATGACTGAACGATATGTCATGACGACAATCAATGGCTCGATGCCCTACCAACTGTCCTCTTAGGCTTGCGCACAAGCATTAAAGAGGACCTGGGGGCCTCAACAGCAGATCTGACCTACGGAACCAATCTGCGCCTCCCAGGAGAGTTCTTCGCTGATGGAGAACCCCCACTAGAACAGTTGCCCAATATGGAAAATCTACGCAAACTCATACGAAAGGTCAGGGCAACACCGGTGGCCAGACACGATTCCAAGAGGATATTTGTTCGCCCAGAGATGAACAGCTGCACGCACGTCTTCATCAGGGTGGAAAACTAAGGAAACCTTTGGAACCCCCTTACGAAGGGCCATACAAAGTGTTGGGTAGAATAAACGACCGAGTTTTCTCCATTGACATCGACGGGAAGCCGTACACCGTTAGTGTCGAAAGACTAAAGCCGTGTCACTTAGAACAACCGCCCGACGCGGTACCACGAGAGGCAGACCAGCGACCGACGACAGCAGCCGAAAGCTGTCCCGTATGTCATCTATCGCGCCCCCCGAAACGCAAGGCACAGCAGGCACTGAAAACCAACCGAACCCTCGCGAAATAGTTACACGCGAGGTTACGAAAATCCTACACGGACCTATAAAGCGGCACCGCGCCCTCGATCAGCGCGCCGGAGAAGACGCCGCGAGAATCCTTAATGTACGGGAACCACCAAATCCCCGCCTGTCCGGAAGGAGACAGCGCGGCAGACCTTGTCTGTGATGGAGGGATGGCATAGACCAGGACGCCCAGAACCTGGGAGTGCGAAACTGATGACATCGGCTCAAGATCGAGACCGGTGGAGAGATTTGTTAAATAAGGCCAAGACCGGATCCCGGTTGTAGTGCCGATGATGTTATGTTTGGCAATCGCTAACAAAACACTGGTACAGTTAAGAATGACAGCAGAAAACTAATGTGGAAAAGACATTTTTGATCATGATTTGCATCGAGAAACATATTTGGAAACATTTGTTAGAACGAATCTTCCGAAATCCGTTCCAAAGCAGTACATAGCGTATCACACAATTATGCACGCACTCATAAGCTAAAGTAGCGGAGGCACAGACAAAACTTTCTTTAATTCACTTATTTTATTACTCTAATAACTGCATCATCTGGAGTTGTGGCAATTCTTTTAGAGTGTTCGGACTGCGCATTCAACACCTGAAGTTGTTAAATATGCGAATCACTGAGTCACTAATATGCAATATCAATAACATTTCTGGAATGGATACAACACTATAAATATAAATATAATATAAATATATTTTCGGCGAATTCAAACCTCGATCCCCGTCTTTGGAGCCACCTGTGATCACGCCGGTACGGTCTTCCATGCGGAATGTGCCCACGTACTATTCAACGCAATCTATGTGAACTGGACTGTAGGAAGACAGCCGGCCCGGACGGAATAACAGCAATAGTCCTTAAGAACTGTGCTCCAGAATTACCGCCGGTTCTTGGCAGAGTCTTTCGCTTATCTTATGTACGGTGGAGCTTTCCTACCTGCTGGAAAATCGCTCGAGTTCAGCCAATCCCAAAGAGGGGAAAAAAGTGTCTCCCACAAAATTACCGACCGATAGCATTACTGTCTATGTTATCTAAGGTGATGAAAAAAGTCATCAATACTCAGTTAATTAAGTATTTGGAGTGCAACGGACTTCTGAATGACCGTCAATACGGTTTCCTTGGCAGGCGGTCCACGGGAGACCTCTTGACACTTATAACCGATATATGGGCATCTGCGATTGAGTCGAGGGCGGTCGCATTGAATATATCCAAGGCTTTTGATCGCGTCTGGCACGGGGCATTACTGGGCAAACTTCGTTCAAATGGACTTTCCCAGCAGCTTTGCGACTGGACGAAGAGCTTCCTCGAAAGCCGATCCATCCGGGTTGTTGTGAATGGCAAGTGTTCGGATCTGTATCCAGTTAATTCGGGGGTGCCTCAAGGTTCTATTTTGGCACCAACCTTTTTTTACTTCACATAAATGATTTGTTGGAGACAACGGATAACAATGTGTTCAATTTTGCGGATGATAGTACGCTTGTTTCCTCCTTTTCAAGTGATCGGCCTCAACGTCGCACCAGCTGAGATGTAGACACTTTGTCTCTCTCTCTCTCTATCAGGATCTGGATAAGGTCCTGCATTACTGGGCAAACTTCGTTCAAATGGACTTTCCCAGCAGCTTTGCGACTGGATGAAGAGCTTCCTCGAAAACCGATCCATCCGGGTTGTTGTGAATGGCGAGTGTTCGGATCTGTATCCAGTTAATTCGGGGGTGCCTCAAGGTTCTATTTTGGCTCCAACCTTTTTTTACTTCACATAAATGATTTGTTGGAGACAACGGATAACAATGTGTTCAATTTTGCGGATGATAGTACGCTTGTTTCCTCCTTTTCGAGTGATCGGCCTCAACGTCGCACCAGCTGAGATGTAGACAGTTTGTCTCTCTCTCTCTATCAGGATCTGGATAAAGTCCTGCAGTGGGGAAGGGCCAATCTCGTCGACTTCAATGCAGCGTAGATACAATATACAATATTCACAAAGAAAAGTGGATAATCAGTTCCGGAGCTGATGATGAATGACCAGGCCCTGGAATCTGGGGAAAGCTTGAAATTGCTCGGCATCACGGTCTGTGGGAATGTATCGTGGCATAAACACGTGTCGAGCATCGCCAGGTCAGTCTCAGGAAAACTGAGTTATCTTTTTAGAGCCAAGAAATATTTTACTCCGGCCCAACTTCTTCTCCTGTATAAATCCCAAATTAGACCCGCGCTCGAATATTGCTCTCATGTTTGGAGCTTGCCTCCTAAACATACCCTCGACCTACTTGAGACCATACAGAGGCGAGCGATCCGCTCGATCGGGAACTCGGCGCTGACGTCGAGAATACAGTCGCTATCACATCGAAGGCGCGTAGCCGACCTCTGTCTGTTTTACAGATATTAGCACGGGTACTGTTCTTCGGAGATTCATGGTATTGTTCCACACAATTCGAATTATATGTGCTCCACAAGACAATCCGACGGATCGCACCAGTTTGTAGTTCATCTTCCGACGGCGCGAACATCCCTGCATCAGAACTCGTCCATTACAGGGCGGGGAAGCTGTGGAACTCCCTTCCCGCGCGAGTGTTCCCGGAGCGTTACAACCTGTTCAAGAGGAACTACAACCGTTTTTTTTTTTTGCGGCATCTCGGGGCGCCCACTCGGCGCTATAGGTGTGCCAAATAAGCGTCATTTGCGGGAACTTTTGATTTACTTTTTTAATTTGAAGAAATCTACCGCTGAGGCGCATCGATTGCATGTAGAAGCATATGATGAGGCTGCTTTGAGTGCGAAAAGTTGTCGTGAGTGGTTTCAAACGTTTAAAACGGTAAGTTTGACGTGGAAGACAAAGAACGAAGTGGAGCGCCGAAAGTGTACGAAGACAAGGAATTGGAAGCAATATTGCAGGAAGATCCATCCCAAACGCAAAAAGAACTTGCACGTACATTAGATTTAACTCAATAAGCAATTTCCGTTTAAAATCGTTAGGGATGATTCTAAAACAAGGAAATTGGGTTCCATACCAACTGAAGCCGAGAGACGTTGAACGCCGACTTTGCATAAGTGAAATGCTGCTGGCCAGGCAAAATATGGATCCACTACGATAACCTATAGAACAGAAAATCATGGGGGCTGTGGCGGTTCCGCCAAACCCCACTGACTACTTACCTAAAGAACCCCCATCCCTACAACCCAGCCCGCATCAACTTTCTGCTAATGCAATCGCATTAAGCACCTGCAAATGCTTCACGCAACAAAATTCACCAAATGTATTTACCTAAAAGCTCCTGGAAGAGAGTTCTTACCTGCATTAATTTATTCGAATTTAAAATTCCTCTTAAGAATTCTGTTCCAAACAGCATATTCCTGAAAAGAACACTTATCGTTTCACATATAATGTAACCGCATAGTCAGGGAATCTTAGCCTTGAGTTGGCTATTCCCAGCCTAACATGTATACAACTTGTCTTACATACATCAATTCATTGTCCAACTGCCAATCAGCGTCGGGCAGCTTGTTTGTTCAGCTGGTATATACCCGACCATGATCCCTCACCTAGACGAATAAATAATCACAAATTTCGTTCTTTGCCACAGACGAATTTCCCTCCATATACAAATGCAAGCAAGGTATTCGTTTAGTCCACCAACCCGTTAACACCATTTCTTCGATGCGTCGCGTCTATTTATTTAGCCGCGACGCACATCTCAAACAGAGATCCAATTAGCATCCGACGAGTTTCGGTTTTGTTTGCTTTACCGAACTCGCATCTAATGAATGCACATTTTCCCTTTCTTTGTTTCAGGTTCGTTCCCATGGCCTTGTGTATGAAAAAACCAATGTGATCTTCACTCACACATACACATACATTGCCAAGTCTTTCTTCCTTGTTTTCACCACGAGAGAAACACTTTCTCTCTCGGGAAAACTCACCCCAAACGATTGAATATCGTTGAGTCCTTTACCATCCGCAGACCGCCGCGGTCGTTGTCGCTCCCACTCCTCGTCGCGCGCCGAGGACGCGAATATACCCCTGAGTCGTGTGTGAAGTAATTAAAATATATAAAAATCATTCAATATTAATAATAAGTTATAAGTAAAGACCATTAACAATAAAAATTGTTTATGCATAAATAACATCCCCTATTTTTTTTTCTGTGTTGTGCGCGCTCGGTCGCGAGGGTCAACCATCGTTTTCTTCCCCCTTGCGTTGTGAGCAGTGTCCGCGTGAACAATAGACGATGGGGAGGGAAGTGAATCGAGTGTCCGTGTTTGGCACAATCCATCCATCCCCACAGGGCCACCTGGCCTTGCTTCAACATCGAAGGCAAAACCGAATATTCATGGGAAAAAACGCATGCTGTAAATTTAGTGGGATCAGATTGGTGTCGTTTAATATGAATTGCTGAAACCAAGTAAAACCATCACAGGAGTTCTCTACCGAACACAATTAATGAGATTGGGCGGATCACTCAA
The DNA here is from genome assembly GCA_963931805.1 of Microdon myrmicae. Classification (NCBI taxonomy): domain Eukaryota; kingdom Metazoa; phylum Arthropoda; class Insecta; order Diptera; family Syrphidae; genus Microdon; species Microdon myrmicae. Next base: position 26,839,886 of record OZ007500.1, read on the forward strand.
GGAAAAACGCGCCATTAGTACTCCAGACATGACAAAATTATTCTTCTCCATGATAATGCTCGTCGGCATGTTGCGGTATCGGTGAAAAACTATTTGGAAACACTTCATTGAGAAGTCCTACCCCACCCGCCGTATTCACCAGACCGTGCTTCTGATTATCACTTATTTCGATCCATGGCACATGGTCTGTCAGAGTAACACTTTACAACATATGAAGATACAGAAAATGGGTCGATTCGTGGATATCCTCAAAAGATGAAGAGTTCTTCCGACGTGGTATCCGGATGCTGCCAGAAAGATGGGAAAAAGTAGTGTCTAATAATGGACAATACTTTGAATAAAACGTCGTGTACCATTCTTTAACAATTAATTCCTATTTTTTTTATAGAAAACGACAGAAACTTATTTGTACACCTAATATTTATTGTCCACCAAACATAAAAAAAATGAAATGATGGAAGTGGAGAAGAAGAGACGGAGAATTAATATCACTGTAACAAAGCCCAATATCGTGTTGGAGTATAATGATGGCAAGGGTGGGGTAGATCGCCAAAATAGCTACTTATCTTCTTTCTCACTTATGAGAAAATACATACATAATAAAATATATATATACATATATATATAATAAAAAATATTTTTTTACTTAACGGAAGTTGCACTTTTTAATGCGTATGTGTTATTTTCAAAGACATCGAATATACCAAAAAGCAAAGAATATGCCTTTTCAAAATTTCGATTAGATGCGGCAGAACAGATTTTAGAAAGTGTAGGTATGCCTGAATACACAAATAAAAAAAATCCTGGAATGCGGTGTAAACTGTGCGCCAAACATAAAAAACGCAGCGAGACTACATGGGAGTGCAAGGAATGCCTTGTAGCATTACATATTCCAAAATGTTTGAAATTTACCATACAGGTAGATCATTAATTAATAAAATGTTATTGTTGTTGTGAATATTCATTCATATCCATGCAAAATTCTTTATGTAAGACTCTACCAACGCGCTAAGGCACTGCTTAAAGGTTTGCGCTCGCAGACGCAGTGCGGCGTCAATGTAACGCCTTACCGCATGTTATATTGTAGAACGCGACACGGCAACCGAAAATTAAATCGTAGGGGAAGTGGTTAAAACAACTATGGAAGCGCTTCACTGTATACTAAAGATTTGGGAGGAAATGAGCAGTTCTTTAGTAATCATTTCATTGCATGGTGATATTCAATAAACTCTAGCAGTTATGCCGCGTTCAGTCCTCGCTGACGAACGTAATGCATGTCTGAAATAATCAGTCTTATGGCAGCGCATTCAAAAATTGTCTTTGAAGATCGATATGCGTATATAACTACACATAGTGAACCCACTGAATGTTCAGCAAAACAATTGTTGGAACTGATGAATTGATTTACAAAGTTTTTACAAATATATCACTGAATTGCAAAAATCAGTGGCTCAGTGTATGTGCTACAATATTAGAAGTCAAAAACAACGATAACAATGCTATCAGTTTCACTTTTCAAAACGAAATACCAGGCGAAGCGACAACATATAATTCCGTTGATACTGTATAATGCATCATGCTGGGCTTGGCGCGGTACATTTTAACATTAGAAATTTATTCTTTTCCGGAACATCAATCAACCATGACTTTGAATATATCATCAGAGCTACAATTTGAAATGGGGAATTTAAAGCAGAAGCGGTATTGTGATTCCATAGGATATGTCATTCGATTATAAAAGTATGTAGTTTCTGGTACGTTTGGCATTTGCAATAACCATCAATAAACCAGAAGGACAATAGCTACAAATGTGTGGGCTATATTTGGAAAATGTATGCTTCTCACATGGGCAGCTATTGCAAATGAAGAAGAAAAAAACTGTATCCAAAAACACTGCTAGTTAATGTGTCAACACGAGTTCTGAAGGCAGAAAAGTAGCACCCACTACTGCAAAAATTCTGATTCTGGTGGTGGTGAAGCTAACTAAGCAATCATGTGAGTCGGCGGATAGAGGGTATTTTTTCTGATGGTCGCCGTACCTATGATAATATACAGCTTTATCTGCCATTCTCTAGCTTTGTATAGAAGGGTAAACTAAAACGGATCTGATGGTATCAACTTACCAAGACGGTTTTCTATCGATATTGGGCGGTCATAAAACTATTCTTTGAATTTCACTAATCGTTTAATATCTCTTCCTAGATAGTCCAGGGTGATGACTTATGCGCCATATGTCAACAAGAAGCTCATATTCGAACCTAAGTGACTCTAAAAGCCTTTGTCTATCAATTTAACCGACCAGTCCATTCCTAAGACTCTATTATCGGTGAATTTGTAGCCTTCTCATCAAAACATCTGCAATACACATCTACGCCCATTGATACCCATACTATACGACGTTATTGTTCACACTGAATCTAATAATTTCGTCATCCTTTAACGACTTCGAATTTTTTTCCCCCAGACAATAACAGGTTCAATTTAGACGGACTACGACGCTTCGCCACCACCTGCGTTTTGAAGCACAGTAAAAACTCAACATAACCACTGTTGCCACCCCACATACACCTCAGAAAAGGCTTATAGACTTTTCCCTAATGTTGTTCTATATTTGGTCCTCTCTCCCTCATCGAATTACAAACAGTTTATTAATATAATGGACTCACTAGTCAAAAGTGCGGATTAGATTCTATGAGTTTAATCCCCCTTAATAAAATGGATTTCGTCAGGTGATGGACTCCACTTTATTCCTATTGATGTCACGACCGACAAGGAGCTCTTAGACGGAATTTTCAATTGGCATACGAAATTTAATAAATATAGTAAGGATCAGTGACCCCCGTGTGGTAGAAAGCTTGACGCGGTGTGGGGGCTTATATTACATTCAGGTTATGCCGGCGCTTCCACCAGTCACCCATGTTAGGCAAGCTAGTGAGGAGTAACATACAAAATATCTGCCACCCCTAATCCAGAGTATTACGCGACACCCTGCCCATTGGATGGTTTGCAGCCAGGGATATACCGGCTGTATTACAACAGGGCCTCTCTGACACCGGGTCGAATCATAGCAATAATTATACCTTACCATATCAAAACGGGGCTCTGATATGGCGGACTGTTTGAAACTCCAAGACTCGTGGGAGCACAAACGAATAAATATTGTATACACAACAAACACACAAGAAAACCCGGTAGGCGTAGGTGTGAGGAGCTGACACTACCATCAGGGAAGAAATCTTGAAGACAATACCCACTCGACAAAAAAAAACATGTAGGAAAAAACGCGGAATATACGCGTCGGAATGTGGAATGTCTGAACATTATATAAACCAGGCGCGATACAAACGGTCGTAGATAAGGCGAAACAATATAAAATGGATATCGTCACGCTTCAGAAGATCCGCCTCCCACACCAGATAATCGAATCCAATGCATCCACACTTGCGTGTGGAGGTACCGATACACATAATTTCGGAACTGGGTTCATTATAAGTAATAAGATTAGGCCCTATGTCAAGGACGTTAAATTTATTAATGATACAATGTCGGTGGTAAAAATACAGGGCCCGTGGTACAATTATGCACTTATAGACGTACACGCACCTACAGAATTTATAGATGAAGAAACAAAGGACACGTTCTACTATCACATCGTAGTGGAAGTATCGCGTATTGCGACCATATTGAAGAACGTGTGATTCGAACCGACGCTATGACAATTAGAATTACTAAAAATTGAACAAATGCTCAACACATCAGGCCACTGCCGCGTGTACGAATTGGATTTATAAACTCAAGTACGGTCGACTGATGTGGAGTTGCTATGTTATTGCTTGGTATACGGCTCTGATGCTTTGCTTATTCGAATTTCTTTCGGTGTTCTTCACTATTTGCTTGTATATTGTGTGTGTATATGTTAGAAACGCCACAGAAGTATTTAGCGGAATTTTATCATTCGATGTGAAGATCCTCCTCGGGGACGTCAACGCGAAAATTGGCAAAGAAGACATATTCCATCCAACTATAAGCAAAGAAAGCCTCAAACGATAATGGAATTCGAATTATCACGTTCGCATCGCCAAAAGATCTGGTAGTGAAAAGCACGATGTTCAAGCACAAAGGAATTCATAAGGTCGCATAGATATTATCCGGTGGAGTAACGCGTAACCAAAAAGACCACTTTCTCATAAACAATTTAATCATTTGAACATCATTGTCATAAGATCGTACATATGAGCAGATTGCGACTCCGTTCATCTAGTGATTAGAAAAATTAAGAGTCGGGTCGCAGCAAACCGACATGTTCATTCTCACGGGAGAAAAAATTCGACATCGATAAACTACGAGATCTTCTCAAAAAGGCTGAATATCAAGGCGAACTGACGAATAGGTTTAGCATCTTAGACAGTGGAAGAGGAAACCAATAACATGAACACTGAATGGGCATCAATCAGATACTTAATCAAAGCAACAGATTTAATAAAACAATTATGTCCAAACTTTGGTTTGATGACTAGTGTCGGGCGAAGATCGAACGTTTTTTTTTTCATTTTTCTTATCATTTTTAATATCTTCCTCTTATTCTCCATTACTTACTCGCTAGACAAAAATGAGTAAACTCTAGGTTATGGTATCTTATTTCCTAACTTACTGATCCCTTGCAGACTCTCTAAGTTACCTGCGTACGCTTAAAGAATGAAAATTTGTCTTTCGACATTACGACGGTTTTGGTTACATGAATTTTAATGAACTTAATTGATTACAAAGAAAATGAAGAACAGAAAAAACTTTGTTTTCGTTATTGTTTTTACCTTATATCTAATTTAAATACTAAACTAACTAAAACTTTTTTTTTTGTAAATTAATTCGATCCTCAACCTAACATCTAAACTCAATCTTCGAAATGGTAAATCTATGTGAGCTTTCCATAGTTAATGGGCTTATTTTTAATATCATTATTAATATTACTTCTTTTTTTCAGTTATATGGAAACAGGTTTTAATTGATATTCAGCCACCAAAATCGCTGGTGTTGCTTGTTCGTGTCTTTTCGGTCTTTCTGTGCTACTCCCCTACTGAACTGCTCTTCATCTGTGTGCGCAATCTCTCAATTGTAACATATTCGTTTATCTATGCCCGACCGACGCACGTGATAAATCAATGGTATGGCGGATTCATTTTGTATGAGGCCGTTCATGTCAAGACTGAGGAATGCTTCTGGTGGAATAAGGCCATTGTGATGGACCCCCTCATAATACATATTGTTTGGATAATAAGCACCAAAAACGAAATCGTCCGGTGAGCTCATTGATCTCGCAAGACGCCCTCGGATCAACTTGATCAGAAAGTTATTCACTCTGTTTATATTGGCCCTACTGTACAACGCTTCATTGGGATAGTATTTTTTGTGATCGGATTCAGGAGTCCGATGTAAGTTAAGGCACGTCCTGAGGCATTGTCTCTCAAAAATCCGAATCTTTTCCATTAAGCTAGGCCCCACACTAAACCATACTGGACATCCATATATGATCATCGGTCTGATGAGAGCCATGTAGCATATAACTTTAACTCTGCTATCAAGTTGACTACTATGAAACAGTCTTCTTGTCATAGCATACGTTTTCTTTGCCCTGGCCAGCGCAGCCTCTACATGTTTGTTAAAATATAGATACTGATGCAGCCAGATACCCAAGTATATGACTACACGTTTGGTTTCCAGTGTTTGTTCGTGTGGTCCCATAATAGCTAGCTTTCGCCAGTTTTTCCTGGTGTCTCTGGTAGCTTCAGCCAGTGGTGTTCTTCTTCTGGATATGGTTTCACACTTCTCGATATTGATTTTGAGTTTCCAGTTGCCGCAGTATCGCTGAACATCATTGAAATCCCTTTGTAATAGTCTGTTAATGATTTCAATTTTTGGTGCTGTTCTATATATTATCAGATCGTCTGCATACGCAATAGCCTGATGAAGAGACCCTATCAAGTCACTAGTGTAAATATTAAAAAGGATCGGAAATAACACCGCTCCCTGTTGCAGACTGTTTTTTATTTTATAAGTAATGTCGCCGTCATCCAACCTCTTTTGGTAACGGTTGGATGACGGCTGCTTTCCAACGTACTGGATAGTGTGCGTTGTTCAGCGCGTTGTTAAACAAGACTGCATATATGCCCATTCCGGTTGGAGGAAGATGTTTGAGTACGATATTGGGTACCCACTGTTTTTTTTTTGTTTCTTAATGATGCAAAGACGCCATGGATTTCTTCACTAGTGATCAAAAGGCTGTTAGCGCTTTCGGCAGTGATCTCGGCGTTTGCCGTATTTTCATTACTGAGTTCGATAAAACCATGGTTTTCTGATCGCCACTGTGAAATGTCATTTCGAAGATGACGATAATTCAGTAGAACTTTATCCTCCAAGTCATGGTTGCGGCGAATTTCTTCATTTGCCTTGTACAGTTCTTGAAAGACGGCCCCTACAACATTCACTTTTTCCAAGGGATCTTCAAACACAAAAAGTTCATCATTTAGGGTGGCGTTGTTTGTGTCTATGCCTATATTTGTCAGCATTTGTTGGTTTTCGTCAGTACGTGGTATTTGGAGATACTGATACCATGTAAATATTTTATTAATTTGTGGGAACATACTAGGGTTGTTGGATTCCATCGCCCGAACTTTGTTGTTCCAAATACAAATTTGCTACTCACCTATAGTTGGCTGGTATCAGCTTTTGGAGATTTTTTAATCTGGACTTCAGTGATATTATCTCCTGGTCGTGCCTATCAATAAATCGTCTGTACCGTAGTTTTAGACAGAAGTCTACTTTGTTTTCTGTGAAGTGCGTTGATTGTGACGTTTTGGTACATGTTCATGTTGTCCGTAGGTGTGGTTTTTGGTATTGTTTTGTCCATAGTTTGTTTTATGGTTTCGTCCATTTTTTATATGTATTTGTCGATGTCATCGTTGGATATGTTTCTGTTGGCAGGAGGGTTAATATATTTTAAGTGAATTCCTCTTGTTAAGGTTCTCGTGAAATAAGTCCATCGCATACCCACATAGTTATAGGGTTGCTTTACCACACATTCACCGAGTTCCACAACTTCGCTTGGTGCTTTTATCGCGACTGATAATGTACAATGGTCGCTGTCATACTCAATTGTGCGTAAGCAGTTTCTATTTTGTCTGTTAGTATGTGTATGTTTAAGACTTATGTCAATAAGCATAATATCTAGGAACGATCCCCTTCTGCGAAAGGAGGAATATTCTGTGGTTTTGTGGTTGAAATTAGTTTTTATTTTTTTATTTTTTGCTTTGCTCTGGAGCGCCTAGTATATTTAAGTACATTCAATTTTAACTCCAAAATTCACACTAAATATAATAACTTTATAAATTTGTTATGAGCACTTCAACCTTTTTTTTGTTAATGTAACTTATTTGATATTTTAAATGTTCTAAGAATGTTCACATAATTTTTTTAGATTTCGTTAGCAGCTTCTCGATGATAAGCTATAGTACTGGTGATAGCCCGACCGAACTATAAACTATGCGCAAATTCTCTTTGTGCAAATGATTGAAACTTAAACTTTTTGAACTGTATATACTGCGTTTAACAGAGAGTTTATGTGTAATTAATGATTTAATTTGATAAGGAGAAACTTTCGCACTCGCGCAGAGACCTTTTCGACTCGTGTGTGTGATTCGATGGTTAAAATTCGACTGCTAACTCTACCCACACGATCACCCATGCTTCATCGCACACTCATCCTCATTCTCCCATTTCCCCGCCCATTGAGGTGAATAAACTCTTGCGAATTTACCCAACAGTCAATGGACTTAGAGAGAATGGGAAACTGAAACGGAGAGCGCGATGATCTCAAGGATGATTTGATTTCGCATGCAACGAAAGCGAAACCAATGGTGACCGCATGACCCAGTTTGATATTGGATTGATCTCAGAGTGCAATGCACTCCGAGAAGGGGAAATGGGGTGGGTGGAAAAAGTATATTTTCCGTACTATTCACCTGACTACTGAGTTTATTGATCCCCAGCGAATAGCCGTGTCTGGCGCAGGTCAAAGGACGCCGCGATGGCTTGGGATAATATCAGCGTGGGAACAAAACTAAAAGAATTCGATATAACCCTAGCCGTTTCGCTATGCAGCAACCGATTTCCGATAGGACATCTCATGTGGTTTATGAAATATATGATGCCATATGGCATAAAAAGGCTGAATCCAGTTATGCATTATCTGCATAGAAGAATGAATTCAGGTTATGCGTCCTTTGGGAGGATACCTTTTACAGGTGAAATAGGCCGACGGAAGGGATTGGGGTTGACATGGTGGGCGGTTAGCGGGCGAAATTGGGTTGTAATTGTGGGTTGGTTCTCAGCGTAATGTAGAGAACCCCACACTACCCCACCTAACGTGCATTGTTCTGCGCTGTGGCCCTGCCCGCATCTTACACATCGATACTGTATTTCGCAGTTTGCCGCTGAGTGCCCGAACCTTTGGCAGCGGAGACACTGGAGTATATCTCTGCATTTTTTTCAATTTGTTTCATGTGACAATTTGATGGTTCAGGATAGTGATTTTCCTAAGTCCACTAATTTTGCTACCGGGGCCCAGCTGCACCCGGTAGAATGGTAGTTTACGATTCTCCCGCCTAGTCCTAGCTGTATTGAAGGGTTTTACCACGATAAACTCAAGATCATTACCGTTAAGCTCTCGTAGCGTTTGTAGTAGAACTTCTGGTTCTGTTTCAGGGTCGACGCCCTTTAGTAGAACCGTTATATTCTTTATTGCGCTATATTCCGCGTGTGCCCTTTATAACACATTTTTCATTTTTTCGAAGTCTTCAACCAAATTTGTCTGTATGGCAAACCTGTTTCCTGTCAATCTTTTAATTGAAAAATCCTCCCCAATAGAAAGCTTATATCTGTAATGCTGATGGGTGGCATATTCGATTTCCTTTTTGCTGCCTGTTGCTCTTGTGGTTGTTGTTGTGTAATCTGTTGTGGTGGACATCCTCTTTGTTGGCTACGCTCTTGTTGTGCACATTGTTGCTGTTTTTTTAGCCAATTCCTTCTTTTTGCGACGCTTCTCAGCTAATTATGCCCTTGCTCGGGATAGCCTTGCTTCAAGGTCGCTGATTTCCTCCTCATCATCCTCAGTAGTTGCTAAACATGGAAACATGTTATTGGTCACATTGCCGTCATTATATGGAACCGGGGGAAATGTATTGTCCTCTTCCATTTTTGCCCCTTTTCGAGCAAGTCTGTTATTGCTTGTTGATTTATGTGGTCATTCGTATCAGTGGGGAGATCGCAGGTCGTTTTATTAACGTGAACTTTGGTTTTAATTTTTTAATTATTTGTTTTTTCTCTGCCATTTTGCATTTTAACAATTTTTTTTTTTTTTGCTAAACATGTGCTCACATGCGTACTCAGGTGGTTAGTATTAAACGGTGTTCTTTGTTTTGACTGTCACACAACACGTGGCTTCGTTCTCTTTTATTTGATTATATTTATTTATATTAACTTTGTTTTGTGTATAAATAGTCTTTATATTTCAACCACTCGCAACTCATAAAAGCAACTTTTTTCATTTAACTCGATCGCGGAATTGAAAACACGTCTGCATTCGGTCACTGTGTATCGTTGTATGAAATCGAACAACGTAATCGCCTAAGAGTGATCCACTTCATGAAAAATGGGGGATTTTTTTATAGGTGGCGCCACTGAAAAATGAATATGACTCATTTCGGGAGGCTCGTCTGTCGCTAGTTTTTCTAAGAAGTTTCGTGACATTTCGTCCATTCCTTTAAAAGCCACAGTCGTTTGAGACGCTACTTTCTCTTTCGTAAAAAAAAAAATGGAAAAATCGCATCTTGATCAAACATTGTATTTTGATGAGAAAAACCTCTAAACAATTATTGGAACGGTTGCAGAAATGTTATCTCACGCCTGCTCCTTCGGAAACAATAGTTTATTTGTGGTTTAGTAAATTTAAAATGAGTCGTACAAGGACCGAAGACGCACCTCGCTCTGAAAGTCCAAAAGCGGTTACGAATGCGGAAATCGTAAAGCAAGTGCATCGAATCGTTTTGATTGATCGTAAAGTGGAGTTGTGTGAGATAACTGAGACCATGGGCATCTCAAAAGTATGGGCGGGATACATTTGACACGATCTTTTCGAGATGAAAAAGTTATCGGAGCGATGGGTGCGGCGTTTGCTGCCCGTCGACCAAAAATAGCAGCGCGTTGATGATTCAACGTCCAGTTTGGCATTGTTGCAGCGTAATCGAGCGGACATTTTTCGGCGTTTTGTGACGACGGATGAAAAGTGGGTCCATTACCATACGCCTGAGTCCAATAGGCAGTCTGTAGAGTGGCAGGAAAGCCACGACAGCCAACCAAAGCGGCCAAAAGACCAACGCTTTGCCGGTAAGGTTATAGCCTCCGTTTTTTTGGGATACGCATGATATAATCTTCCTCAATTACCTGCAGACTGAAAGAACAGTCACGGGAGAGTATTATGCAGCGTTATTGGACAAACTGAACGACGAAATAAAAAAAAAACGGCCCGATATGGCGAAGAAAACAGTTCTGTACAATCACGATAACGCACCATCACGCACTCGCGCAGAGACCTTTTCGACTCGTGTGTGTGATTCGATGGTTAAAATTCGACTGCTAACTCTACCCACACGATCACCCATGCTTCATCGCACACTCATCCTCATTCTCCCATTTCCCCGCCCATTGAGGTGAATAAACTCTTGCGAATTTACCCAACAGTCAATGGACTTAGAGAGAATGGGAAACTGAAACGGAGAGCGCGATGATCTCAAGGATGATTTGATTTCGCATGCAACTAAAGCGAAACCAATGGTGACCGCATGACCCAGTTTGATATTGGATTGATCTCAGAGTGCAATGCACTCCGAGAAGGGGAAATGGGGTGGGTGGAAAAAGTATATTTTCCGTACTATTCACCTGACTACTGAGTTTATTGATCCCCAGCGAATAGCCGTGTCTGGCGCAGGTCAAAGGACGCCGCGATGGCTTGGGATAATATCAGCGTGGGAACAAAACTAAAAGAATTCGATATAACCCTAGCCGTTTCGCTATGCAGCAACCGATTTCCGATAGGACATCTCATGTGGTTTATGAAATATATGATGCCATATGGCATAAAAAGGCTGAATTCAGTTATGCATTATCTGCATAGAAGAATGAATTCAGGTTATGCGTCCTTTGGGAGGATACCTTTTACAGGTGAAATAGGCCGACGGAAGGGATTGGGGTTGACATGGTGGGCGGTTAGCGGGCGAAATTGGGTTGTAATTGTGGGTTGGTTCTCAGCGTAATGTAGAGAACCCCACACTACCCCACCTAACGTGCATTGTTCTGCGCTGTGGCCCTGCCCGCATCTTACACATCGATACTGTATTTCGCAGTTTGCCGCTGAGTGCCCGAACCTTTGGCAGCGGAGACACTGGAGTATATCTCTGCATTTTTTTCAATTTGTTTCATGTGACAATTTGATGGTTCAGGATAGTGATTTTCCTAAGTCCACTAATTTTGCTACCGGGGCCCAGCTGCACCCGGTAGAATGGTAGTTTACGATTCTCCCGCCTAGTCCTAGCTGTATTGAAGGGTTTTACCACGATAAACTCAAGATCATTACCGTTAAGCTCTCGTAGCGTTTGTAGTAGAACTTCTGGTTCTGTTTCAGGGTCGACGCCCTTTAGTAGAACCGTTATATTCTTTATTGCGCTATATTCCGCGTGTGCCCTTTATAACACATTTTTCATTTTTTCGAAGTCTTCAACCAAATTTGTCTGTATGGCAAACCTGTTTCCTGTCAATCTTTTAATTGAAAAATCCTCCCCAATAGAAAGCTTATATCTGTAATGCTGATGGGTGGCATATTCGATTTCCTTTTTGCTGCCTGTTGCTCTTGTGGTTGTTGTTGTGTAATCTGTTGTGGTGGACATCCTCTTTGTTGGCTACGCTCTTGTTGTGCACATTGTTGCTGTTTTTTTAGCCAATTCCTTCTTTTTGCGACGCTTCTCAGCTAATTATGCCCTTGCTCGGGATAGCCTTGCTTCAAGGTCGCTGATTTCCTCCTCATCATCCTCAGTAGTTGCTAAACATGGAAACATGTTATTGGTCACATTGCCGTCATTATATGGAACCGGGGGAAATGTATTGTCCTCTTCCATTTTTGCCCCTTTTCGAGCAAGTCTGTTATTGCTTGTTGATTTATGTGGTCATTCGTATCAGTGGGGAGATCGCAGGTCGTTTTATTAACGTGAACTTTGGTTTTAATTTTTTAATTATTTGTTTTTTCTCTGCCATTTTGCATTTTAACAATTTTTTTTTTTTTTTGCTAAACATGTGCTCACATGCGTACTCACTCAGGTGGTTAGTATTAAACGGTGTTCTTTGTTTTGACTGTCACACAACACGTGGCTTCGTTCTCTTTTATTTGATTATATTTATTTATATTAACTTTGTTTTGTGTATAAATAGTCTTTATATTTCAACCACTCGCAACTCATAAAAGCAACTTTTTTCATTTAACTCGATCGCGGAATTGAAAACACGTCTGCATTCGGTCACTGTGTATCGTTGTATGAAATCGAACAACGTAATCGCCTAAGAGTGATCCACTTCATGAAAAATGGGGGATTTTTTTATAGGTGGCGCCACTGAAAAATGAATATGACTCATTTCGGGAGGCTCGTCTGTCGCTAGTTTTTCTAAGAAGTTTCGTGACATTTCGTCCATTCCTTTAAAAGCCACAGTCGTTTGAGACGCTACTTTCTCTTTCGTAAAAAAAAAAATGGAAAAATCGCATCTTGATCAAACATTGTATTTTGATGAGAAAAACCTCTAAACAATTATTGGAACGGTTGCAGAAATGTTATCTCACGCCTGCTCCTTCGGAAACAATAGTTTATTTGTGGTTTAGTAAATTTAAAATGAGTCGTACAAGGACCGAAGACGCACCTCGCTCTGAAAGTCCAAAAGCGGTTACGAATGCGGAAATCGTAAAGCAAGTGCATCGAATCGTTTTGATTGATCGTAAAGTGGAGTTGTGTGAGATAACTGAGACCATGGGCATCTCAAAAGTATGGGCGGGATACATTTGACACGATCTTTTCGAGATGAAAAAGTTATCGGAGCGATGGGTGCGGCGTTTGCTGCCCGTCGACCAAAAATAGCAGCGCGTTGATGATTCAACGTCCAGTTTGGCATTGTTGCAGCGTAATCGAGCGGACATTTTTCGGCGTTTTGTGACGACGGATGAAAAGTGGGTCCATTACCATACGCCTGAGTCCAATAGGCAGTCTGCAGAGTGGCAGGAAAGCCACGGCAGCCAACCAAAGCGGCCAAAAGACCAACGCTTTGCCGGTAAGGTTATAGCCTCCGTTTTTTTGGGATACGCATGATATAATCTTCCTCAATTACCTGCAGACTGAAAGAACAGTCACGGGAGAGTATTATGCAGCGTTATTGGACAAACTGAACGACGAAATAAAAAAAAAAACGGCCCGATATGGCGAAGAAAACAGTTCTGTACAATCACGATAACGCACCATCACACACGTCTTTGAAAGCGATGGCCAAATTGGACCAATTACGATTTGAATTGGTTGCTCACCCATTGTATTCTCCAGCCTTGTCCACCAGCGACTATTATCTGTTTCCAAACCTCAAGCGGTGGCTGCAGGGAATCAGGTTCATATGCCTCCAAGGCTTGGACATTTCGTACTACAGAAAGGGCATCGAAATCTTGGAAAATCGCTATACCAAGGGTATCGCCCACGAAGGGAACAATGTTGAGGAATAAATATAACTTTGCCCAAAAAATGCTTGTTTTCATTAAAAATTCTGGGACTTTTCAGCGTATGTAGTATGATGAAATCAACGAACAATTCAGGGAGACAACGAGACTTTTCAATCGGGGAAAAAAATGCGAATGTTAGAAGAATCTATTCGAAATAATTCTGGAAAATGCCAGAGTTAAGAACATCAGAGGAATGTACGGCGGAGCAACCACTCGGGTGGTCTCTCAATTAATAGCAACAATATGGGATAAGGAAGCCATTCGGCAAGAATGGAAAACCTCACTAATTATCTCTATCTTCAAAAAGAGCGACAGATCTGAGAACTACAGAGGAATATCATTGCTGCCAAGCACATACAAAATACTAACGAATGTCATAGTGGCGAAAATCACACCATATGTAAAAGTAATACTGGGCAATTGTTGGAAAAGAAGTAGAATACGGAGATACGGTCCACCAACTTTTCATTGACTTCAAAAAAGCTTACGAGTCCGTCGCAAGGCAAAGACTTTACCCTATTGTAGTGGAGCTGGGAATCCCGAAAAAATACGTCATCTTTATTCAAATCTTCATGAACGAAAATAAAGGACGTGTAAGAATAGAACATAACCTCTCAGATCCATTTGAACTTCACGAAGGATTAATCTTGTGCTCGAATATGCCGTCAGAAAGGCATCGGACGACAGCACGGCGAGTAACTTTGAATAGAGTTACACAAGTGTCTGCATATGCGGATGGCATCACCGTTCCGAACGATAATCTAGAAACTGTAAGTAAAAGCAGTGAAATCATCATGCAAGCGGCAGAAGAAGTAGACCTAGAAATCAACGAAGAAAAGACCAAATATATGATTACGGCGAGGGCAAGTGGACCTGAACGGGGTCACACGAGTGCTCGCATATGCGGATGATATCGCCGTTCTGGGGGATAATCTAGAAAGTGTAAGTAAAAACTGTGACATCATCATGCAAGCGGCAGAAGAGGTGGGCCTAGAAATAAATGAAGACAAAACAAAATACATGATTACGGCGAGAGCAGGTGTAACTCAGGGAAAAGATATTTGGAAACGTTAAAGAGTTTAAATATCTGGGAACAATACTGACGGCCAGTAATGAAATGTCAAAGGAAATCAACAAAAGGCTGCAAAAAGCTGGTAAGCGGTTAGCAAACTGCTAAAACCGAGACTGCTATCACGTAATATAAAGCTCCACATTTATAAAACAAGAATCATGCCGATTTTTTATTTGGATGAGACGTGGGCGGTTACAAAACGAGAAAAAAATCAAATTTCAAGTATTCGAAAAAAGTTGTAAGGAGTATTTTCGGCGGTAAATATAATGAAAACGCAGGACAGTGGAGGCAACTACACAACCGCGAATTGAACGAACTATTCCGCAAACCTACTATAGTGAAAATAATCAGGTCGCGAAGTTAAGATGGGCCGGACATGTAGCAAGAATGGGCAGGGACAGAACCGTACGTAGAATTCTTGGCGGGAGACCAACGGGAAAGAGACTGGTAGGAAGACCGCGAAGGAGATGGGAGGACAATGCAAGACGCAACCTTGAGGAGTTCAGATTAGACGGCGAAGAGGGAAGGGGAGTGCATAGGACAGGGAACAACGACACAGCCGAGTCAATGAGGGCATGAACTTCCGGGTTCCTACAGGCCAATAAATAGTAAATAGTATAGTAAAAGGATCAGTGAGACAGGCAAAATTTGTGCACTGAATGCAACATTATAGAATTGCAACGAACTTGATTTTTAATTATTTATTTTCTTTTGTGTTAACTTGGTGTGCGGGAGTTTTTCATAAACAATAATTCTGCTTTTATTGTGAGGCGAACATTTTTTCGTCGCATTATAGAGGTACCGAGTGTTTTTCAACATATTAGTACAAAAGTGTGAGTTGATTAGTTCGACAAAGTACAAACCTAGAACGGGGCAAGACAATTCGCCTTAACAAATGAAAACATGGAGACCATGTACCAGTCAGTTAGCGAAATCCCCATTATGAATTCGGAGCGATATTTTATTTTTCCTCTAGCTTTGCATGAGATTATTGGTTTTAACGTATCACATGATTCCAGCAGAATGAACATTACACTTCTATTAAAGGGCGTCGACCCTGAAACGGAACCGGAGGTTCTGCTTGAAATGCTTCAAAAGCTGAAGCATGAAGAGCTCGAGTTTAGCGCGGCAAAGCCATTCACCACAGCCAAGTCAAGAAGGGAAAATCGAAAGTTACCCTTCTTTTTGGTTCAATTATCACCGAGTAGGAAAATTGGTGATCTAAGGAAAATAACAGTCCTGGATCATCAAATTGTCACATGGGACAAACTCAAAAAAGGCAGAGACACTCTACAATGTGCCCACTGTCAATCTTGCTCAAACTGCAGAGACAAATGACACAGCTGCAAATTCAAATAAACGAGATCTAAATAAAAAGTCTATATAAACCCTCCAACCAAAAGATCAATTAAAGCTCTTGTCATGAATGTAAATTCACTAACAACAACTGGGAGAAGAGCCACTCTTTTCAACCTGTTGCAAGATGAAAACCCTGATATACTTCTGGCGGGGGGAACAAAGTTAAACCAGAGGCTTAAGATAGGGCACAAAAACTATGATATTATGCGAAGAGATCGACCTAACTCCTTACAAGGGAGAGGTGTCGCAATCTTTATTAGAAAAGGAATCCAACATAAAGTTATATGTAGCGGAGAAGTGCGCAGATTCCGGGTACTGGAAGCCTGCATCGTACGCATACCCCTTCAGCAAGGAAGGGGTTTGTGTGCGATTGGGGTATATGCACCTGAGGAACTTATATACCAGGCTTCAAGACACTCTTTCGATGCTTACAATTGCACCTGGAAAAAAACTAGTTTATCGTAGGTAGAGATATGAACGCCAAACATAAAGATTGGGGAAATTATATATCTAACACAAGACGAAATCAGTTAGCTAGTTGGTTGGATCTGAATATAAAACTGACCTACTGGCTACGGAATACCCATCGTTCCCTAGAAGAAGAGCGTACTTAGATATCTTGCTTGTTGACTCACGACTGAGACTACTTAACACAAATAGACGAAAGAGAAATTGCTTTCGGACAATTGAATACGACAGTGGCCACTGTGCATTCACGACCGTAATAAAGCTTCCGGACTAGCAGATCTAGAGGAATTCGTGATCCCACAACCCTATAACTACGGGACAATGCGATGGCCACGGTTCACCAGATCATTAACAAGAGAACTTCGTTCCAATAATATTAACCTGCCAACAAACAGAAACCAGACAGATGGCAAAATAGACAAATGTATTCAACAACACAACAATAAACGCACTTGACAGGAAAAAGAGCAGATTGCTATAAAAATTAAAACACTTATACAGACAGTTTACTGACACACAGGACCACACAAATGTTAACCAACATAGGCGTAAGACGTAAACAAACAAATGTTAATCAACATAGGCATAGATACAAAGAACGCTATCCTCAGTAATGAGCTCTTCGTGACAGAAGATCCTTTAAAAAAGGCGAATACTGTGGGAGCTGACTTCCAGGAAATGTACATGGTGAATGAAAGCATCCATCGAAACGACGATCTGGAGGACAAAGCTCTATTGAATCACCTATACCTTCGAAATGAAATTTCACTTTGGCAATCGGAGAATCCCGGTTCTACCGAATTCAGTGACGATAAGGTTAGGGCTAATAGCCTTTTAATTCATTGACAAACAAAAAGTCAGTGGGAATAGATGGAATACCAAACATCGTACTTAAAAACCTCCCCCCAATGGCAATAAAAATATACACAGTCCTGTTTAACAACGCGCCGAATAATGCACACTATCCCGCGAGTTGGGAAACAGCAATCATACAGCCCAAACCCAAAAAGGGCAAAGACTGTACTAACCCAATGAACATGCGTTCGATAAATTTACTACCAAGCATCAGTAAAGTATTTGAAAAGACCATTAACAAAGCTCTGCTAAAATGGGTAGACGACAACAACATTATTCCGAATAACCAGTTTGGCTTTAAGACGGATCATGAAACCATACAGGCCGCAGCAAAACTGGTCTCCAACATACAGTGGAATAAATGTATGAACCAATGTACAGATGCCTATCTGATCGACTTGGAAAGAGCCTTTGATACCGTCTGGATCGATGGGTTATATTACAAACTGGTCAGACAAGGCATACATACACCTTACTATATATACTTTATAATATATTGAATGATAGGAGGTTCGTGGTCAAAAGTGGCAAAGTGACCCCCAATATAACGTATAATATCAAGAATGGTTTGCAACAGGGGGCGGTACTTTCTCCGATTCTTTTTAACATATATATACCTCAGCGACATATTATGTGCACTTCCGCATGCTATTGCGTACGTAGACGATCTCATAATTTACAGAACAACCCCAAAAGTTGAGATCATAAACAGGTTACTACAGCGCGACTTCAATAAAGTGCAGTGTTATTGTGACGACTGGAAACTTAAGATCAACTTCCAGAAATGTGTAGCTATTTTATTTAGAACCCCATTGTATAAAGCCACGAACGACACAAAAACAAAACTGGTGAAAGTTAGTAGTCCTGGGACCGCATGAATGTAAGTGGAAACAAAGAGTGTGGTTAAATACCTTGGCATCTGGCTAGATCAATATGTGTATTTCAACAGACATGTAGAGGCTCCTTTGGCCAAAGCTAGGAAAACGTTTGCTATGACAAGGAGGCTATTTCACAGTAGCCAACTTCACAGTAGGGTAAAAGTCATATGCTACATAACGCTAATCAGGCCAATGCTCATATATGGTTATCCAGTATGGTTTAACATAGGTCCAAATTTGATGGAAAACATTCGGCTGTTCGAAAACAAATGCCTTAGAACTTGTCTCACATTATATCGAACACCGAAATCTGGCTCTAAAATGTAGTATCCAAATGAGATTTTATATAATGAAGCGAACATAAATGGGGTGGATAATTTTATTATCAAATTCATCATATTGCGAGAGCAATAAGCTTGTCCAATTACCTAATTTTCGGGGCTTATTATCCTAATACTTTGTTTTATGAGAGGGTGCGTCGCAACTTTATGCCACCAGGGGCGTTCCTCGAATTTGATATGAATTGCCTTATACAAGATGGATCCGGAACTCCGCTGATTTATCATGTAAGTACATCACCCGTGGACGGTCGTTAGTATTACGATCGGGACGCCACGCGCACCAAGGAAGAGCGCTTGTGGTTCAGTAGGACTATTTCCCACAGAAACCGAAACGATGAGATTAAACAGGACCAACAGTTCTGGTGGTTGAATGGCAAATAAAGACCTGTGTACCAATGTCGGTAAAATAATGCATTTTCCGCTAGCTTATACAGACTTAGCTTTTCTAGTATTAGGGTAGAATAAGGATTACGTTGTTTTTTATGGAAAAAAAAGTTAGATATGAATAAGATTTTGAGTTAAGAAATACAAAAACTGGCACAAGGTTTTTCTTTTTTTCATAAAAATAAATGTTAAATAGACAAACAAAGTTCTGTGACCGAATCATCTGCCTAAGACCACTAAGTTATAATATAAGATAATTAGGCTAGAATTTAAGCATTTTTTGTCTACCCTATAATTTAGAGTCTAAGAATATTGTGGGGAAGAAGTATTGTGCCGTCGTCCGACACTGGTTCACTTGAACCACCATCAAATACAAGTTCGGCCACAACCAGGAAATGTTAATTGTATTAAACGTTCTTTATTTTAAGTCTTGTTGTTATTCCACAATGTTGTTTACACGGTTCTTAGATTTAGTATTTATGTTTGACAGCCTTCGAAACTTAATACTGAATTCGAAATTCACTGCAATTTTGAACACAAATTTTATTATGGGCGCACGGCGGGTAATAAAAACGGGGAACTCGAATTCTTTCGGTTACCAAACTACTGCTCTCGACTCTTTGATTGGTTAATTACGTGTCCCCGGCGTGCCACGGGGAGCGGAAGACGAACCAACCTGTTCGGCGGTTGAAATACGACTTAGCGAAGTGAATTCGCTAGCAAAGGAAATTCGACCAGTGGTACGTTTCCTGTTACAAGAGAAACGTGAAGTCTCTCTTTAGGGTAGGTAACCGGATCTCATAGAGAAGATCATGGTGGTATGCATGTATGTGTGAACATACATGTTTTTTCATGGGACACGGCCATGAGAACGAAGCTGAAAGATCGAAAGGGAATAATGGGCATCAATGAGATGTGAGTTCAGCTAAGTAAAGAGGCTGTATCTCATTGGGTGCTAATGGATTTCTGTTTGCTCATGCCGCGAGGTCGTGGGAAACGGATCCAGAAATGGTGAAAGGCATAAAGGAATTTATGAGCTGAGAGTTCAGCTAAGTGAACAAGTTGCAACTCATTAGATGCTAGATGCATTTGGGATACTTCAAACAATTTGGATTGTTTATCGTATCGCCAGAATGCCTGCGAAGGAACCGAATTCTATTGTTTGCACTGGTGCGTCCTGACGAATTTGGTTGTAGCGTCTATTGCGCTAATTGTATGCAGCTGCGTCAATAAGCTGCTAGGAGTTGCTTTGTCGTTGGGTGAAAACGCGAATGGGAGAAGACTAGGATCGAAACAATCCTAGAAAATTCTAGAGCAAAGAACATCAGAGGTATGTATACCGGCATAAATTCAATTAGAAATGGCTACCGAGGGAGAGTCAAAATAATTCGAGACGCAAACAGCTGTCTGGTCACAGAAACAAATAATATCGTGACAAGATGGAAGCAGTACTTTGAAAACCTACTCAATGCACGCACCCATCAACCACAAATAAACGCGCCAGGCGTACATACAGCCGAGCCTCAGATCCCAGAGCCTTCTTTCAACGAAGTTGTAGATGCAATAAATCGATTGAAAAACAACAAAGCTCCCGGAGTCGACTGCATACCGGTAGAGCTTGTGGGGCATGGAGGAGAGGCTACCACTCGAAAGATCCACCAGCTCAACCAAACAATATGGGATAAGGAAGTCACTCCGGAAGATTAGGAAACCACTTTCGAAAGGAGTGTCATCGAATTATATTGAAACGGATAGTTTAGTCGATTTAACGTCTGACCACACTCCAGTACTACTAAAACTGGATGCAACTGTTCCCAGAACGAACAGAAAACTAAATCTTACAAACAAATATACAGATTGGGAAAAATTCCGAAAAGAGCTTGACAATCAGATTGAATTAAACGTTAAACTTCAAGATTGTGAAGAATTGGAACAAGTACAACAATTTATCGAAACATTGAAAAGCGCAGCCGCAATAGCAACTCCGGTGCCAAGTAATAAACCAGAACCAGCAACCACATACTCTATTGAGATTAGAGATCTAATCAAAGACAGGCGCAAAGTTAGACGAACCTGGCACAGATCCAGACACCCTAAAGATAAAAAAATATTCAACAAGGTGAGCAATCTAGTTAACAAATTAATTAAAGACCATAAACAGTTGTATAGGTGAGTATCTAAGTGAACTAAGTCCGTCAGCGGATACGGATTACTTTCTCTGGAAGGCAACACGTAAATTTAAACGTCCCATTATCCAAGTGCCACGTATAAAAAATACGCAGGGACAGTGGGTGTGCAGAACTGAAGATAAAGTTGAAATATTTGCACAACACCTGGCTTCAGTGTTCAAACCACACAACATACACAGTAGTATTGATCCTTCACCCAGGTATCAAACTGACCAAACAATCAAACCAGTGACCCCAATGGAGATTGCCCAAGAAATCGACAAAAGTTTGAACCACAAAAAAGCACCAGGCATCGATGAAATATCACCTGGCGTGTACAAGGAATTACCTCGAAAAGCTGTCATTATGCTAACATATCTGTTTAATGCTTGCTTTCGACTAAGATACATTCCAAATTCATTCAAAACAGCCCAGATAATAATGCTCAAGAAACCAGAGAAACCGGCAGAAGAAGTAACGTCCTAAAGACCCATATCGCTATTGCCATCCATTTCAAAACTGTTTGAGAAAATACTCCTCAAGCGACTCAAGCCACCCATCAATATTCCAGACTTTCAATTTGGCTTTAGGAATAAACACTCAACTATTGAACAGGTTCACCGTGTGACCATGTAGGGGAGGAAGCACTGTGCACCGGCGTACGGCGCTGATTCTCTTCGCATCCCCATCGTCTATTGTTTACGCGCTAAGGAATGCAACACTAAACAAAACTTCACAACACAGGAAACAAGTTCAAAATACAGAGCGGACACAGCACAGGAACAATGAAACGCACAATATGTCCTATTATGATTGCTTTATTTTATATGACAACTACATTTGATTTTTACTTCACTACTGGTGTTTCTGCCGCGGCGATGTCTTTATTAAACTTCGAAGGTAAACTCTAGGTAATGTTACTATTCACTTAATTTATTCATATCGTATATACGGCAACTTTGAATAACTTTTACTAAACATGACTCCGGTTTAATTACGCTTCTCCGCAGCCGACAGAGAGCGGAGGGGGCATGACCGTGGTGGTCAGCGGGTGGAAAACGACTCACCGAGGATAGAAATCTGACTTGAATTCCATCCTAGGTTAGGGTTAAGAACAAAAGAAGAGAGAGAAAAACATTTCTCTTAAGTGTGCGCCCGCCAAGGGAATGCACTCTTTCAGCGCAGTGGTGTGTGTGCGTGATCGAACAGATCTGGCACGGGTTCGAAGGCAGTCGAACAATGAAACAGGCAGGCGGCAAAGATAAGGGAGATTCATGATCTATGTCTATGCTGTGCGGCGTCGCTATGTTAGACGTTAGGAAAAAAAGGTGCTAATGGGTTTTAGCTAGGTTACGGGGAAATGGTGTTTATGGCATCGCTAGTAAGAGTAGGTATTGAATTCTTATTTGCATTTGTTTATGCTGTAGGATTTAATTGATGCCAAGAGACGCGGAATGCGTATTTGCTTTGGTCCCTTGGGTGTAGGTCGTCAGCCAATGTGTAAGTATGGTGATTTATGATACACTTGGTGAGGACGGGAAATAGGCGGCGCAATGTGTATTGTCCCCGTTATGATGGTTACATTGTATGCAAACCAAATCACCTTGTTTTCAGGAATTCGTCTAGGGGGATTTGCTTGGCACTGAAGGTGCCGAATTGGTTTGAGATGCCTGATAAGGTAAGAAAGAAATCTTACAGGAATTGTATGCGAAGAGATGCATGAGAGGTAAGTTTTCTTTTCCAGGGACTTTTTAGATTATACCTTAGATAATCCTAGATGCGTAAAGCATTTAAGGTGCTAATGCGATTGCATTAGCGAAATTATATGATTGGATGGAAGGTATTGGGGTTTTTCAGGTAAGTGGGCCGTGCGGATTGGCGGAACCGCCACAACCACAGCAATAGAAAAAGCTTTCGAAGAAAAGAAATATTGCCCAGCTGTCTTTCTTGATGTCTCCCAGGCATTCGACAGAGTATGGCATGAAGGTCTTATATATAAAATGAGTAAACTGTTTCCAGCAAACTATTGCCATTTACTCGAATCATACTTGTCTGATAGAACGTTCAAAGTAACACACGAAGGAGTTCACTCTAGTTTCTATCCAATAGAAGCAGGCGTACCACAAGGAAGTGTCCTGGGACCTTTCCTCTACTTACTATACACAGCAGACATCCCAACAACCAAGAACACATTCATAGGCACCTTTGCAGATGATAGTTACAATATCAGCTAACGATAATAAAAAAAAAAGCTACACAACAATTGTAACAGGCACTCAACGAAATTAGCCAATGGACCACTGATTGGAAAATTAAACTCAACGAGATGAAATCTATTCACGTAACATTTACATTGCGACGATCAGATAACAATATTTCTACATATCTCAACGGAATTCCAGTTCCCAAAGCAGTTTCAGCGAAATATCTCGGTATACATTTGGATAGGAGACTAAACTGGAGACATCATGTGAAACAAAAAGCTGAATAAATAAAGCTGAAACGTAGACAGATGTATTGGTTAATCGGGAATCACTCTCAACTCAATCTTTATTGTAAAAAATTGATCCATCAATCTATCATCAAGCCGATCTGGATATATGGAATCCAATTATGGGGCTGTACAAAGAAAACCAATAGAGGTATAATTCAACGAAGCCAGAATAAATTCCTTCGCATTATCACGAATGCCTACCGTTTTGTGACAAATCAGGAAATTCACGATGACTTACAGATCAAATGGATTTATGAAGTTATCCAAGAATATGCTGTCAAACACGAAAGACGCCTATATAATCATACCAACGTAGAAGATATTCAGCTCTTGGATATTACCCACGAATTGAGACGGCTAAAACGAACGAAACCTCATGAATTAACATGATAAAATCTAACATACTGAAATCGAGTTAGGAGCTGAACGCTGGTCCAGTAAACCCTTACACGTTTTACTTAATTAAACTAAATTAAGTACAATTTAAACCTAGTATTAAATTAAATTGTTAAGATTGTACTATTCATATTCAATAAAGGGTGTTATTACAACAAAAAATAGCAATAATACTCTTTACAGTACAGAAATGTCCAGGTCGTTCCATTGGATCATTTTTGTTACTTACGTCTATTGAGGTGTTTCTATCCCTCCGATCGCAATTAGCTTACAAATACCTGGAAAGTATCCACGATAAGGACAACCCTCGTGTGAGAAGATCTCGTTTTATTTACCTTTTCGAATCCGACCTCCCTAATAAGTCCTGCAGCACCGAACTGTGGACACCATCCTTCCCAACAATACCATTCTCTATAAGTAGAGTATTCTCCAATTCGTTTCACTGGATCTAGTACTAATTAATCAACTTGTTTAAGATATACGAAGAGCACAGATTTACGGATGACTAGGAGCGTAATCTTGTCGCAAGGCTAATAACCTTGCCCGGAAAAACAAATTATTATGGAAAATTTAACAAGCCTCGGGACTTGCTAAATAAGGCCAAGACCGGATCCCGGTTGTAGTGCCGATGATGATGAAGGATCGTAATCCGCATTTGTTACCCCGCTCAAATTTTGTACGATTTTCTTCTGACTATTCGTAGTTAGGGAAACGTTCAGTACTAACGCCAAGTCAAATCTATCAACAGAGATAACCGGCGGATGATTCGAGTGGGTTAGTCAGAAAATGGGCATAACAGTCCTTGTCTTTTTACCACATGCGCATCCAAAAAAAGGCTTTGTGTTTACCTAAGAAGTCAAAAGACAGTGATATTCTGGCATGGTTCACCTCATAGACCTACATTCAGGATAAGAACATCCTGAACAGAGCACACCATCTAAATTAAGTAGGAATTCCGACTCACGCATTTCTTTTACATAATAACGTTATTACCTAGTTAGATTCGGTAGCTACGCATCACTGCGTAGCGTATCACATCGAGCGGCTTTGCAATGGAACATATGAAATGTCAGCAATTAACCAAACCAATCGAAGTTAAGTGTTTCGCTCGATATACAACACAACTTCACCAATCAAGCTAACAATTCCATTTAAATGTAAATAAATGCAGAATACTGACTGAATTCAGAAGTTGGAAAATTGAATCACTCGAAATAATAGAGGATTACACAGGTTGCACCTGCAACCGGTATCCTTTAATTATCAACCATATCATTGGTAACCTGCGCACGAAAATGTCCGGCAAACATGAATGCACCCCAAATAAATTATTTCTTTCAATATTCCCCCAGATTTCGGTCCCATCTGTTCTGGAAAATACTGCTACCACACCTTTCTCTTACTGAACTTTCAAAGCAAAAACCATTTATTTTTTTATTGAAAATTGTTGGAAATGCAGTCATCGCACCAAATGCCAGAATCATAAACCAAACAAACGAGAAGAGAAACATACATCACCAAAGACGCCGCAAGTAATATTATGTCTGAGAAACAAAAAAAAAACACATATTTTTGATGTATACTAAACGAATAAATCGAATCCAAAATGATTTTATTGCTACGGAAAAGTATTATGGAAACACTTACAATTTTGTCCGCTGCGGACATGATTTCAGCACTTGTCTACGTTCTTTCAACTGGAATTGATCAATATAATATAAACCGCGATTTGTTTTATATTTAATAAATTGCTGTAAGTAAACCTTCTTTAATCAATTGAAAAGAAAATAACACCAAATTACACAAGTGTAGCAAAAAATCGCGACTCACTCAGCTTCAATAACAAAGTGACATCTGTTGTTAAAACGACAGCACAGCTTCGCTGACATTGAATGGTTGCATTCACTGAAATTTTGATATTTGAAATTGAGTTCAAATAAAAAAAAACGGTTGGGAGTTAATGATATTTATCCGATTCAGACACACAGGCGCATAGGTATTTTTTTCTTAAATCTATGGACTATAGTAGTGGCCTTACTGCTGGAATATTTTAATTTGTCGTCACGGCCCGGTCGCATAAAAAAATTTAAAATTACCTGGTGAAATGGCATTTGATGTAACTGATTTTTTAGTATATGAGGCGTAAACATATTTTCTTTTACTGTGCCAATAGGGGAAATAATGTTCACCCAAATCTTATGATAAAATGAATGATTTATAAATATTTCACAACTACCCTGTATGTTATAAATATATGCCCTTTCATATCTTTGAGAGCCAATCTCTGCTTAGAGAGTATATCACCAAAAAAAAGACAACAAGGAAGAAATATTTCTGCGATAGTCACAAAACTTGGGTAGTAAACATAAGGAACGACAGTTTCGCAAGTTTCCAACCACTACGCTTAATAAATTGTTTGTAAGTCGACAACTGCTAAGTCGTCTATAGTATCAGTAAGACGAATTTGAAGATTAACCATCATCTTACCAGACTAAAAACAACTCACAGATTACTTGAAGAGAACCCATTAGTGTAATGTTAGTTGTAATGTAATATTTAGTTGCAACGTTTCGGCTGCGCCAGTTGTAACGTTTGTGCGTTACAACAGTATGTTACAGATGTATTGTAATCAAAATAATTAACTAATAAGTTGTTACAGATGTAAATGTTGGTTGCAACAAAACACAAATATAGTTGTTACAAAATTGATTAGTCATACTTCCGGGTGGTTATGAAATGTTGGGCTGCGCCAGTTATCACAATGATAACAATTGTTAGTTAAAGAACTGGTTGCGCCAGTAGTTATGTTGTATACGGTGGATTTTATCCGTAGCAGTCTTAAATTGCACAAACAAAATGGTTTTGTGGGGTAGGAAGTATGGTGCCAAGGCACGGGCACTAGGTTTGTGGGGAAGAAGCAAGTTGCGTCGGCGTGCGACACGGATTCTCTTCTTCCTCCATCATATATTGTTCACGCGGACACTGCTCACTGGTGAGGATGAAGAAAACGATGGTTGACCTTCGCAACCGAGCGGACACAACACAGAAAAAAAACACTCCGGGATGACCAACAATTAATCTTTATTTGTTACTTTTTAGTATCTATGGTGAAAATCACTTAAACTCATTATTACTACGAAATTAATTTTTATGAATTTTAACTTAACTACACACACGGTAAAAAAAAAATCTTCGTTCTCAACCCGACTCCTGTATATATACGCTCCTCGACTGCGCGAAACGAGGAACGGGAGATAGCGTGACCATTGCGGTCAGAGGATGGAATTTGACTCCACGAGGATAAAACTCTGACTTGATTTTTTCTTTTTTCAAAACTGTATTGATTGACCATAATTAGAATTTGTACATTTAAGTAATACAGTGACTTAAAATTAATTTCGTAACAATTGCTTACATGTAATTATTATAATAATATATACATTTTCCAAACAATATTTTATGAGATACAAGATAGATGCGTGTTTATAAATTTAGTAGTGTTGTACTAGAGGCGGCCGAAAGTGAGGGCGCGTCCAGGAGAAAGCGTTCCGAGGATGAAGTGAAACGATGGAATCACTGCCCGAAAAGATGAAGTCTTTTTTCCTTGAGATTGACTTTAGAGTAGCTTTATTAATTAATTATATTGTTGATTGGACGAGAACCGATGGAGTTCATTCGATGAAGGTTGATTGCAGACTCAATGAATGGGCATAACTGCCAATTCAAAAAGGGACGCTATGACATCATCGTGGTCACAATCGGCCAGTTGGTGCCAGCTGCTGCGCAACTGGTATACACGCGAATGTACTAGATTTCTCCAGTACATTTCAGCACATTTAATTGCCAATCCGCAACATTCCGCCCGCCTTCGCCAATCATTGGCGAATCATTTTGTTCCAGGGGACGGTGGCTAGGGGCCGGGAGTGTGCGGTCTGCTGGTGGCGGTTGGTCTTGGTCAGCTGTCCATGTTCACGTGGATGATCGGTTGAGAGGGGGCCGCCCGCCCCGAGGAGCGCTGGAGGCTTGAGAGTCTGGGATGGCCCGTATGGTCGATGGCAACAGGAACCTCTTTCCCACCGCTGATGTCCGTTGCCCTTTGTGGTCGCGGGACCGACCAGTTGATCTGGGTTAAAGTTGTAAGGTCGCAACCCACGATCAATGACCACGTGATGACTGTTGATGGGTCTCGCTATGTCGAGGCCAGTGGTGGTGCAAGGTGATGCGCCCGTTGGCGCCGGTCCGAAGTTAGTAACCGGCGGGAAGCGGCCGCTGGCATGTGAAGCTGTCGCGTGGAGTGTGGTGCGATGTCGTCCCTGGCACTGTCCGCGTGGCTTAGCGGAATGGCAGTCACGAGCCAAGTGCCGTCCGGAGTCGTTGGGGTGCAGCCTCTGTTGATGCCCTGAGAGGCGTGCTTCCTTGTTGGGGTTCGGGAGACCGCTGGTTGCTGGGGAGCGCCGCCCGTCAAGCGGGGCATTGCGCGCTCCTGGTCCTGTTTTGGTGGCTGCACGTGGCAGCGGTTAGCCTGGGTAGTTTTGGACCCGGGCAGGAGCTTGACCACGCGGTGTCCTGGGTGTGGTGGGATGCCTTGAAGTGTTCGAGTGGGTAAGCTCTTGGTTCCTCGATTGCCTCTTGCCCCTGCAATGGTTCAGCGGGCGGGGGGTATGTCTCGTAGTTGGGTCGCGCAAGTGATCGGTGGCTGTTAGTTGCATGGGCCTCGTAGGTGGACCCTGGGGCCGCCGCCGGCGAGACCTCCTTTTGGTCTTCTGATGGGAGCTGCGATCATCAGTCGTAGGGTCGGCCAGTTCCTCTGGGTCGGAGTTGTAAATTCGCAACCCACGAGGAATGGCCATATGGTGGCTGGTGACAGGCCTTGTCACATTTAGGCTTGATGATATGGTGGGTGTTGCGCCTGTTAGCACCCATCCCAGTTCAGTGGCCAGCGCGACGAGGCCGGAACGTGGGTCCTTCCTTAGACCCTCCAGGATGAGAGTGGGGTACATGTCTCCCCCAATGATCATGTCCAACTTATCGGCGGAGGCGATGTTTGGATCTGCAAGTTCCAGATCCGCCATGAACGAGAGATCCCTCGTTTGTGGTGGTGGCTCATACGCTGATAGCCCTGACAGGATGAAGGGCCTCAGTGTCCATTGTTTGGAGCCGTGGAGGCGAGGGGTGATGCTGATGGCGGCCTGAGTCCTGGTGGCAAGGCCACGAGTGCCCCCAACACCGTAGGTGGGGACGGATGCTGCTTGGCGTCGGAGGTGCAACCTTCGGGCGAGTGATGTTGAAATGAAGGTGCCACTGGAGCAGGGGTCCAGCAGAGCACGGACTTCAATCCTCTGTACGGTCCCCGACGTCACGATGACTCTGGCTGTTGGCAGAAACGCGGAATGCTGTGAAAGGGTGCTGATTGTATGTGCGCAGACCCCTTCCTGACGGTCGATCCGGGGGGCGGATCCTCTGGCTCGTTGCGGCGGCAGACCGGACATGCAGCAGGGTATGATGTCTCCGCTGGCATCGACGGCACGTCTTGCTGGAGTGGCAGTCGCGCAGGCGGTGGCGACCCAAGCAGTTGGTGCACAGGTTTCTTTTGTGTGCGAAGGACTTCCGACGGCCAGGTGTGAGTGATCGGAAGCCCTCGCAAGCGTAGATAGGGTGTGAAGCCCCGCAGAATGTGCATGGAGCCTGTTGCCTTAGGGGTTCCGGCGGTAGTCCGTTTATCGGGACACGGGTCTGGTTGATCATTGGGCCGGCGGCATTCTGGTCTGTTTCTTGGTCGGGACCCACTGGTCTGGGGTGCGGTTCCTTTTCCGCTGGCTTGGTGGCGACCATTGGCAGCTGCACTGAGGGCAGCTCGCTAGGGTGGCGACAACTGGTGCTGTTGACCATGGTTGGGGAGGCTGAATCGATAGAGTGCTGGGCCTCGAGGAACTTCGTCTGTTCCTCGAGGTATATTTCTTCGCTCTCGCGGATGAAGTCCTCCGCGAAGTACTGAAGCTGTTGGTACTCAGGGGGCGCAATGTAAATGACTTGGTTATGCCGCCTGCGGATGGCTTCCCATTCGATGTGGACGTCTCGTTTTGTGGTTTCGATTGCTTTCGGACTTGGTTGTCCCTTGTCCTGCAGGTTGGGGAAGGTGCCAAAGATGCGACCCTGTGCCGCGAACTGAGCGGCGATGAGTTCTTCAAACGGCATTTGCTCATCGATAGGTTGGTTCGCGGCAACAGAGATTTCCGATGATTTTTTATCTCTTCCGACCGAGGAATGTCGTCGAGGAACCGTTGTCAACGTTGTCGCCGTCGCCGCCGCCACCACTGTCGTCACCATTGTCGTCACCGTTACGCATAGCGTCAAACAGCGTATGATCTCTTCCAAGCAATGAATGTCGTCGGTCGAGATCTTTGGTGTTCCGCCGACCGAGGAATGTCGTCGGGGAACCGTTGTGTTGCTTCGTCGATGTCTTTGCCAGCATTCGCTTCTGCACTGGGCGCAGCTTCAGTAGATCGGTTTCTCCCTTTACTATAGGGTGATCGGGTCGGCGATTTGTTCTTTCGGCTGGTTGTAGCGGTGCGGCATCTTCTGCATCAGTGTCCAGATCCGACATATCGACTAGGTTAGTCGGTGGGCGCGGTGGCACGCCAGCCGTTTCCACTTTCTTTGCTTTTTCTTCAGTATTTTGCTTTATCGGCGTTCTGCGTTCAATTCCTTGGAGGTGGCAATGATCTCGTCCGCCCTCTTCTGGTGGCAGCGGTTCTAATATAAGATCATGATCGGCCGCTCAAGTGGCTCCTCATTCTCATTGAGCGATTCACCTAACAAAGGTGATTCAGAAAACAAATATTTAAGGGGTGATCTATAGCTGGCATGGAATGAAGGATATAGCGTTTTGTCTCTGCCCAGCAACTTCGCCTCTTGGTCTGGGGGAACATTTTCCTTATTGTCGAGAAGACATGAAGTTGAGTCGTTAGCTTGTAAAATGAGATCACATGCAATCCCTTCTAACAAGATCGGAGTAATTTCGGCACTGTTAAGCAACTCATCGGACGGGTTGTCTACCAAAGCTTCTTTGTCATTATTATCACTAAACCCAGCAACCACTGCACCTGGTCTCTCTCGGCTGTCGTCTACTACATCGGAAAATTCGAATTTGTCTTTTGCCTTTTGGCATTCGTCGGAATCAAATATTAAATTTAAACCTAACTCATGGATAGCACTGGCGTTTAAGCATCGTTTTATTTGACTTACTTGGCTTGTGGGAGTGGAACACTTCGCTGAGAAGTCAACTGCAATATTCTTGGAATTCTTCTTGACCATAGCTGCATCGAATGTTTCCTTTTTCACTGTTAATAAACCGGGTTCGTCGGTACCGTCAACCAGTTCTAATGTGTTGTTTAGATCAATGTTGATGTCCTCATTAAGAAGGGATGTTTCACAGTCGTTATCCCTAGTAATTTCAGTCGTCCTTGATTTGTATCGAGTCAGGTTGCAGTGTCTATGTGCCGCGAACTGGGCGGCGATGATGCAAATCCAATTAAGCACTGGATCCGTTTCGAAGGACCAGAAAATGTTGTAATAGAGGCGGCCGAAAGTGAGGTCGCGTCCAGGAGAAAGCGTTCCGAGGATGAAGTGAAACGATGGAATCACTGCCCGAAAAGATGAAGTCTTTTTTCCTTGAGAATGACTTTAGAGTAGCTTTATTAATTGATTATATTGTTGATTGGACGAGAACCGATGGTGTTCATTCGATGAAGGTTGATTGTAGACTCAATGAATGGGCATAACTGCCAATTCAAAAAGGGACGCTATGACATCATCGTGGTGACAATCGGCCAGTTGGTGCCAGCTGCTGCGCATATACGTATACATACGAATGTACTAGATTTCTCCAGTACACTTCAGCACATTTAATTGCCAATCCGCAACAAGTAGTATTATCTTCCTGGAAAAGGTCAGCAAACCAGGAATTTGTTTTTTCAACTTTACTTAATCTAAATTTCATCCTAATTATATAAATAACTTAAACTAATTTAGCCTGATTACAGTATGATTTTCCTAAAGCCATAAATAAAGTTTTATAATTAATGGGATATATGAATTAAAGGATGTGGGGTGAGGTCAGTTATGGGTTTGAGGAAGAGTATTTCTTTCCGGTTGTTCGTTGGAAAAACATAGGATGTTAGAAAATGGTTGGACGTTACAGTATTTGAACTGGTTAGGGGTAAACTCTGACTTGAATTCCATCCTCAATTAAGGGTGAGATATGGAGGAGAAAGAGAAAATGTTCTCTTAAGGGCGTGGCTGCCACAGAGATGCACTCTTTCAGTGCAGTGGTGTGTGTGCCTAGAACAAAGAAAGAGGCATAAAATGCATTCCTAGGATACGATTTCGGTAAAGCAAATAAAACCCAAATCATCGGATGCTAATGAGATCTTTGTTGGAACATGTGCGGCTAAACAAAGAGACGACGATACGATGTGGAAATGTGCTAATTGGTTTTAGCTAGGTTACTGGGAAATGATGTTTATGGCATCGCTAGTAAGGGTAGGTATTGAATTATTTGCGTATCGCAAGAATGCCTGATGAAGGACAGCGGTCTTTTGTGTGCGCATTACATGCTAGGGAAATTAGTTTCAGCGTCTATTGCACTAATTATATGCAGCTGCTTGGGTTGTTTATTGATGGGAAAAAAAGGTCGCCAGCCAATGTGTATGAAAGGAATTTATCATACACATGGCGCAATGTTTATGACCCCTGGTGAGGGTTACATTATATGTAATTCAAATCCTTTTGTTTACAGGAATTCGGGTAGAGGAATTAGTCTGGCAACGTAGATGCCGAAATTGATGTGGAATTCCTGATAAGCTAATAAAGAAATCTTACAGAGAATTGGTATGCGAAAGGAATGCATGAAAGGTAAGTTTTCTTTACAGGGACTTAAAGATCATAGATTTGATCTCTTTAATGCGTGAATCATTTTCATGTGCCTAATGCGATTGCATTGGCGAAAATTTATGCAGACTGGGTTGTGGTTATGGGGGTTTTTAAGGTAAGTGTACCGTGGTGTTTGGCGGCATCGCCACAGGTTCACTTCCTTCCACCAGCTTAATCAAGACAAAGTTCCGCTGAAAGATAGTTCACCTGGTAAGTAAAAGTTCCAAACCCCAGAGCAAGACGTATACCGAAAAGAAAGTCAAACGCACGATTTTT
This sequence comes from Microdon myrmicae, assembly GCA_963931805.1. NCBI lineage: Eukaryota > Metazoa > Arthropoda > Insecta > Diptera > Syrphidae > Microdon > Microdon myrmicae. The sequence continues at coordinate 26,873,360 of OZ007500.1, forward strand.
GTAAGGTCTCTTTTATTGTTCTTGATAATTGGTGTTTATTGTTACAAAATAAAAAACACTTGAAAACATAACATGATGAAACCAACACTTGACAATGCCAGTTTTACTTTTATTTGATTAAATACAATCAATCACTTAAAATCTGAATCCTATTGTAGTATGTACTCGACTGACAATCATATAATATTCATGACAAAACTAAACAAAAAGAAGAAACAGCACGTTGAAAAATACGAATGATAATTTTTGTTCAGTATGAACTCTATGGGTATTACACTCGACTATACTTTACACTTTGGGACGTGCACACCCCCGTTAGAATAGAATTAATTAGTATCCGCCAGCCAAGTGCCGCACTTCATTTTGAGCTGATTGAAACGAAGGGAAAATAAATAAAAACTAAAGTACCAACCCAAAAGTTGCGGTTTTAATTTGAAAATTTAATTGAAAACAACTGCGCCAGCAAGGCACTCTGTTGGGCCGATAAACTAGCCGGAAGCCAGCACCCTCAGCCTAACACGCCCCTCCGAACAAGCTACCTACGGGCTAATAAGACAGAAGACGCCAACCCACGGGCTCTAACAGCCGGAAGTAGAAGCGTTATATTCAAATCGGCCACGGAAGTGACACAGGGTGCCAGTTGGCTCAAAATGACACAAGGAGGAAACCACTAACAATCGACGAAGGAATTGTAATACAACTACAACGGACGCTACTAGTCGGAGGCCGGTAAGTGTTGTTAGATAAAACTACAACAACCCTTACCTGCTCAGCAATATGATCTAATAACTTCCAACTTAATTTCGAATTCCTTTAATATACCCAAACAAGTCTTTTGAAGTATGGAGAAATTTTTTAACATTCTGCAAAGGTGATATTAAGTTCGAAGGTGAACATTGCTCGGAGAGGTCCAGTGTTTTTTTTTTTTTTTTTTTTTTTTTTTATTAGACTTCTCTCGGGAGAGGCGAACCTATAGCGCCGAGTGGGCGCCCCGAGATGCCACCAAATAACTGTTGCAGTTCTTTTTGAACAGTTGCAGGTTGTAACGCTCCGGGAACACTCGTGTGGGGAGGGAGTTCCACAGCTTCCACGCTCTGTAACGGAACGAATTCTGATGCAGGGATGTTCGCGCCGTCGGGAGATGAACGGCAAACGGGTGCGATCCGTCGGATTGTCTTGTGGAACGCATATAAGCCGAATTGCTTGGAACAAAACCAGTGACGTTGATCACACTGTTTTACGAAGTTCGATTGAAAAAAATCCACAAATTTCGACGAAAGAGTTTGTGACAGAACTTAACGTCGGCAGTTCAAGAGCATTTCGACACGTAAAAAGATGGATTACACATTAAAGCTCGGTACGTGGTTGCCACAACAATTACCAGAAAAGAGCCAATTTGATTGCATTGCTGCAGCCGCTTCTTGGCTTGGACATTTGGAATAAGAGCCATTTCAGAATCGAATGGTGATTGGGGATGAAGAGCGGATCCTGTACGGCAAACATCACTTCCGACACCTATCGAACATGGATTATTTTTGAGTTAAAAAATACGCAAGGACTCATCTTATATTTAATATTCAGTTAGAATCATTGTCAACAGAAATTACGCCGACATTGCATTATTTTAAGTTCTCCATGTTGCTGGATGTAAAAACCGTCGAAAACCGTAAATTTTTTCCAAGTAAGGCGAAGATCGTGTGATATGAAGGATTCTTGTGAACCTTCCGGACGAACTCCATAAAGTAAAATAGGAAAGTAGCGTCAGAGAATGGATTGGAGAGTAAATATTGATTGGAGAGTGAGTATTGATTGGAGAGTGCGTTGTGATTAGAGAGTGAAGAGAATGAACATTGGCTGGAGACTGAAACTACTTCTGGGAAAACTAACAGTCTCGGAGAAAAAGCCAATAAATGCTGGCCCCGGATACACTTGTTTCCCCTTTTTCCAACGTTGAGTGAAATGATCAAATTTATAGACTGATGAGGAAAAGTGACATTTTGTGATTCGAGTATTCTCATGGTTTCAAGTTAGTTGGGATAAATATTAACCACCCAGCATCAACTCTTGTCTGGTTATAAAGAAATCTTACGAAATGCGTATCATTTTCACAATGACAATCCTCTATGTCTGTTACAACAGTATGCGAACATTTTATTGAATAATTGATCCCACGAAAATCTTCAGCAAACAAAGCTTATCATGATGCTAATGTTGTTCGGGTGTCGAAAAACGTGGCTATGTCACTGATTTCTGAGGCCGCTGTTGAGGAGAAACATTTGACGGCAATTGCAGAAAACGAAGCCGAGCCAACTGAAACGGAAATTTTCATCGTTGCAAGGAGGTACAATTTACGCGGGAAAAGTAGTTGATGTCATGGTGAAATGTTCCTACCGTAAACAGTGCGAGTACTGAAAGCCGAACCTAAACTTCGAGAAATATGAGGCCTGAATGAAATCTTATGCACATGGAGGCAGTGCCGACCACATCGGAAGCGCCGATTTTTTTTTATTACACTTCTCTCGGGAAAGGCGAACCTATAGCGCCGAGTGGGCGCCCCGAGATGTCACAAAAAAAAGGTTGCAGTTCCTTTTGAACAGTTGCAGGTTGTAACGCTCCGGGAACACTCACGCGGGAAGGGAGTTCCACAGCTTCCCAGCTCTGTAATGGAACGAGTTCTGATACAGGGATGTTCGCGCCGTCGGGAGATGAACCTCAAATTGATGCGATCTGTCGGATTGTCTTGTAAAGCGCATATAAATCGAATTGCGCAGAACAATACCACGAATCTCCGAAGAACAGGAGCCGTGATAATATCTGTAAAACAGACAGAGGTCGGCTACACGACCTCAAGCGGATCGCTCGTCTCTGTATGTTCTCAACTAGGTCGAGGGTATGTTTAGGAGACGAGCTTCATCCATGAGAGAAATATTCGAGCGCGGGTCTAATTTGGGATTTATACAAGAGAAGAAGTTGGTCAATAAATGGTCAATCTTTAATCTAATTTTATTTATTATTCAAATGGATTTCCACCAATCAAACTGCTCTAGGGACATTTGTTGCGAATATGACATGCCGTCGCGACGACTTCAACCCGAAAACATGAGGTCAGACCAGATTGAAACAACAATGGCTGAGTTGGTAAGGAGCTTGTGTCTTGCGTTTGATTGTGCAAACGTAGGTTCAACAGACAACTCTTGCTATTGTCCAGTTCGGCACAACTATCCTGGGATAAGTAAAATATAAACATATAATTACTATTGGTGGTTGTCGTATGTGCCTATTAATCTGGTTTCAGATAAACAATTTGCAACTTAATAATATTTGGAGGAGAAATCGCTAATGCAACAATAAAATGTTAAAGTGAATGAATCTGAACAAGATTCCCGGGAAAGCTCTGCTCAGGCCCCAAATTTTGTGTACCATTCCGTAACACAAATATCGTAGCACCTAAAAGAAGGCAAATAAAATAAGAAATAGCACGAGCAAAAAAAGAAAAAATGGACATCAGCGCGATAAGGTAAATAGAAGAATGTGAACGCGAGGAAAACACCACTATAGATGTGAGCGGGGCCTCCAACAAAACATTGTTCAAAAATTGTATAGCCATGAGGGAAAAAGTAGCAAAGATGGGATAGCTGTTCGTCGAACGCTCTCACGTTACAAGGTCATGAAGACTGACTTCGCCGAAAATCTTTCTTTTTACGAGCAGGAACCAATGGCGAGGATAGTAGCGATCAGTACAAGCGGTAAATCTACACGACCAGAGGAATAATTACCGACACAGAACAGACAACCAGTAGGGAGAATAGAAATAAAATCTCGTCAACAAGGGACGAGGTCAAGGAAGGAGAACATAGAAGCCCACACTGAGGCGTGGTCTATAGTGATAAAAAAGGAGTTTAAGGAAAAGAAAATGCAAATGCACCACAGCAACCACAATAAAAACGAGGATGACCAGATGCACTGGTACTTAGAAAGTCCAGATTTGTCGCATAGAATCATACTAAAAAAATATTACGCACACTTGATTTACTAAAGTATAAAGAAAATATTAGCAAGATCAGGAAGACAACTAAGGGGAATCTTCTCTTCCAGCTCAAGCGCAACTTCATACCGCTGATCGCTGCATAAAACGGACAATAGAACTAGCATTAGCAATTGTAGCTACAGTAAAAACCATATCACCGCAAACTATCATCGAGTGTAGTAGCATAGATGAAGTCACCTCAAAAGAGAAGCTCGTGAGCGCCGTAGACGAACAATTCCCAAAAGTGACAATTGCAGAAGTGGTTGTAAGAAAAATCAGGAACTCTCCTGACAGAGTGGGCTAGGTCATATGACGATTAAAGCCGTAGAGAAATACGATGCTTCAAGTGCGTGGAACTTGGTTATATGGCAAGGCGTTGTAAAAGCGACCGATTTGGAATCTGCTTGAGATGGGACCAGAAAGGGTATCTATCAAAAACGTGCTCAGAACCACCAAAATGTCCAATATGTCTAAATAGCTCCAAAAATGCAATAAGCATGCCAGTGGTAGTCTCAGACGCCTTAATGCAGAAAAACGGTAGGGGAATTAGGAGAACGAAGGTTGCCTAAGTGCATCCAAATTAACCTTAATACAAGCTGGGCCGAACAAGACATTCTTGCTTAAACGGCACTAGAATGCAAAGGCGGCATTTTACTAATAAGCGAACCGAATAGAGGTCCCCCCAATGCACATCGGTACATACAAGACGCTACAGATAAAGCTATCTGGCTTATTGTGAGGACGTCAGTGTCATCTCAGAATAGACACCAAAACACGCACAGGATCTTTTTAGGCAAAAATACAAAGAGTATACTATATCGGAGAATTCAAAGACACTATCAACGACCTTGATCAACTATAAGAAGAAAATATCCAGCAATTGTAGTCGGAGATTTTAACGATGGGCTTGCGAGTGGGGAAGCAAATTGACAAATAGAAGGAGAACTGTACTTTTGGATTATTTTGCTGCCCTAGACCTCGATCTACTAAACAGAGGTTATAAAGCCGCATTTAAGAATGGAAGAGACTCGTCAATAATTTACCTTACTTTTGCCACTTGTCAATAAACCTCGAAAGGAGTGTGTCAAGTCATGTACATATATACATACACTTCGCAATCATGCTTCAAACGATAATGAGGCACAATCTGACCCACAGAAATACAAATGCATAGCGTAGGGCATGGAAAACCATTATACTCATTGAAGCCGTGCTGGACTTCTTGAGGAAGAATTTTCAAGTATCACGAGGTTCAAGAACTAGCAGCTTAACTGATGGCTAGCCTCACAGGTGTGAACGGTGCTGCTATGCCAAGAAGGGCACAAACACGAACGTGGACAATAAGGGTGAAATGAGAAAATGTCTGAGTTTCGGGATGAATGCTTTAAAATGCGTCGGAAAACATAGCATAAGAAGGGCCAATCATATACGCTCCACAATGAATTTAGAGTAGCTAGAAAGCAGCTGAAGAAAGGAGTGAAATGAAGAAGTCCAAAATAACGCTTGGGGCGGTGCGCACCTCAAGGCATATAAATGCACTACACCCAAAAGCCCCGAACCCATGCACACCCTTAAGACCAATCTATTCCCGAACGATGTAAATCTTCGTGTTCGAAATATAAGGTTGGCAACTACGTAATTGCCGATTATTTTTAGATAAATAAAACACATTTTTTTAAATACAACGAATAAACTTTAATCAATGTTATATTTTCCATTTTGTTCGATGACCTTTTGCCATCTTTCTGGCAACTTCATAATTCCACGTTCGTAGAACTTCTGATCTTTATCGGCAAAAAAACTGAATAAAGTGCGATGTCATCATCATTGAAAGTATTACCATCCGAAGAGCTTTGCAAATATCGAATAAATGGTAATCTGATGGAGCAAGGTCAGGTCTATATGGTGGATGTAACATCGATTCCAATGATATAATGACGAAACAGCAAACTGCGGTGGAGTTGGTAATCACAGAGGAAACGAAAACAACCCCCGGAAGGATCAAAGTATCAAAAACTCCGAGTCTGTGTGACATACCAAACGGGACACTGAAATATTCAGCACAAATGTCTAAGAGAAGAAACTTTTCCAAAATGCTGGAACGAACAGCGGCGAGTCCTGACACCAAAGAGTAAAAAACCTTCCTAAAAGCTATCATCGTATCGTCCCATTTGCTTGCTGAGCACAGCTGGAAAGGTATTGGAGACCGTCGTCCTCTCTGGACTGGGACAATACACAGAGTGTAGAGGAGGACTCTCGCAAATGTTGTATGGTTTCGAAGGAAAAAGGAGTACGATGAATGTGGTGAATCGCCTGTGGAGCGCTGACGGGAGACGGATGATGTGTGACACGAAGCAGTACTGCGCAGTTATCACGTTGGACGTTTAGAACCCATTGAACTCGGCCAGTTGGAGCCACATAATGAACGCGGTATATCAACTAGGAAGAGCAGACTCCTTAAGAGCGAGGTCTCATACTTCATGGATTACGGTGTTAAAATATGAAAGCCCAAGAAATCACTATATAAAGAGAGGAGTACCACAGTATCCAATCTTCGGCCACTCTTATATAATGTGATGTATGACGGCCCATAAAATATAAATAGACTGCCAGGAGTGGGAATCGTAGGCTATGCCGACGATATAGCAATAATCACAACAGCAAAAACGCTACAAGAAACCTGCGAGAAATTGAACCATTTAATAAAAACTCGCTCACAGATACTACTCTGGAACTATCAGAGAGCAAAACAGAAGTGGTACCGATGCCCAGCCGCAGAAAGCTAGGAAAAATTAGCCACGTCTTGGTGGGCACCTAATCGAATCCAGCCCCATCATAAAACATCCTGGAATTATGATCGCCGCATAAGTTTTAAACACCGCATGCGCTACGCGGAAAAAAAGGCAGCGACAATACACGCAGCACTGGAGAATTGAGTTGGATGGGGCCAAAACATCGGGCAGAATGCTCTAAGTTCCTGTGAGCAGATCAATCCTTCTATATCATCATCATCATCATCATCGGCACTACAACCGGGAACCGGTCTTGACCTTATTTAGAAGGTCCTGAGGCTTGTTAAATTTTCCATTATGATTTGTTTTTTCCTGGCAAGGTCATTAGTCTTGCGCCAGAGGCTCCCCGACGGCGAATCGAACCCCGGTCTCCCACGTGACAGGCGGGTATACTAACCACTATACTATCGAGGAACAATCCTTCTATATACAGCTCCCGTATAGGCTAGAGCAACCGTTTACGGTTCACACACCAAGCCCATGGAAGTTATTCACAGAAGAGAAAACCTGAGAATCTGTAGGGCCTACAGAATGGTGTCCACCAAAGTGCTAACTACAAGTCTCATTACCATAGAAATGGAAGCAACATCCACGGTGGAGATGTACAAGTTACGTCAACTCAATGCACAACGCTTCAGTGCCCACAAAGCCGAACTCACGACTATCAGCAGGCGGAGTCTGATGAAACCGAACATAATATGAAATGCTATATTGATAAATGATACCGAACGTAAATTTGCTTTCTGAGTCCAGTTGGTAAGGTACTGGAGACATCCTCTCAAGACAGGAGCAATACACGGAGCGATTTTGTTTACGACAGGAAATTAAGGGGCACGGCAAAAACGGAGATCGCATTGTGTGATTCCATATAGTAGATTCGAATAAAATAACCAGGACGTTTTGGCGCCATGATGGGCATACGAGATAACGTACGGTAATTTTGTCTCATCGAAAAAGATTTTTTTGCAATACTTTTAAACTAGGTGAGTTCCTTGTCCCTGTTCAATCCAAGTTGACATACAGTCTCCACGTGACACCCCTGGATAGCTACTGTGGCACCCCCCAGGTAGTGAACCAATGCATGCAGTGACCTTGCCCGTAAAAACAAATTGTTATGGAAAATTTAACAAGCCTCGGATATGGACCGGATACACGACGACGACCACGGAAACGAAAACGGTTAAACGATTTAAGAATTTTCTCATGGAACATCGCGTGCGAGACAACTTTAAGAGCATAAGCCGCATAAACGTTCACGTACCTACAGAGGAGTCTCCTGACGACAAAAAGGGAGAATACTACGAGGACGTCGAACGGGCCCTCAATGCCTGCCCAACATACGATGTGAAAATCATTCTTGGTGATTTGAATGCGAAAATAAGTCGGGAGCCGGTTTTCAGGCACTACCCAGGTTCCCATAGTTTGCATGAGAACACTAATGACAATGGACTACGAGTTATAGAACTGGTAGCATCAAAGAACTTGGTCGTTGCGAGTACCAGGTTTCCGCGTAAAGATACCCACAAAGCCACCTGGGTATCACCTAATGGAGCCACTCGCAACCAAATTGACCACGTGTTGATAGATCGCCGTAACTTCTCGAGCCTGATGACGGTACGAACGTACGGAGGTGACCAACGTCGACTCGAATCACCATCTTGTTGGTATAGTTTTCCGAGCGCGGATTGCCTTACGGAGACGTATTGCATTCACGGATCAGGTTCGAATCAACACGGGTGCCTTACGCAATGAGAATATCAGTACCACCTTTGGTCATGCGTTAAGACTCGCCCTCGAAGAGCTCGACGGAGGGAGAGTAAGTCCTGCGGTCAGAATTCCGGGCGTAGAAGAGAAATGGACACTTAAGAATACTGTCACTAGCACTGCCAACTCCATCTTAGGCAGTCGTCGTAGAGATCGGAGCGACTGGTTTGATGATGAGTGCAAACTAGCGGCTGAATGTAAGAATGTTGCATACCGGGCAATGCAGCAGTCTCATAGGACGCGGGTACGAGAGGAGAAATACAAAGAGCTCAGGAGAACTGAAAAAAGAGTTTACAGACAAAAAAAAATGTCTGGGAAAAAAACCTTGTCTGTGAAATAGAGAAAAGTAAAGAGCGAGGTCCGCACCAGGCGCGGAAGTTCTACCAAATAATCCGCAGTATGACGCGGTACACACCACACTACTCGTACTGCAAGGATAAAGAGGGTAATCTGACCACCGATCCTGAAGGCATTCTGGAGCAATTGAAAGTGCACTTCAATCAATTGCTAAATGGTCAGCTCACAGAAGAGTTGGAGGCTCCACCAATGCAAGATCAAGACCAAATGCTGCCGCCGCCAAGCATTGAGGAAACAGTAAAAGCCATAAGACAGCTCAAATCAAATAAAGCCCCCGGAGCTGATTGCATACCAACTGAGCTGATCAAACAAGGAGGGACAGCGTTACATCACGCCCCATACATAAGGGAGATATCACAGTGTGCAGCAACTATAGGGGTATAACATTGCTGAGTACCGCCTATAAGATACTCTCCACTATCCTACAAGATCGGATAGCCCCATACGCTTAAGTCATCATTGGTCAATATCAGTGTGGCTTCATCCCAGGCAAATCAGCGATTGATCAGATATTCACGCTTAGGCAGGCGATGGAAAAATGTCAGGAATTTAAGATTCCATTACATCATCTATTTATAGACTTTAAGGCCGCCTACGACAGCATAGCCAGGGTAGAACTAGAACTAGTTTGGCATTCCAAACAAATTGATACGACTTTGTAGGTTGACCATGACCAACGTAACTAGTCAAGTGAAAATAGCAAGATTGCTGCACAAACCAATAAACATCTTTAATGGACTCCGAGAAGGGGACGGTCTGGCCTGCCTCCTCTTCAACCTGGTGTTGGAGAAAGCAATCCGTGAGTCTGGCGTTACAACTGGGGGGACAATTATCACCAAGTCCAGGCAGATACTTGCCTACGTAGATGACATTGTAATCATCGGTAGCTCCGATTCGGCTGTACAGTACTCCTTCACTCAGATCGAACAGGCGGGACAAAAACGGACTGCACATTAATGAGGGGAAAACTAAGTACATGGTGGCAACTTCTGCGAAGAGAAGACCTAACGTTCGTCAAACTATCACGATAGCGTGACACGAACTTGAAATAGTGCAATCCTTTAACCACCTTGGGTCAATAGTATCAGCCGATAACAATATGGAAGAAGAAATACGTGAACGGCTGATCAAATCCAACAAAACCTACTATGGTCTATCAAGGCTCTTTAAATCCCGAAATTTATTCAGAACATCCAAGCTGCTACTGTACAAGACCATGGCCTTACCCGTACTCATGTATAGATCCGAGACCTGGGTGCTCAACAAAAGGCACCCTGAACTCTTAACCGCGTTCGAGAGGAAGGCCTTAAGCAGAATTATTGTGTTATTATTGTATGTGAGGGAGGACGATTCCGAAGACGCTACAACCATGAGTTGTACGGGATCTACCTTGAAGCTAATGTTGTAAGAAAAATCAAGCCCGGTATACTCCGGTGGGCGGGACACCCAGCTCGAATGAGCGAAGAGAAAAGTCCTTTGTAGCAAGATGTATGGAAGGAGACAGCGCGGCAGACCTTGTCTGCGATGGAGGGATTGCCAAACTGGATGACATCGGCTCGAAATCGGGACCGGTGGAGGGATTTGTTAATTAAGGTCAAGACCGGATCCCGGTTGTAGTGCCGATGATGATGATGAGTACATTCGTCCGATCAGGCATCAGGAGTTTCTCGTGAATGTTCCATGGATGTTATAGTTGTGTCAGAGTGACTTGGGATACTCGTTAAGGTCATCTGAAAGCTACTAGGTGAATTAAGCCAAATGTCTTCTACAATGTCTGAATTAGAAAAACGAATTAAATAATATATATACGTATATTGTGACACTTGAAGAAATCGAAAAAAATGCTCCTCTTCCAGACAAAAAGAAATTAATAAAAGACTGCATTCCGACAACGCTAGTTGACACACAGCCAACAAACTGCTGAAATCTAAACTGCTATCACGTAATATAAAGCTCCGTGTTTATAGAGCCATAATCATGCCGATTGTTCTATACGGATCCGAAACATGGGCTCTCACAAAACGGGAAGAAAACAAATTCCGCGTATTCGAGAATAAAGTTTTAAGGGGTATCTTTGGAGGTAAATATGACGAGGAGGCAGGGTAATGGAGGAAACTCCATAACCACGAATTGGAAGAACTTTGCCGCAAACATACAATAGTGAGAGTAATCAAGTCGCGAAGGCTAAGATGGGTCGGACATGTGGCGCGAATGGGCAACGATAGTACTCTGCGTAGAATTCTTGACGGTAGACCAACGGGAAAGCGACCGGTAGGGCGACCGCGACAGAGATGGGAGGACAATGTAAGGTTTGACCTTGAGGAGATCGGATCGGATGGTCAAGCTTGGGAGGAGAGTGCACAGGACGGGGAAAAATGGCGCAGCCGAGTCAGTGAGGTCATGAACTTCCGGTTCCTATAGACTTATAAATGGCGCAAGGCTAATGGCCTTGTGGCGTTTCTAACAGATACACACTCAGTATACAAGCAAATAGTGAACAACATCGAAAGGAAATTCGAATAATTAAAGCATCAGAGCCGAATACCATGGCGATAACATAACAATTCCACAGCAGTTGAGTGTACTTGAGTTTAGAAATCGAATTCGTACACGCGGCCAGTAGCCTGGTGCTTCATTGCTTCGCTTCTCAACCGTTTCATCGTGTGTTCAATTCACCTTCTTCACTATCCTTGCTTAAAGCAATAATCCCGACCGTGATCTGTACACACAGCACACACTTTCCCATAGTTAAAACAGTACTACCACGATCACGACTTCCGCATAGACGTTCTCTCGCTCGCTCATTCCTCGCTCCGTCGTTCGCACACGAAGTTGATCGTAACAAAGTTACTGAGGAGGGAGTAGTGTGGCGTTTCTAATAGATACACACACAGAATGCAAGCAAATAGTGAAGAACGCCGAAAGGAAATTCAAATAAGCAAAGCATCAGAGCCGTATAACATAACGATAACATAACAATTCCACATTAGTTGAATGTACTTGAGTTTAGAAATCGAATTCGAACACGCGGCAGTGGCCTGATGCCTTGAGCTTTGGTTCTATCTTTTCGTGATTCTAACTGTGATATCGTCGGTTCGAATCACACGCTCTTCACTATCGTCGCAAACGCTATAACCTTGCCCGGAAAATCAATTTATTATGGACAATTTAAGAGGTCTCGGATATGGACCGGATACCGGTGGAGAGACTTGCTAAATAAGGCTAACACCGGATCCCGGTTGTAGTGCCGATGATGATGATGATGATGATGATAGACTAATAAATAGTAGTAATAGACTAATAAATAGTAGTAATATCCAGACAATACCAGAGGTATGTATGCCGGCATAAATTCAATTAGAAATCGCCACCGAAGGAGAGCCAAAATAATCCGAGACACAAACGGCTGTCTGGTGACAGAAACAAACAATATCGTGACAACACGGAAGCAGTACTTTGAAAACCTGCTCAATGCGCGTACCCATCAACCACAAACAAACGCACCAGACGTACATACAGCCGAGCCTCTGACCCCAGAGCCCTCTTACGACGAACTTGTAGACGCGATAAACCGATTGAAAAACAACAAGGCTCCCGGAGTCGACTGCATACCGGCAGAGCTTGTGAAGCATGGAAGAGAGGCAACCGCTCGAAAGATCCACCAACTGATTAAAACAATATGGGATAAGGAACTCATTCCGGAAGAATGGAAAACCTCAATAGTCGTCCCCATTTTCAAAAAAGGTGACAGATCTGACTGCATATAAAATACTAACAAATGTCATACTGGCGAGAATCACACCGTACGTAGAAGACATATTGGGAGACTACCAATGCGGATTCCGTAGGAATCGGTCAACAAGCGACCAAATGTTCACAATAGGGCAAGTGCTGGAGAAGAAGTGGGAATACGGAGAGACGGTTCACCAACTGTTCGTTGACTTCAAAAAAGCCGACGACTCAGTCGCAAGGCAAAGACTCTACCATATTGTAGTTGACCTGGGAATCGCGAAATAATATGCTGTCCTCATTCAAATCTGCATGAACGAAAACAAAGGGCTAGTTAGAATAGAACCATTTGAAATCCGGGACGGACTAAAACAGGGCGATGGCCTCTCACAATGTTTCTTTAACCTTGTCCTCGAGTATGTCATCAGAAAGGTACACGATAACAACATGGCCGGATCATCTCTGAACGGGGTCACACAAGTGCTCGCATATGCGGATCTAGAAACTGTAAGTAAAAACAGTGAAATCATCATGCAAGCGGCAGAAGAGGTGGGCCTAGAAATAAATGAAGACAAAACGAAATACATGATTATGGCGAGAGCAGGTGGACCTCAGAGAACACACATAAACATCAGGGGCAAGATATTTGCAAATGTCAAAGAATTTAAATACCTGGGAACAATACTGACGACTAGTAACGAAATGTCGAAGGAAATTAACACCTTCTAATACACAAGAAATTCCAATTTTCCGAAATTAGATTCACCAATATAAATAATATTGAGTACAATACTGACGACCAGTAACGAAATGTCGAAGGAAATTAACACCTTCTAATACACAAGAAATTCCAATTTTCCGAAATTAGATTCACCAATATAAATAATATTGAGTACACGGCAATTAAAATCTTTTGCAAAAGAAACAAAGTGCTTGTACTGTCGTCCGTATACATTCACCCTTCTCGGGAGCCAAACTTCCCTAGTTCCGACATCACTGAGATAATCCAACAGTCTCTACCTGCACCTTTCATAATAGGGGGAGACTGGAATGCTCGGCATACTTCATTTAACGACCCTAAGTGCAATAAATACGGTTGCCAACTTCTAGCACTCCTTCAACTCCATCTATATATCTATGCGGACTGTCCATTACAGCCAACACGTATCTCCAATACTACTAAATCAACAATAGATTTTTTCCTAAAATCTGTAGACGTCTACTCACCTAACCTCCCTACAGTATCCTTCGAATTCCCTTCCGATCATGGGTCCGTCCACGCCACTGTCCAAATCCCAGCCCTCGAACCATGTTACTCATTCAATCCGATCCCGAATTTCTCCAGGACAAACTGGAAAAGAGTCAATATGGACATTGTTGCCAGTTTTACAGACTATACTTTGCCAGAGACTTCAAATCTACTCCCTGCTGAAATTGATCAAGCAGCCTTAAGAATAGAGCAAATACATAAAAATTCCCTCTTCAGCCACACACCTACATCCATCCCTCATAATCACCTAGGAAAACCTTTACCCAACATCCTTACAAAACGGTTACGCGTAAAAAACAGCATAGATGAAAACTACATAGCAGTTACTCCCCTTTTATTAAAAATCAAATCCAACACTTGACTACCCTGATAAATGGACAACTAAAACAATTTGCCGACCAGGCTTACACGTCTATACCTAAAAATATTTAACCCAGTCGTGATTTATTCAAAAATATGAACAGACCAACGGGTCGAAAATATAAACCCCGAATCAATTATATTATCAACCCTACGAACAATCACCCAGTCCAATCAGATATTGGCAAAATCCATCAACAAAACGACTCCCTCTCAGTCTCCAATTTTCAAGATACTGTAAACGACTACATCTCACGCACAATGAACCCATCCTTCACCCCTTTCATCGCGGAATTCAACGAAACAAACAAAGCATCTCATCCTCTGGATAATGCGACCTCCCTAACAGCAGGCGAATTATCTGAATTTATAACTTCACGCAACAACAAGAAGTCGACAGGCTTAGATGGAATTCCAAACCTTCTTTACAAAAGACTTCTCCCGTCAAATCTAGTCCCTATTCTCGTTCTTCTCAACCACATAATTAACGCATCACATTTCCCAGATAACTGGAAAACAACGGTTATAGTCCCTACCAATAAGTCCAGTCCTTCCAACAACCCCAGCAACTATCGTCCGATATCGTTATTAAGCACATTAAACAAGATACTGGAATGCAAGATATATCGAAATCTCCTTTCATTTGCTAATGACAACGCTATTATCCCAAATTCCCAGTTTGGCTTTCGCTCACAACACTCCACCTGTCACGCTCTGTTAAAACTAACGCACGATGTCACAACTAATCTTCAAAACCAAGGCCCGACGGTCTGTATCTCTCTCGACATATCTTAAGCATTCGACTGTGTTTGGATCTCAGGAATGCTTTACAAGCTGCACTACATATTTGGATTAAACACCCACACCATCAAACTTCTCACTTCCTACCTCTCTGGTAGAAAATTCATGGTCAAAAAAAATCTCCCAATCGTATAATATAACCGCAGGGGTTCCGCAGGGTTCAATCCTTGGACCACTATTATACCTCCTCTATACTTCAGACATACCGCAGCCTCAATTACCCAATACGGTAATGTTGAATTACGCTGATGACACCATAGTCTACTCCAGCAGCAAGTTTGTAAAAGAAGCAAGAAACCGCATTAATAACTTCCTCCCAGATCTATCAACATACTTCAATAAATGGAAAATTCGCCTAAATTCTGATAAAACCCAACTTATAGGGTTTAAGGGTAAAAATGAGCACTGCACAAACAACACAAGGCGCACCCACAACCAAATTAGACTCAAACTAAATAACACCCAAATAAAACCTTCTAAAACTTTAAAATATCTGAGAGTAACCTTTTCCAATGACCTTTCATTCTCCACCCACATTAAAAATAGTTTACGTAAAGCCACAATACAACTGAATCTCTGTAGAAGAGTGATGTGGAAACCCAACGGTCTCTCTCACATAGTTAAACTGCTCATCTATAAACAAATAATCAGACCCACACTCACATATGCGTGTCCACTGTGGTATCATATAACACCAGCCCAAATGGAGAAGCTACGTAATTTCGAAAGGAAAGACTTCAGGCTGGTCACTGACCTCAACCGACAACCCAACTCTTACAAATATTACAATAGCAGCTTGCTATCATCATCATCATCATCGGCACTACAACCGGGATCCGGTCTTGGCCTTATTTAGCAAGTCCTGAGGCTTGTTAAATTTTGCAACATGATTTTTTTTTTCGTGCAAGGTCAACAGCTTGCTATACAATGCCGCTAATATTGACCGTCTCGATAGACGCTTCTTAGAGCTGTCTATCAAATTTATTGAAAACCTCGCAAATGATTCCAACCCCATAATACCTTCACTACTACCAACTCCTCTAGATAACAGGGCTCACAATTTCTCTGAATTGTCTCCACACCAGAAGTCTCTTCACCTCTGGAAAATTGGTTAATGACTCCAACGAGGTAGTGTACCATAGCACCGAGCTGGCACCCAATCAGTTCAAATACTGTAACACACAACCATTCTCCAACATTCTGCGTTTTAACGAACAACCGGAAAGTGTTACCGCACCCGAGACCACTAACTGACCATATCCCACGCAAACCTACTTCCTTAACCATCAATCCCTATGTTCCCCAATTCACATTACATAATTAACTTATTATAATATAATATAAGTTAAGTATTCATCATCATCATCGGCACTACAATCGGGATCCGGTCTTGGCCTTATTTAACAAGTCTGAGGCTTGTTAAATTTTCCATAATAATTTGTTTTTCCGGGCAAGGTTATTAGCCTTGCGCCAATAAATTAAGTATTAGATTAGATTAAATTTAAAAAAAAATAAAAATCTTGGTTATCTCGCCTTTTCCAGGAAAACTGTTAATATTAAAACCTATAGCACTCGAATAGTTATTCACACATTCAGTTATGTTTGAAAAATGTGTAATGTATGCATGTAAACAATTGTATCACTAGAATTATAAGTTAGCTGTAATACTTAATGTAAACATTGATAATTGGTCAAATAAACACAGTATGTTAAAAAAAAAAAAAAAAATCACCCAACCAACATGGTTTCCTTACAGGTAGGTCGACCACCAATTTAGTTGGATTCTCATCCCACACTGTCTTACAGAATAGCAGCGAAGTAGATGTAATCACAACCGATTTCCGTAAAGCCTTCGACAAAATCTGCCACAATCGCATCCTCTTTAAGCTATCCTCCCTTGAATTCGAACCCCTACTGATTAAGTGGATTTCTTCCTATTTTAACAATTGAACCTACCTTGTCAGACTTAGATCCACTCTCTCCACTTCTTTTCTTCCCAGGGCAGGGGCTCCCCAGGGCAGTCGTCCTGGACCCCTCCTATTCATTCTTACTATTAATGATATAGACTCCAGTATCAAGCACTCCTCCATCTCTTTATACCCGTCGACATTGTACTCTTCAAGATCCGCTCTCCTCTCGACTCCTCACTTCTCCAAATGGGTCTCGACGGCTTTTCAAGTTGGTGCGAAAATAACTGCTTCGAACTGAATATTGCCAAATGTCATTCAATCACCTTCTCCCGTGGGCGCTCCTCTTCCTCGCGGCGTTCGTATTTCTTACTGAACCTACAGATACCACTTGTACAATCGATAGGGAGCTTAACTTCATCCCACATATTGATGACAATATCCTCAAGGCCAACTCTGCCCTTGGTTTTGTGAAAGCCTTTTTTGAAAGAAATCTCTAATCCCTACGTTTCCCGATCGCTCTATATAGCCTTTGTCCGTCCCTTTCTTGAATATGCCAGTCAGGTCTGGTCTCCTCACTACTCATCTCATATTCGCAGGATCGAAAGCATGCAACGTCGTTTTGTGCGTTTTGCCCTCAGAGGATTGAATCGGGAAAATCCTCTGATTCTACCCCCATACACAAGCCATCTCCTCCTCGCCCTTCCCCGACCTATCACTCATACTATTGTCTATCCATCTTTGTTTCGTTCCCCCTCTCCGTTTCTAAGTTAGTTAATCCCTAGCGGTAAAAAAGGTGGAAGCAGAGTTGTTCACCTACTAGAAATATAAGGAACAAGTCAGTTTAAGAATCCTGTGCTCTGTGAGTAGGGCGTTAGAGTATACTCACAATTAGGCCGGCTTGTCGTAAAAGGCGACTAAGGGCCGAGTGGTAGGTGGGTTCCCAACGCGGGTCACGCTACACGTTCCGCTATATGGTTGGGTGACATTATTGATAATTTTCCAGACGTTCGACTATCCGCCCGGACTGAACATAAGACATGATGGTATCTTCTGAAATAAAGGAAATTAACGAAAGACTACACTCCGGCAACGCTAGTTGACATTCATTCAGTAAACTGCTGAAATCCAAACTGCTATCACGGAATATAAAGCTCCGTGTCTATAGAACCATAATCATGCCGATTGTTCTATACGGATGCGAAACATGGGCTCTCACAAAACGGGAAGAAAACAAATTCCGCGTGTTCGAGAATGAAGTTTTGAATGGCATCTTTGGAGGTAAATATGACGAGGAGGCAGGACAATGGAGGAAACTCCACAACCACAAATTGGAAGAGATATACCGCAAACCTACAATAGTGAGAGTAATCAAGTCGCGAAGATTAAGATGGGCCGGATACGTGGCGCGAATGGGCAACGATAGGACCGCGCATAGAATTCTTGACGGTAGACCTGTGGGGGTTCTTTAAAGCTACGCAAAGAACCACCCACAATTCCAACCCCACCTCCCTTTGCCAACCCGCAGTTACCTGCAAACATTCACCCCCAAAAACATCATTTCATGCATTTAATGCATCATCACTATCTCTGAAAAGAATTCTTTACAGGCATAGGCATCATAATAAAAATTAGGAAGCCTTATCGGCGCCCCGGCAACCTTTTGTCCAACCGACAAAAGCAGTTTTCGCATCTCGCGTCTAGCGGCCAAAAACCGAATTCTCCAGCGTGTAAATATACACACAAAGAATTCAATCCTTGCCGCCAGCCTAGATTCCGTGCACAATCACCATTGTGTACCTAAATTCCTCTCAGCATCGGTTTTCCTAATTGCATGCAGACTAGGACCGTGCATAGAATTCTTGACGGTAAGCCAACGGGAAAGAGACCGACAGGGCGGCCGCGACGGAGATGGGAGGACAGTGTTAGGTCGGACCTCGAGGAGATCGGATCGGATGGTCGAGCGTGGAAGGAGAGCGCACGGGACAGGGAACAGTGGCGGAGTCGAGTCGGTGAGGTCATGAAGTTTCGGGTTCCTACAGGCCAATATATAGTACAGTAGTAATAGTATCCAGACAATACACCAGATCATATTCCGTTATCACGGTAGCCAAAATTAAGGAAATAAACATAGAATGACTTCTTCGCGCAATTTATTCGCTAGATTGATAGCAATATCATAGATTTCCGTCTCCAAATTTCAATAAATGTTTTAGTGTAAACAATGAATCAGCCGAAGTACATACTCATAGTTATTGGCTACTTTAAGGAGCTCAATGATTCTTGTAGAGCTTCGAAGTTATTGACCATCGCTGGAAGAAAGTATCGACCCGACCGTAAAGGAATCTAGTTGAGTAATAAAGGAGTTTTGTGTCATTGCAGTTAAATCAGGTCCTTCTAGCACAATCTTCCTATATGGTGAAATGTGAAGGCAGTTCATTTTATTCCGATTCAAATAGCTATCGTGAAACTACCTTACAAGGCTTCCTATAAAAGCTCATAATTTTTGTTCACTAACTAACCAGATAAAGTAAAATTAAGGAGACTCCCGGACGTCCAGTACCAGGCAATCAT
This sequence comes from Microdon myrmicae, assembly GCA_963931805.1. Classification (NCBI taxonomy): domain Eukaryota; kingdom Metazoa; phylum Arthropoda; class Insecta; order Diptera; family Syrphidae; genus Microdon; species Microdon myrmicae. Next base: position 26,892,941 of record OZ007500.1, read on the forward strand.
CTTTTACGTCTTTGCAATTTTATTCCAACATTCTACGTAAATCCTTTTTAGAGCATAAACTATTAAACAAGAGAAGTAGTTAAATTTTGTGCTAATCATGTCATCTATAAAATTATTTCATTATAAAATGCTGGATAAGACGCAATTAAATTCGGCTTTTAAATCGTTTTTAATTTGACACACCTAGGAAAATTATTCCAGCATACATACATAATAATCCTAAAATCGATAAATTCCCCTCTCCCCTATTGAATAAATTCAATAAAGATATATATATAATATTTCTCAGTGTATCCACATGATATAGCGCAGCTTCTCTCCTTAATACAATGAGAACCGAATTCGGTGTTTCTGTCACACCTTCTGTTTATGGAGCGAATAACAGTAAATTTCTGCAAAGTTGCAGCAACTAAATCGCTCCGCAGAGATGCGAGGCAATAGAGACTCGTTCAAACTTAGATAGATACAGTTCCATAGCGCATGTCTCCTTGCGCCAATGCTCCTTTTCAAGGTGGATCATTAACACAGTTTGTCTGAAGCAACAGTCGGGTAGAGTTCGGCTTCACGTATTCAGTAAGAAGTATCCCAGAAGTATAAAACCCAAACAGTGTTTTTTTTTCCTCCTTATAACCAGTGGAAAAATATCAACTAGTAAAGTATAAACAACAGACTGGCGGCTGCGCACAAACGTCTGTCCGGTTTTTTAATAGCGGAGAAAATTTTCGGAACAAAAGTGCAGATATGTATACGCCACTGCCGTCCATTTGGTGATCAGTTTTAAAAGGGACATAGTCACCTGTGGAAGCTAATTGTAGACAGTTCCGATTAGCGGCTGGTAAAAAGTGCAATTAAACTTAACGTGAACTTGAATGTGCATAAGACTTTTTAAAGTGTGTATTTTCCAATTCTGGAAATTAACAAATTTCCCATAAAATTGTAAGTATGTAAAGATATTCAATTTCATAATTTTATTTCTGTTTCGTATTGCTTCGATTATTATTCTATGCGTACCTAATTTTTCATTGAAAGTAATAGTAAGAAAAAAACGAGGTATATATATATACATATAAAAATAGATGTATTTTTTGTATATATACTTTTTTTTTGTATAATAAATAAAAAATATATGTATGAAAAAATTTCATATAGTGACTAAAACACATGTATTTTTCGTTTTTCCTGTAATAAATAAAAAACTATGAAACTATGAAAATTGCATTAAAACGAAATATATATGTACATATATATCCTTTCCCTTTTCCTGTAATAAAAAGAAACTATGTGTATGAAAAAATATCATATAGGGATTAATACGCAATATATATATATACATATGTATATATGCAGCGCGGCATTTCATTTATATATAACGTTTTCCCATCATACATATATAATTTCTTTTCACTTTGGAAAAGTATATATATATATAGATACTTACTATGTATATAAATATAATCATTCATGTATTCCTAAAATTAATATGTACCAGTAAATAGAAATAAATAAAAAGATGAACATATATATATATATATATATATATATATATATATATATATATATATATATATATATATATATATATATATACATATATATATACATATACATATACATATATATATATACATTTATTTATTTATTTGTGTATAATAGTTGCGTTTAATCATTCTTAATCCATAACAAATATTTATATACGAGTTTCGTTAACATTAAAGACGCATTTATTAATGGATAACAATATAAATGACCCACACAAATTGTATGCAAATTGTCTACCTACATACGGAGCAGGTAAGTGCCCATAAACCAGTGCATCTCAATATATTCTTCAACAAGAGTAATATGGCTCTGTACGTCGTTTCGCATTTCTGAAGAGTACACACACATACTAAATTATTGCGCCCTCATCGTTTGTTGGAAGAGAACACAATCCGACTTCATTTGTCCACTTAAAAATATGCGTTTGCGTGCATTAATGCATTTAATGTGTCTGAGGAGCACAAAGCACATAAAATTCGAATCGTAAAGGCTTATTGTTAAGTGGAAAATTTAGTGTGACCGTTGTAAGAAAAGAAGGTAAGTACACATTTGAGTGTCATTATATTTTAATTCATTGTTCAGTTTATTTCTTGGTCCATAGCACTAAATATGGTAATTTGACGAGGTAATAAATCATGAAATACACTCGTGTATTGTAATTCCGCGGAAAGTACGTGTGTATCAGCAGAGATGCATCATCAGAGGTGCATCCTTCCATCTCACACCGTGTATGAGTAGCAATAATCCTCAGTCATTCGCTAGCCATGTTTGGTTTTCTTTTTGTTTTTTGTTTGTGGTAATAAATAATGACATATGTAATTGCGCGTTTTACTATTTCGCTTCGTTTTGAACAATAAAAGGGCACATTGCCATCTCACACCTCGTAAAAGTTGCAACAAACATTTGATAGCCTCTTTTCTTTCTCTTGTTGTTTTTTCTTCTTTCAATAATACATATTTAAATGTGTAATTGCGCAAAAAATACGTGCCTACTACGACTCGGTTTGATCATGATCACTCTCCTGAACTCACCCTGTATGTTCTGGATTCCAACGTCCAACGGAAAACTACCCGATAAGTGCAGGCTCCGCGAAATGTTCGAGAGAAATCCTTTGCCGTTTTTTCGGAGCTTAACTAATAGACCCTGTTGAGAAAAGTGAAACCGATGGTCGGTTGGCAGCTACTTCATCATAGGTGCCGCGATATGGTTGGCAGAAATCTTTAATTATCTCCTAGATTGTACGGATGACCCGATCTAAAGTTGGGAAAATGGTATGATAGTATCATTTAAGATAAATACCCCGCATGGTATGGGGAAACACTAATTTAATAAAAAACTAAATAGCAAACAATGCGTCTCTTCAGAATCGGGTTTGTTCTCGAAAAACTTTTAACAGCATTTGTAATATTAGAGGATTCGGTTTCAGTAATACATCAAACTTTCGAAGATATTTCACACACCAAAGACTCATCAAGACTCAACCCACCATTTTAGGACTCAAATCAACCACCCAGCTTCTTAGGTTATTATTTTTGGCGAATTAATATACACAGCTCATCCAAACCAAGATGTAATTTCTTTCGTGTGTTTGCCTACATTTTTAACCACAAATCAGCAATCATTGCAACAGGTGAAGCTTAGATAATAAGGGACATGCCTTTAAATTGGTAACGGTTCTTTGTAATACCAGGGGCTTAATTCAAGTGTACCGGTATGAAGTGAACGTTTTTTTTTAAGTAAACATTTTTTTTAAAAAGTAAAACATTTTATCCGAAGTATGGGCCATTGCTTTCTACACATTTCGATCACCTTTCTGGCAATTTGTGGATACCACGCCAATAAAACCGGTCGTCTTTTGAGGCAAACCATTCGGGGACCCAATTTTCGACTTCTTAGTAGGAGTTGAAATGCTGCTCAGCCAATCCGTGTCCCATCGATGAAAACAAATGGTAGTCGGAAGGAGCCAAGTCTGGTGAATACGGCGGGTGGGGTAACACTTCCCAGCCGAAAACTTTTATTGTTTCTTTGACGGGTTTTTCTGTATGACTCGGTGCAGTATCATGCAACAAAATTACCTTTCCGTGTCTTGTGGCCCAATCTGGTCGTTTTACGATCAATACATGGTTCAAATTGATCATTTGTTTTCGGTAGCGTTGCGCATCAACAGTGTCCCCAGGTTTTAGATGTTCATGATACACCACCCCCCTTCTGGTCCCGCCAAACACAGAGCATTGTCTTTTTTCCGAACCGATCAGACTTTGCAGTCGATGTTGATGCTTCTCCTGGATGTACCCATGATTTTTTGCGTTTAGGATTTTTAAATAAATCCATTTTTCATCACCAATCACAATTCGATGCAATACTGACTTCCTTTCGTGTTGTAGAAGCAACGTTTCACATGTGGTGTTTCGCTTTTCCATCTGCCTGTCACTTAATTCATGTGGCACCCAGTTTCCACACTTTTAGATCTTTCCCATAGCTTTTAAACGGTCAGAAATTGTTTGTTGTGCAACATTTTACATTTGTGCCATTTGTTTTTGACTTAAGGGGGTATTCTGGTCTAGACGCACGAATTTAACGCAATTTTTGAAGTGCTGTAAAAAAAAGCAATCAATATTTTTACTATTCATTTTTTTATAGGATGTTTATTAATATTTCAAGAATACTGTAAAAAAATTGAAAGTAAAAAATTTAAAATTCAAAAAGTTAGCAGCTGATGAAGTGAGGGATCTCAAAAAATTGGCACGCGATCATACCCACGATTCAAACCTCCTAGCAATCGAAAAAAAAAAAAGATTATTCATTTACAGAAATACCTCTATTGTTGGAACTAAAAAGAGTTGAAAAAAAATTTTTTTAACCAAATGGCGACTGCTGGAAAAAAAATTTATTTTTGTACCACTTTTTTTTAGTTTTTCGAATTTTAAAAAAATATTTAACATTGAAATTAGGGGATGAGGATAGTTCATGCAATAGAAAAGCCTATAAAGAAGACATATATTAAGTTTAAAGTAAATCGGTCCAGTAGAACTTGAAAAATCGTGGGTATTGTTTTAAAAAGGACAGTTTCGAGTAAAACGCGTTTAAAAATTTCAGGGCATAGCAGGTTCAAGTGACATAATATTGCTAAAGCAGCTGTAACTTCGCCAATTATTGGAATTGTTAAATTTCCTTAGGACAGCATATTCTTAAAAGTATAAACCATAAGAAAATATAAAAAGAAAAAATTCGATTTTTTTTTTAAATTCTGGACCAGAATACCCCTTAAAGTATCATCTTGATCCAATACTGGTTGCAATTCGGCGTCTTCAAACTTTTTTGGTTGTCTTCCACGTTCTTCATTTCGCACAGAATCATTATCTCTGAACCACTTAAACCATCTTTTGCATGTTGCTTCCGATAGAGCATGATCACCACAAGCCTCGACAAGCATTCGATGCGACTCTGCAGCACTTTTCTTCAAATGAAAACAAAAAATTAATGCTTTCCGCAAATCATCATTTTCTGGTACAAAATTCGACATTTTTTACAGGATTAAAAAAAAAAGATGTTGTTTGTATAATGATGGCGTAGTCGAGTCGGTGAGGTCATGAACTTCCGGGTTCCTACAGACCAATAAATAATAATAATAATAAGCTTGTACTTATGACTTGATGCATACTAAATAAGTTTGACAGATGTCAAAGCAACCACATAAAAATATATAAGGGCTCGTTCACAACAAACGTTCCCTATCGATAGATTTGTATCGTGACGCTCAGACCGGTACACCTGGTAAACGCCATTTACCAACATTTACAAACCATGAAGCTTCATTTTCCAGCTTATCGAGATTCATATTAACATGTCAACCGATTCGACATACCTTAGTTGCCCCGGATACGATAAATATGCGAAGTTTTGTTATAAACGTGAAACCTGCGTCTTCACCCAGTCTGATCTAGCTTATCGAAGGAAAAAAGCATTAGAACCCATGCACGTTATTTGGTTGAAAATCATACTATGGGGCTTCGTGAAATTTCTTTTTCTTAAAATATTTTGTGCTGTCCAAATGACGATCGACTTGCGACACTTGTCGAAAATCATCCACACAGCGTTGATTTGGTGACTTCAATGTACAATACCTTGACATCTTAGTACATTTTAAGAGAACACACAAGGCTGAGAGTCTAGTTGAAAGGGTCACTATCAGTTCCAATTTGACTCAGATAGGAGAGTAGCCTACACAAGTGCCGGGTAACCATGGTCTGTTTCCGTCATCTGAGGCAGGCATCAATTTTGTAGAAACGACTGCATCATCAGAACTTTCTTTTTTTTATTCAAACATTTTAGAAGATATTTGGCTCCTCTAATTCACTAGTACTTTGGGATGACCTTTCGTTCTAATTAAAAACTCGCTGAACTATTAATGAGTACCCCAAGACACATTGAAACAACTGTAACATCTATGTAACGGTCTCTGGAAGCTCCCCACGCCTGATCGGCACGAATGTACTCACCTGGCTTATAAGTATTCAAAAAAAAACCGGACCTATGAGACAAAATTACCGTACATGATTTTGTATGTACCTTCACGTCGCCAAAGTCCTGGTTTGGCGATTATAATCCAAGGTACGGAATTACACATTACGATCTTCGTGTGTGAGGCGGCTCCTGGTTTCCTGTCGTACGCAATATCGTAAATACGAGGGTAGGCTGAAAAGTAATGCACGTATGCTTGTGGATCGCGAACAGAAATAAAATAGCAAGATTGGGGAAGAGATATCATCATCACCATCATCGGCACTACAACCGGGATCCGGTCTTGGCCTAATTTAGCAAGTCTCTTCACCGGTATCCGGTTCTTATCCGGGACTTGTTAAATTTTCCATAATAATTTGTCTTTCCGGGCAAGGTTATTAGCCTTGCACCATGGGCAAGAGATATATTAAAGTAATATGCTTAACCTTCAAAATCTTATATTTATTTTTCAACATAATCACCATGGAGGCTCAACGTGTAACAAGGTTTTTTTATTCCGTCACCTACAAATTTCTTAGACTTTTTCCGACCCAGGACTTGACAGCGGCCTTCCCCTCATCATTCGAGGTGCAATGATTACCCTTGAGATCCCTCTTGAGTAGAGGAAAAAAATATAAATCGCATAGACCGATATCAAGGGAAGAAGGAGAGTGAGGAATGGGTTCAAATTTCAGGTTTCGCACAGCCTTTTGATTCCGCACGAGAGACGAGCGTTGTCATGTTGTAAGGTTATTGACGCGATGCTGCGCTTTAAAACGACAAACTCGTCGTCGGATGTATGTCAGAGTCTGTATGTACTGAGAAGAATTGAACGTTGCCCCTCGTCCCAGAAAATCGGTAACATAAACTCGATGAGCATCCCAATGTGTGTTTTGAACTTTATAGGCTATTGAGAAGACGGATATCGATATTCAGCGCTCTGTCTTTTCTCTTCCGGATCGTTATCATAGATCCATGTCTCCTCCCCTGTCAAAAGCAAGTCGTCTCCTACGTCACGATATCGCTGCAAAAGTTGCTCTGAGCATTCGAACCGACGCGGTTTGTAATCGTCTGTGAAACGGTGTGGAACCCATCGTGCACAGATTTTACGGTATATCAATTGTTCAATAATAAACTCAACACGTTCTTTAGATATTCTAATATGCTTTACCATTATTATTATTATTATTTATTGGCCTGTAGGAACCCGGAAGTTCATGACCTCACCGACTCGGCTTCGCCATCCTTCCCTGTCCTGGGCACTCTCCTTCCACGCTTGACCATTCGATCCGATCTCCTCAAGGTCAAACCTAACATTGTCCTCCCATCTCCGTCGCGGCCGTCCTACCGGTCTCTTTCCCGTTGGTCTACCGTCAAGAATTCTATGCACGGTCCTATCGTTCCCCATTCGCGCCACGTGTCCGGCCCATCTTAATCTTCGCGACTTGATTACTCTCCCTATTGTAGGTTTGCGATATAACTCTTCCAATTCGTGGTTATGGAGTTTCCTCCATTGTCCTGCCTCCTCGTCATATTTACCTCCAAAGATGCCCCTCAAAACTTCATTCTCGAACACGCGGAATTTGTTTTCTTCCCGTTTTGTGAGAGCCCATGTTTCGCATCCGTATAGAACAATCGGCATGATTATGGTTCTATAGACACGGAGCTTTATGTTACGTGATAGCAGTCTGGATTTCAGTAGTTTACTGACTGCGTGCCAACTAGCGTTGCCGGAATGTAGTCTCTTGTTAATTTCCTTCGACATTTCGTTACTGGCCGTCAGTATCGTTCCCAGATATTTAAATTCTTTAACTATTTCAAATATCTTACCTCTGATGTTTATGTGTGTTCTCTGAGGTCCACCTGCTCTCGCCGTAATCATGTATTTTGTTTTGTCTTCATTTATTTCTAGGCCCACCTCTTCTGCCGCTTGCATGATGATTTCACAGTTTTTACTAACAGTTTCTAGATTATCGCTCAGAACGGCGATGTCATCCGCATATGCGAGCACTTGTGTGACCCCGTTCAGGCTTGATCCGGCCATGCTGTCGTCTTGTACCTTTCTGATGACATACTCGAGCACAAGGTTAAAAAGACACGGTGATAGACCATCTCCCTGCTTTAGTCCGTCCCGGATTTCAAATGGTTCTGAGAGGTGGTTTTCTATTCTAACTCGCCCTTTGTTTTCGTTCATGCAAATTTGAATGAGGGCGGCATATATTTTTGGGACTCCCAGCTCAACTAGAATATGGTAGAGTCTTTGCCTTGCGACTGAGTCGTATGCTTTTTTGAAGTCAACGAACAGTTGGTGAACCGTCTCTCCGTATTCCCACTTCTTCTCCAGCAGGTGTCTTATTGTGAACATTTGGTCGCTTGTTGGCCAATTCCTACGGAATCCGCATTGGTTGTCTCCCAATATGTCTTCTACGTACGGTGTGATTCTCGCCAGTATGACATTTGTTAGTATTTTGTATGCGGTTGGGAGCAATGATATTCCTCTGTAATTTTCGCAGTCAGATCTGTCGCCATTTTTCCTTATCCCATACTGTTTTAATCAGCTGGTGGATCTTTCGAGCGGTTGCCTCTCTTTCATGCTTCACAAGCTCTGTCGGTATGCAGTCGACCCCGGAGCCTTGTTGTTTTTCAATCGGTTTATTGCATCTACAACTTCGTCGAAAGAGGGCTCTGGGATCTGGGGCTCGGCTGTATGTACGTCTGGTGCGTTTATTTTTGGTTGATGGGTGCGCACATTGAGCAGGTTTTCAAAGTACTGCTTCCATCTTGTCACGATATTGTTGGTTTCTGTGACCAGACACCCGTTTGCGTCTCGAATTATTTTGACTCTCCGTCGGTAGCCATTTCTAATTGAATTTATGCCGACATACATACCTCTGATGACGCAAGACTAATGACCTTGCCCGGAAAAAACAAATCATTATGGAAAATTTAACAAGCCTCAGGACCTGCTAAATAAGGCCAAGACCGGTTCCCGGTTGTAGTGCCGATGATGATGATGATAATGATGATGATACATACCTCTGATGTTCTTTGCCCTAGAATTTTCTAGGATTTTTTCGATCCGAGTCTTCCCCTATTCGCCGTTTTTGCGTTTGAAGAGCCTCATTATCTCTCTCCGAATTGTCGCGTATCTTTCTGCGTTGACTTCATCATATCTTTCTAAGTGGAATATGCTTTGCCATACGGTTTTAAATGATTCCCTCGTCATTTTGAACGAAATCGTTAAATCTAACAGAACCGACGAGGCTGGGAGGCTGGATGATATGTTTGCTGTACGCCACAACTTGACTCAACTCGTGAGGGAGTCAACGCGAGTGGCGGATGCCCGAGGCGATTATGCGAACATCCTGGAACTGTTTTTGACATCCGAACCGAGTATTTATACAGTAGAGGTTTCTGCGCCACTGGGAAACTCAGATCATTGCTTGGTATCTGTCGCGCAAGCACTTGCATATCAAGCGAATAACCGGCCTAGGCAGCTTCGCCATTTGCGAGATTTCTTCGCATCCTTTCCATAGTCCGAAGTGTGCTTCGGAAACTCCGCTGTTAACGCTTGCGCATAGTCGGCATCAGAGATTATTCTTCTCGGGATGGAGATGTATATTCCACATTCCATCAAACGAAGTTCGTCTGATAAACCTTGGTTTGATAAAAAATGCGAGCTGATTACAGCGGAAAAAAATAGAGCTTTTAAGCAATGGCGCTCCAATCCCACTGATGTTAACAGAACGAATTTTGTTAGAATCAGAAACGCCTGCAACCATGCGATTGATACCGCGAAGAAAGCTCACAACGACAGGGTGATCAATAAACTCCTTCGGTGCCCAACTGATTCACGCTCCTTCTGGTCAATGGCAAAAGCTATCCGCAGTAACTTCGCATCCTCCTCTTTCCCTCCGTTGGTGACAGACAGCGGGACGTTAGTCACGAATTCAAAAGATAAAGCTAATGTGTTCGCGAATTTATTTTCCGCGAATTCAAACCTCGATCTCGGTCTTTTGGAGCCACCTGTGAATCGCCGATACGGTCTTCGATGCGGGATGTGAGATTTCGTCCGCGCACTATTCAACGCATTCTACGTGAACTGGATTGTAGGAAGGCAACCGACCCGGACGGAATACCAGCAATAGTCCTTAAGAACTGTGCTCCAGAACTATCGCCGGTTCTTGGCAGACTCTTCCGCTTATCTTATGCATGGAGGACCTTTCCTGCCTGCTGGAAAATCCCTCGAGTTCAGCCAATCCCAAAGACGGGAAAAAAATGTCTCCTACAAAATTACGTCCGATAGCATTACTGTCTATTTTATCTAAGGTAATGGAAAAAGTCATCAATGCAGAGTTAGTTAAGTATTTGGAGTGCAACGGACTTCTGAATGATCGTCAATACGGATTCTGTGGCAGGCGGTCCACGGGAGACCTTTTGACACTTATAACCGATATATGGACATCTGCGATTGAACGGCATGGTGAGTCAAGGGTGGTAGCATTGGATATCTCCAAGGCTTTTGACCGCGTCTGGCACGGGGCATTGTTGAGCGAACTTCGTTCATATGGACTTTTCCAACAGCTTTGCGACTGGACGAAGAGCTTCCTCGAGAATCGATCGATTCGGGTTGTTGTGGACGGCGAGTGTTCGGTTCTATATCCTGTTAATTCGGGGGTGCCCCAAGGCTCTATTTTGGCCCCAACCTTGTTTTTGCGTCACATAAATGATTTGTTGGAGACAACGGATAACAAGGTGTTCAGTTTTGCGGATGATAGTACGCTTGTTTCCTCCTTTTCGAATGTTCGGGCGATTGGTGTATCTGCGTCGTATCGGCTGAGATGTAGACAGATTGACTCTCTGACTCAAGATCTAGATAAGGTCCTGCAGTGGGGAAGGGCCAATCTCGTCGAGTTCAATGCAGCGAAGGCACAATATACAACATTCACAAGGAAAAGTGGATCATCGGTTCCACCGCTGATGATGAATGGTCAGGCACTCGAGGCTGGGGAAAGTTTGAAATTGCTCGGCGTCAGGGTCTGTGGGAATGTATCACGGCATAAACATGTGTCGAGTATCGCCAGGTCAGCCTCAGGAAAACTGAGCTATCTTTTTAGAGCCAAGAAATATTTTACTCCGGCCTTCTTCTCATATATAAATCCCGAATTAGACCCGCGCTCGAATATTGCTCTCATGTTTTGAGCTCGGCTCCTAAACATACCCTCGACCTACTTAAGAGCATACAGAGACGAGCGATCCGCCTGATCGGGGACTCGGTGTTGACGTCGGGACTACATTCGCTATCACATCGAAGGCGCGTAGCCGACCTCTGTCTGTTTTATGGATATTATCACGGGTACTGTTCTTCGGAGATTCGTGGTATTGTTCCACGCAATTCGGCTTATATGCGCTCCACAAGACAATCCGACGGATCGCACCCGTTTGGGGTTCATCTCCCGACGGCGCGAACATCCCTGCATCAGAACTCGTTCCGTTACAGAGCGGGGAAGCTGTGGAACTCCCTTCCCATGCTGCGAGTGTTCCTGGAGCGTTACAACCTGCAACAGTTATTTGATGGCATCTCGGGGCGCCCACTCGGCACTATAGGTTCGCCTCTCCCAAGAGAAGGCCAATAAAGAAAATGATCGAATCTGTAAGAAAAATGATTACTCTTAAAAAATTGGGCTTAAAAATGTTTATATGTTAAAAGTAGCAGACAAGCAAGGTTATTAGCCTTGCGCCATACTACCACCTGTCGCTCGATCTATTAACGTGTTGCACATAGCTCTTACACGGTTATTTAGAAAGATTTCACCTTTATTTGAGGGCAGGATGAAAATTGGATATGTGCTTAAAGATGCCAAAACTAGGATCCTTCCATTGACTAAGATTGGTCCTGTGGGGAAGAAGTATGTGCCAGACACGGGCACTAGATTCACTTCCTTCCACCAGCATCACAAAGACAAAGTTCCGCTGAAAAGTAAACTGGAAATTGTCACCCAGAAGCAAGCGAAAACACACCGATGAAAGTCACCGAAAAATAAAACGGACTGAGCACAGGTTTTGTTGTAAATTGTTATTTTTTATTATTTTGCAATATAGTTTTGACAGACGATTTATTTGAATAAAAACACTACTTTTAATTAAACGCACCCTTACTCGACTCGACGAGGTATGAATTTTGACTCGACACTGAAATAACGACTCCGGGGTATAGTCGCGTCCAGGTGCGCACCGGGGAGCGGGAGCGCCAGCGACCTGCTCGGTCGACGGGTGTAAAACGACTCGATCGAGGGTTGGAATCTGGCTCTTGATTCACCCTCGATTCGGTGGTGGTGGATATCCTCTTCGCTAAGGATATGTTTTTACTTACCACAAGAGAGACGTAAAGTCTCTCACTGTGGGACAGAAAACCAGATCTCGTAATAAATACCATGGTGGTACACATACACACATACATTGGTACATTCATGGGACAAAGCCATGAGAACAAAACTGAAACAAAGAAAGGGTATAATGTGCATCCATGAGATGTGAGTTTGGCTAAGCAAACAAGCTGAATCTCATTGGATGCTAATTGGGCTTGTGTTTGCTTATGTGAGAAGGTCAATGGTAAACGGATCCAAGAATATGTAGGACAAAGGGAATTTATGATCTGAGAGTTCAACTGAGTAAACAAGTTGCAACTCATTAGATGGTAGATGCATTTAGAATGGGCTCCTTGATAGTATAGTGGTTAGTACACCCGCCTGTCACCCGGGAGACCGGGGCTCGATTCCCCGTCGGGGAGCCCCTGGCGCAAGACTAATGACCTTGCCCAGAAAAAATAAATCATTATGGAAAATTTAACAAGCCTCAGGATTTGCTAAATAAGGCCAAGACCGGTTCCCGGTTGTAGTGCTGATGATGATGATGCATTTATAATACTTGAATGGTTTGAATTGTTTGCCGTATCGACAGAATGCCTGCTGAAGGGCAGCGTTCTTTTGTTTGTACATGGTACATGCTAGGGAATTAGTTTCAGCGTCTATTGCGCTAATTATATGCAGCTGCGTTGGACTGTTTATCGTTGGGTAAAAGGGGCGCCAGCCAATGTGTATGTAGGTAAATTTATTGTACACATGTTGAGGCTGAGAACAGCCAACTCAAGGTTAAGATTCCCTGATGGTGCGGTTGCATTATATGTGAACCGATGAATTTTCTTTCAGGGAATTTATGATAAGTTTGGAGAGAATTCTTATAGGGAATTTTAGGATTCGAATGAATGAATGAAAGTAAGAATTCTTTTCCAGAAGCTTTTAAATAAATAAATTTGATAAGCTTGATGCGTGAAGCATTTACAGGTGCTAATGCGATTGCATTAGCAGGAAATTATGAAAGTTGGGTGCAGGTATGGCGGTTCTTCGGGTAAGTAGCAGTGGGGTTTGGCAGAACCGCTACAGTCCCACAATAAAAGCGGAGGAACATGCATTTGAAGTGGATAACTTCACCAATCTTGGATTAATACTAGCAACTGGTAGAAATTAACCGGGTATACGCTCAATGTTGAAAACCACGAAACCTTTTTTTTGGTCTTCCAAGACGTCAAATCTTGAAACCTGTCTCCAGCATTGAAACAGATGCTGCATAGAACTGCAGTTCTGCCTACCATGAATTTGAGATTTGCCTACTTAGTAAAGAATACTCTCTTAGCTACTTCGAGGGGGAAGAGAGAGGACGCTACGCTAGTCCACAAGCGTTACTACGATATCCAGTCTAACAATCTTCCTTTCAACGAAGTAGTATTCGAAGTGATTCTATGGGAAGTCTTATATAAGAGTGGATTACAGTACGACACCCTTTGGAACGCCAGCATTAATGTTATAAGATGCAAGTTGAAAACTATCAAGTACTACATAAAACAGAAGTACAGTCTCTTGTCCAATGAATGAGAGGTTCCTTCGTTATTCATTTCAAAGTGCTGCGTCATTCCACACGCTTAAAGAAATTTAATCGTGATGTTGACAGTGAATGTTTAGGTTGAGCTAGGAGGATTGCCAAGAAATCATACGCAGTTGGTAACAAAATAGGCAGTTTCTAGGACAGCAATATTCTTCTTTATGTATTATTGTTTTTATTACCCATACGACCACATTTCTTATTCGCATCGTCTCGATTACACCTTGCTTTTAGTTGACCCTATAAGTGGTTAGTTAGCATACTTGATAAACACTATGTGTTTATTTTAAAATCGATTTGATATTATATCCCTTATTTTGATTGTTCTAAGTAAAGTAAAAAAAGTTCGAACTGTAACGAGTGCAGAATGGTTTTTCCTAGTGGTTTGTCATCTTATGATAAATCGCTTACGAAGTGTCGTGATATGCTACACCATTGGCTTTGTTTACTTAGATTTCCAGTGAAATTGCTCCTACAGCTTTATTCATGCTAGTTACGGGGAACCAGTAATAATAATATAACTGTAAAACTATCCGGTCGATTCTTGGAATTAATTATCCAATAGCTTTGGAATATCTATTTATCTTTTTAAATTTTTTTGTCGTACTTTGTTTGTTTTGTATCGTAGGATTTCAACACTAGAAATGTTGTATTGGATCGTCTAATTGATAGAATTAAATAAACAAATTTAAAGGGAATCTAACATTCGTGCAATGAAATAATGTGAAAGAACACATTAAACAAATTCAGTCAAATGACATTCGTGGAACTTCTTACTGTACTCAAGGCTTTCTAGATAATCATTGATTACTTGACCGTATCTTAAGTATAACTGGACTGACATTGGTTACAAATCTGAGAACTATCTGCGTAAACTCGACTTGTAATGTAACCCCAGAAAAGGTGAAAAGGTGTTGAGCTTTGATATAAGCGGCTAATTTATATCACCAAAACATGACCCATAAAGTTATAGTATAGAGAAACTTTTCACTTAAAACCTATGTTTTCTGCATCCATATCGTAAATTTTGTTATCATGTGCCTATAGCGTCCCCAATCACACCTACAATCCTCGTTTTCAAATCAGTAAGGTTCAATAATGTCGCATGGCAACATTCTATTAACCAGTTTTAGGTGTGATAAGCACGGGTTTAAAATACCTTTTTTTTTTTCAAAAACAGAAAAAAACCTATCGTGTCGTATTTGCCGTAAAATATTTTCAAAACCTAAAAACAAATATCGAACATGCTTCTTCAAAATTCATTTAATTGTTAATTTTTTTAGGTGGACTTCAAATAAATCTAAAATCGTTGTGGTAAACGAGAACTCTGATCTACAACTACATCTACAAATTCCTATTCTAAGTTTGCATATAGCGCAAAGCGGGTTGGAATCGCATTACAGGTATTTATAATTCACTAAGTTCCACTGGTTTATTTGACTGTTAGTTTGATAGAAAAATTCTCGTAGTTATTATCAAGCAGAAGGCAACCACTGGCCGCATTAACATCTAGAACATTAATAGGGGTGCATCCTCGCCAGCAACGGCGAGGAAACATAGAGTACTTACCTTTCAAAAATAATAATCTACAACTAAAATAATGAATTAAATTTTACCAACTATACCTATAGCAGCATCGAATACAGTATGACTGAAATTAATTACAAATCAGATGCACATACCATAGACGTAAAATTTTCATAGACGTGAAATATCGTCTTAAAAACAATACATCAAACAGATACGCAATGGTGACACGCGAAGAAGAAGAAATAAATCCCCAAACACAAAAGCTGCAAAGCACACAAGATGTTTTGCACAACGCTAACCAACAAGCGGCATTTAAACAAACGCAACAGAATGAACAAGAATCTAAAGAAGTCCGTAAAAGACCATTCCAAAACCATGAAACAAATCAAGATAAAGCTTCTCAAGCTCAGAAACGCCAGAAAAATAGAGCCATACTGCAGCGTCGAAAGTGGTATGAGCTACAAAAGAGGCGACGCCGTCAATTTCAAAACTACAAAGAAAGGGCAAGTATTTACCAAAAGCAAGATCCAGTATTAGCGCAATCACAGCATAATCAAAGGAAGGATCAACTCCATCAGGATGACCAGAAAAAGCAACAAGAAGTACTAATATCACAAATGCAACAGCGAGATTGTTCAACACCTAGTTGTGAAACTCAACTTTCTGGAAAGAACGTGCGAAAAAAAATTCAGCCTCATAAGAAAACAAACCAACGAAGAAGACGACCAAACCTTGTAGACTATGAAGGACTAAAACAAGGCCAACAAAACGGATTACGATGCCCAAATCAGTCTAAACAGAAACCAGTATTTAAAACATTCCCAGAACAAACATTGCCATCACTTAAGCGAAAGTTGGAAGACCACTGGGGACATAAACTTCCAATCACACACCAACAATATAAAGAATACCTCATGCAGGCCCTAAAGAAACAGCAATCAGAACGGGAGAGATCAACCCAAACTAAAAATCGGCCAGTTCGAAGAAAGATGAACTGGACACTATATTGTATGAATAACGAGATGAAACTTCACCTTAGGAAGAAACTGCGTAAAAAAGAACGAAAGCTTTTAACAAAAGATTGGCTTGAAAGGCAAAAACATCATACCGGAATGGTAATCCCACAACACTTAAAATACCAGCAGATTCCAGAAAATTTCTTATCTGAAGAAGACGCACAATCTGACGATGATAACCAATCTGGCCAACTTGAACTCAAATGGGATGAACTTGAAACCGACCAGCTATCAACTGACGAAGATGATAGTAATGCTGAAGACGATACAGTAGCAGAAATTCCAAACACTATGTTTCTGGCGCAAGACGATGACATCGGTCTAAGCGACTTTGAAATCATCAAGGTTATCGGAAGTGGTGCCTACGGAAGGGTGTATTTGGTTAAAAAGAAAGGTGGGCGTGACTTTCATACATTATACGCAATGAAGTCTCTTAGAAAGTCGGACATTGTAAAGCACAGAAAGCTTGCCGAACGCACCGTCAACGAACGGCAAGTCCTTGAAAAAGTCTCCAGTTGTCCTTATGTTGTTAATTTGCATTATGCATTCCAAACCGACACCAAATTGTACTTCGTGTTAGACTATCTTGCAGGAGGAGAACTATTCACACATTTGGATAAAATCAGGAATTTCACAAGAGAGGAAATACGGCTCTACGTCGCCGAAATTGTCTACGCGTTAGAGTGCGTGCACAAAGCAGGAATCATCTACAGAGATATCAAGCCGGAAAATATTCTTATCGACAGAGATGGTCATTTGGTTCTAGTCGATTTTGGTCTATCAAAAATTATCGGCACTAAACAAAACCGTCGCACTTACAGCTTTTGCGGCACTTTACAATACATGGCACCTGAAATACTTGATGAAACTGCACCCGGATACACCATGTCCGTTGATTGGTGGTCGCTTGGTATGCTAACATGCGAATTATTCACTGGGGAGCCACCATATCCTATAGACGACGACGACGACTCTAGGGTATTGCTACACAAAATTCGAAACAACGATATGCACATACCCTTCTTAAAGGACCAAATTATACTCGACTTCATCAAAAAATTACTAAAAATAAATCCAAATGAAAGATTAGGAGCGCACAGTTTAACAGCAACCGAAATCAAAGCTCACCCATTTTTTGAAGGTATCGATTGGGAAAAAATCGAGAACAAGGCCTACAGACCACCGTTCATTCCAAACATTGAGTTCGTGGAAGACACTCAAAATTTCAGTGAAGAATTTACCTTCCAAGAGCCAATGGAGGAGCCCTCTTCAATGCCGCCGCAGAATACCTTAAAATTATTCCGGAGATTCTCGTTTGTGGCTCCAAACCATCGACGAAGAAACAGTCTAGATGCTTGCGGAGACCAATACGTTGAAACATTCTACTATCCACCTATACACAAACCTCCACACTTAACAGGTTTCACAATAAGGCAAAAAAATTTTGCCGGCGGCCGTTTTAGTGTATGCCACTTCTCTGTAAGGACAGGTTTAAAACAGATCTTTTATGTAGGCAAACTTATCAGGAAGGATAAATATCGTCCAGCGGAAGTTGATGCACTAGCTGCCTGCCAGGGTCATCCAAATATCGTAGAATTTTTTGGAATATATAATTACCATAAATTCTTCGTAATAATAACCGAAAACTTGTCCGGTGTAGAATTGCTAAGCGTCATAAAAGGCGGAGGTCCCATGGAGGAGAGAGAAGCCCATAAAGTCTTTGAACAAATTACGGCAGCCATCCAATATATTCACTCTAGGAATTTCATACATGGTGATCTAAAGCCTGAAAACATCGTCTACACCGATTCAACATTGACAAGTATCAAGCTTATCGACTTCGGCGCTGCTTACTTTGGACCGGATGAAGGTGAATGGGATGACATTCCCCGGTACACGATAGAATATGCTCCACCCGAGGCAATATCCGACGTATACTTGTCCACATATTCAAAAGCATCTGACATATGGTCACTTGGAGCTATCCTCTATACGATGGTTATAGGACATTCACCGTTTTGCCCTAATGACGAAAACCCAACACCTAAAGTATCCGTAATAAAGCAACGAATCCTCACTCAAACTATATCTGATAGACAAGATCCTCCTTGGCTACAGACGACCCATGACTTCCGAGATTTAGTTGGTAACTGTATGCAATTCAAATACAAAAACCGCCCGATAATCGAGGCCATACTCGAACATCCGTGGATCAGAAAAAGTTTTGATGATCATTTACTCCACGAAGATGCAATATATAATGACCACTTATATGCAAAAAACTATACACATAGCGTGAAGTCTCGCAATTTCAATCGAAAACTTTCAAACATTGATTGCAGATTTTTTAATGTTTCCCCAAATCCCACAAATCAAACTAAATCTGCTAAATTTAAAACATCTCATCATCAACTCTCATACCCCTCGACTTGTGCTAAAAAGCGAAAACTGTCATCCTCTAGTAGTATGCGCCAGCCTAAAGTTCTCATCCACGCGAGTACAACTCCTCAGAAAAGGACTACAACTAATAATACGGGTCAGAATAGTGTCGCAAGCCCGGTAAATACACCATCCGTAAAAATGGGTACCAATGTGAATCAGAATAGCCAGGCGGCTATTACTCGTCAGAAAATGACTACAACTGATAATATGGGTCAGAATAAGGTTTCAATCCAAAAGGCTACATCTGCAGAACAAATGAGTACAACTACGAGTCAGAATAGCGTCGCAAGCCCGGTAAATACACCATCCGTGAAAATGGGTACCAATGTGAATCAGAATAACCAGGGGACTATTCCTCGTCAGAAAATGACTACAACTAATAATACGGTTCAGAATAGTGTCGCAAGCCCGGTAAATACACCATCCGTGAAAATGGGTACCAATGTGAATCATAATAGCCAGGCGACTACACCTCGTCAAAAAATAACTACAACTAATAATGCGGGTCAGAATAAAGTTTCAATCCAAATGTCTAGATCTGCAGAGGAAATGAGTGCGACTACGAGTCAGAATAGTGTCGCAAGTCTGGTAAATACACCATCCGTAAAAATGGGTACCAATGTGAATCAGAATAGCCAGGCGATTATTCCTCGTCAGAAAATGACTACAACTAATAATGTGGGTCAGAATAGAGTTTCAATCGAAAAGTCTACATTTTCAGACCAAATAAGTACAACTACGAGTCAGAATAGTGTCGCAAGCCCGGTAAATACACCATCCGTGAAAATGGGTACCAACGTGAATCAGAATACCCAGGCGGCTATTCCTCGTGAGAAAATGACTACAACCACCAGTCAGAATAGTGTCGCAAGCCCGGTAAATACACCATCTGTAAAAACGGGTACCAATGTGAATCAGAATCGCCAGGCGACTATTCCTCGTCAGAAAATGACTACAACGACCAGTCAGAATAGTGTCGCAAGCCCGGCAAATACACCATCCCTAAAAATGGGTACGAATGGGAATCAGAATACCCAGGCGGCTATTCCTCGTCACCAAATAACTACAACTAATAATGTGGGTCAGAATACAGTTCCAAACCAAAAGTCTACATCTTCAGGGCAAATGAGTACAACTACGAGTCAGAATAGTGTCGCAAGCCCGGTAAATACACCATCCGTAAAAATGGGTACCAATGTGAATCAGAATAGCCAGGCGGCTATTCCTCGTCAGAAAATGACTACAACTAGCAGTCAGAATAGTGCCGCAAGCCCGGTAAATACACCATCCGTAAAAATGGGTACCAATGTGAATCAGAATAGCCAGGCGACTATTCCTCGTCAGCAAATGACTACAACTAGCAGTCAGAATAGTGCCGCAAGCCCGGTAAATACACCATCCGTAAAAATGGGTACCAATGTGAATCAGAATAGCCAGGCGACTATTCCTCGTCAGCAAATGACTACAACTAATAATGTGGGTCAGAATAAAGTTTCAACCCAAATGTCTACATCTTCAGGGCAAATGAGTACGACTACAAGTCACAATAGTGCCCCAAGCCCGGTAAATACACCATCCGTAAAAATGGGTACCAATGTGAATCAGAATACCCAGGCGGCTATTCCTCGTCAGAAAATGACTACAACTAGCAGTCAGAATAGTGTCGCAAGCCCGGTAAATACACCATCCGTGAAAATGGGTACCAATGTGAATCAGAATAGCCAGGCGACCATTCCCCGTCAGCAAATGACTACAAATAATAATGTGGGTCAGAATAAAGTTTCAACCCAAATGTCTACACCTTCAGGGCAAATGAGTGCGACTACGAGTCAGAATAGTGTCGCAAGCCCGGTAAATACACCATCCGTAAAAATGGGTACCAATGTGAATCAGAATAGCCAGGCGACCATTCCTCGTCAGCAAATGACTACAACTAATAATGTGGGTCAGCATAGAGGTTCAATCCGAAAGTTTACATCTTCAGAACAAATGAGTACAACTACGAGTCAGAATAGTGTCGCAAGCCCGATAAATACACCATCCGTGAAAATGGGTACCAATGTGAATCAGAACAGCCAGCCGACTACACCTCGTCAAAACATAACTACAACTAATAATGTGGGTCAGAATAAAGTTTCAACCCAAATGTCTACATCTTCAGGGCAAATGAGTACGACTACAAGTCACAATAGTGCCCCAAGCCCGGTAAATACACCATCCGTAAAAATGGGTACCAATGTGAATCAGAATAGCCAGGCGGCTATTCCTCGTCAGAAAATGACTACAACTAGCAGTCAGAATAGTGCCGCAAGCCCGGTAAATACACCATCCGTAAAAATGGGTACCAATGTGAATCAGAATAGCCAGGCGACTATTCCTCGTCAGCAAATGACTACAACTAATAATGTGGGTCAGAATAAAGTTTCAACCCAAATGTCTACATCTTCAGGGCAAATGAGTACGACTACAAGTCACAATAGTGCCCCAAGCCCGGTAAATACACCATCCGTAAAAATGGGTACCAATGTGAATCAGAATACCCAGGCGGCTATTCCTCGTCAGAAAATGACTACAACTAGCAGTCAGAATAGTGTCGCAAGCCCGGTAAATACACCATCCGTGAAAATGGGTACCAATGTGAATCAGAATAGCCAGGCGACCATTCCCCGTCAGCAAATGACTACAAATAATAATGTGGGTCAGAATAAAGTTTCAACCCAAATGTCTACACCTTCAGGGCAAATGAGTGCGACTACGAGTCAGAATAGTGTCGCAAGCCCGGTAAATACACCATCCGTAAAAATGGGTACCAATGTGAATCAGAACAGCCAGGCGACTATTCCTCGTCAGCAAATGACTACAACTAATAATGTGGGTCAGCATAGAGGTTCAATCCGAAAGTTTACATCTTCAGAACAAATGAGTACAACTACGAGTCAGAATAGTGTCGCAAGCCCGATAAATACACCATCCGTGAAAATGGGTACCAATGTGAATCAGAACAGCCAGCCGACTACACCTCGTCAAAACATAACTACAACTAATAATGTGGGTCAGAATAAAGTTCCAATCCAAATGTCTACATGTTCAGAGCAAATGAGTGCGACTACGATTCAGAATAGTGTCGCAAGCCCGGTAAATTCACCATCCGTAAAAATGGGTACCAATGTGAATCAGAATAGCCAGGCGACTATTCCTCGTCAGAAAATGACTACAACCATCAGTCAGAATAATGTCGCAAGCCCGGTAAATACATCATCCTTAAAATTGGGTACCAATGTGAATCAGATTAGCCAGCCGGCTATTCCTCGTCAGAAAATGACTACAACCACCAGTCAGAATAGTGTCGCAAGCCCGGTAAATACACCATCCTTAAAAATGGGTACCAATGTGAATCAGATTAGCCAGGCGGGTATTCCTCTTCAGAAAATGAGTGCAACTACGAGTCAGAATAGTGTCGCAATCCCGGTAAA
The DNA here is from genome assembly GCA_963931805.1 of Microdon myrmicae. Lineage (NCBI taxonomy): Eukaryota > Metazoa > Arthropoda > Insecta > Diptera > Syrphidae > Microdon > Microdon myrmicae. Next base: position 26,915,379 of record OZ007500.1, read on the forward strand.
TACACCATCCGTAAAAATGGGTACCAATGTGAATCAGAGTAGCCAGGCGACTATTCCTCGTCAGCACATGACTACAACTAATAATGTGGGTCAGCATAGAGGTTTAATCCCAAAGTCTACATCTTCAGAGCAAATGACTACAACTACGAGTCAGAATAATGTCCCAAGCCCGGTAAATACACCATCCGTACAAATGGGTACCAATGTGAATCAGAATACCCAGGCGGCTATTCCTCGTCAGAAAATGAGTACAACTAGCAGTCAGAATAGTGCCGCAAGCCCGGTAAATACACCATCCGTGAAAATGGGCACCAATGTGAATCAGAATAACCAGGCGACTACACCTCGTCCAAAAATGACTACAAGTAATAATGCGGGTCAGAATAAATTGTCAATCCAAATGTCTACATCTTCAGAGGAAATGAGTGCGACTACGAGTCAGAATAGTGTCGCAAGCCCGGTAAATACACCATCCGTAAAAATGGGCACCAACGTGAATCAGATTAGCAAGGCGGCTATTCCTCGTCAGAAAATGACTACAACTAGCAGTCAGAATAGTGTCGCAAGCCCGCTAAATACACCATCCGTACAAATGGGTACCAATCTGAATCAGAATAGCCAGGCGGCTATTCCTCGTCAGAAAATGACTACAACTAGCAGTCAGAATAGTGGCGCAAGCCCGGTAAATACACCATCCGTGAAAATGGGTACGAATGTGAATCAGAATAGCCAGGCGACTATTCCTCGTCAGCAAATGACTACAACTAATAATGTGGGTCACAATAAAGTTTCTTTCCAAATGTCTACATCTTCAAGCCAAATGAGAACGACTACGAGTCACAATAGTGCCCCAAGCCCATTAAATACACCATCCGTAAAAATGGGAACCAATGTGAATCAGAATAGCCAGGCAACTATGCCTCGTCAGAAAATGACTACAACTAATAATGCGGGTCAGAAAAAAATTTCAATCCAAATGTCTACATCTTCAGAGGAAATGAGTGCGACTACGAGTGAGAATAGTGTCGCAAGCCCGGTAAATACACCATCTGTAAAAATGGGTACCAATGTGAATCAGAATAGCCAAGCGACTATTCCTCGTCAGCAAATGACTACAACTAATGATGTGGGTCAGTATAGAGGTTTAATCCAAAAGTCTACATCTTCAGAACAAATGAGTACAACTACGAGTCAGACTAGTTTCGCAAGCCCGGTAAATACACAATCCGTGAAAATGGGCACCAATGTGAATCAGAATAGCCAGGCGAATATTCCTCGTCAGAAAATGACTACAACTACCAGTCAGAATAGTTTCGCAAGCCCGGTAAATTCACCATCCGTAAAAATGGGTACCAATGTGAATCAGAATCGCCACGCGACTATTCCTCGTCAGAAAATGACCACAACTAATGATGCGGATCAGTATAGAGTTTCAATGCAAATGTCTACATCTTCAGGGCAAATGAGAACGACTACGAGTCACAATAGTGCCCCAAGCCCGGTAAATACACCATCCGTACAAATGGGTACCAATGTGAATCAGAATAGCCAGGTGACCATTCCTCGTCAGCAAATGACTACAACTAATAATGTTGGTCAGAATAAAGTTTCAACCCAAATGTCTACATCTCCAGAACAAATGAGTACAACTACGAGTCAGAATAGTGTCGCAAGCCCGGTAAATCCACCATCCGTAAAAATGGGTACCAATGTGAATCAGAATAGCCAGGCGACTATTCCTCGTCAGCAAATGACTACAACTAATAATGTGGGTCAGCATAGAGGTTCAATCCAAAAGTCTACATCTTCAGAACATATGAGTACAACTACGAGTCAGAATAAAGTCGCAAGCCCGATAAATACACCATCCGTGAAAATGGGTACCAATGTGAATCAGAACAGCCAGGCGACTACACCTCGTCAAAACATAACTACAACTAATAATGCGGGTCAGAATAAAGTTTCAATCCAAATGTCTAGATCTGCAGAGGAAATGAGTGCGACTACGAGTCAGAATAGTGTCGCAAGCCCGGTAAACAGACCATCCGTAAAAACGGGTACCAATGTGAATCAGAATAGCCAGGCGATTATTCCTCGTCAGAAAATGACTACAACTAATAATGTGGGTCAGAATAGAGTTTCAATCGAAAAGTCTACATCTTCAGAGCAAATGACTACAACTACGAGTCAGAATAATGTCCCAAGCCCGGTAAATACACCATCCGTACAAATGGGTACCAATGTGAATCAGAATACCCAGGCGGCTATTCCTCGTCAGAAAATGACTACAACTAGCAGTCAGAATAGTGCCGCAAGCCCGGTAAATACACCATCCGTGAAAATGGGTAACAATGTGAATCAGCATAACCAGGCGACTACACCTCGTCCAAAAATAACTACAACTAATAATGCGGGTCAGAATAAATTGTCAATCCAAATGTCTACATCTTCAGAGGAAATGAGTGCGACTACGAGTCAGAATAGTGTCGCAAGCCCGGTAAATACACCATCTGTCAAAATGGGTACCAACGTGAATCAGAATAACCAGGCGACTATTCCTCGTCAGCTAATGACTACAACTAATAATGTGGGTCAGCATAGAGGTTTAATCCCGAAGTCTACATCTTCAGAGCAAATGAGTACAACTACGAGTGAGAATAGTGTCACAAGCCCGGTAAATACACCATCCGTACAAATGGGTACCAATGTGAATCAGAATACCCAGGCGGCTATTCCTCGTCAGAAAATGACTACAACTAGCAGTCAGAATAGTGCCGCAAGCCCGGTAAATACACCATCCGTGAAAATGGGTACGAATGTGAATCAGAATAGCCAGGCGACTATTCCTCGTCAGCAAATGACTACAACTAATAATGTGGGTCAGAATAAAGTTTCTTTCCAAATGTCTACATCTTCAGGGCAAATGAGAACGACTACGAGTCACAGTAGTGCCCCAAGCCCGGTAAATACACCATCCGTAAAAATGGGAACCAATGTGAATCAGAATAGCCAGGCAACTATGCCTCGTCAGAAAATGACTACAACTAATAATGCGGGTCAGAAAAAAATTTCAATCCAAATGTCTACATATTCAGAGGAAATGAGTGCGACTACGAGTCAGAATAGTGTCGCAAGCCCGGTAAATACACCATCCGTAAAAATGGGTACCAAAGTGAATCAGAATAGCCAAGCGACTATTCCTCGTCAGCAAATGACTACAACTAATGATGTGGGTCAACATAGAGGTTCAAGCCGGAAGTCTACATCTTCAGAACAAATGAGTACAACTACGAGTCAGAATAGTTTCGCAAGCCCGGTAAATACACAATCCGTAAAAATGGGCACCAATGTGAATCAGAATAGCCAAGCGACTATTCCTCGTCAGAAAATGACTACAACTACCAGTCAGAATAGTGTCGCAACCCTGGTAAATTCACCATCCGTCAAAATGGGTACCAATGTGACTCAGAATAGCCAGGCGACTATTTCTCGTCAGAAAATGACCACAACTAATGATTCGGATCAGAATAGAGTTTCAATGCAAATGTCTACATCTTCAGGGCAAATGAGTACAACTACGAGGCAGAAAAGTGTCCCAAGCTCGGTCAATACACCATGCGTGAAAATGAATACAGTTTTAACCCAGGCGACTATTCCTCGTCAGAAAATGAGTGATAGTTCTAATGTGAGCCAGAGCAGTGATGAGAGCCAGGACGTGAAAACGTGTACTAATATGAGTCAGAATATTGTCTTAAGTCAGACGACTAAGTCTGCTCAAAAAATGAGTACTAATTGCAATGCGAGTCAGAATAGTGTGAAGCAGGTGTCTGTACCACGTGACAGAATGAATACATCTATCAATGTAAGTCAGAGTACAGTTTTAGGTCAGGCAACCACATCTCGTCAAAAAGTGAGTACATGTTCTAACGTGAATCTGAATAATGTAATAAGCCAGACAACTACACACGGCGAGAGATTGAGTAAAGGTAATAATGTGAATCAGAAAATAGTTTCAAACCAAGCGACTTCACCTCATCAGAAAGGGACTGTTAGTTACAATGCAAATCAGAGCAGTGTTGAGAGGCAAGGTGTGAAAACAGGTACTAATGTGAATCAGAATACAGTTTTAAGCCAGGTGTCTACAACATGTCAGAAAATGAGTACAAGTTACAATGCGAACCAGAATATTGTTGCAAGCCAAGTGAGTGCACCATGTGAAAGAGCTAATGTGAGTCAAAATATGGTTTTTGGCCAGACGACTACACCTTTACAGAAAATGGCTGTCAGCTACAATGCGAACCATGGCGTGAACCTAAGTAGTAATGTGAGTCAGAATACAATTTTAGGCCAGACGTCTATGTCTCTTCAGAAAACGAGTACTAATTACAATGCGAGTCAGAATAATGTGAACCAGCTTACTGTACCATATGACAGAATGAATACATCTACCAATGTGAGTCAGAACACAGTTTTAAGCCAGGTCAGTACAACATGCCAGCAGATGAGTACAAGTTACAATACGAGTCAGAACTGTGTTGTAAGCCAGGTGAATACACCATGCGTAAAAATGGATACCAATGTGAATCATAATACAGTTTTAAGCCAGACGACTATGCCTACACAGAACATGAATGCTACTTTTATTAGTGTTATAAGCCAGTCAACTACCGCCTGCAAGAATTTGAGTCCAGGTAATAATGTGAATCAGAATACAATTTTAAGCCAGGTGACTATATCGCATCAGAAAATGAGTCCTAATTACAATATCAGTCAGAATAGTGTTGCGAGTCAGGTGGCTATGCCATGCGACAAAACAGATACGGTTAATATTGTGAGCCAGAATAGAGTTGTGATCCACTTGACTACAGCTCATGATAATTTAATTGCAAGTGATAAAGTGAGTGAGAATAAAGTCGTATGTCAAGCGACTATACCTCATACCTCGGGAGTAATATACAATATGAGTCATAGTCGAGTTTTAAGCCAGGCGATTATATCTCGTGGGGACGTGGGTCAAAATAGCGTTGTAAAAGAAGCCATTACACCATACAAACAAATGGATGCTATCTCTAATATGAGTCAGAACACTGTTTCAAATCAGAGGAGTGCATCCCACGAGTCTACAGGTAATAATATCAGTCAGAGTACAGGTTTAGGCCAAGTACATGTACCTCGCGATCAAATAAGTTCAAGGTGTAATGCAAACAATAATACAGCTTTGAGTTATGCTACTATGCCTCCTGAGAAAACAAGGATGAATCTAATTGTTAGGCAGAATACAGATCTAAACCGGCCGACTACATCTCGCGACATTAGTCAACAAGTTGTCCAAAACTCATCAAGTGTACTCCCTGTTCAGAGCTTAGCAAGTACCGATTACAGTAATAGCAAAAAACCTGTACAGAACCAAACAAATGAAAGTGGTACTATTTACAGCCTTTACGGAAAAACCACTCAAAACCCAACGAATCTCAGCCGCAATACTTCAGAAAGGACAATTGAAAACCCATCGAAATTAAATCTTCCTACCAGTCGAAAACCTGTCCAAAGTGCAAAGAAATCCATTTACAATTTGGATGGAAAAATTGTCAAGATCATAACGAACGCAAATTGGACTCTTCAGAGTACCGCTGTTCCGAATTCAACGAATACTGGGTACTATGTTACGGGGAAACCTATTCAAAAAACAGCTAACCATGACAGTGGTACAAAAATCGTCGAAATATCGCTAAATGATAATGACACTTTGACAGGAAGCATTTTTGAAAGCGCTAATTGTGGAGAAGCTAATTCAAATTCGACAAGCGCAAATGGTAGTGTTTCTAACAGCATTGCTCAGAGTCCTCCAGACATATTTAACAGTACTGATGGGAATACGATAGCTCTCCCAATAATAACAAATCCAGCAGATAACCTCATTGAAGGAAAAGCTCAGATATTAACAAATCCAGAGAATAATAATCATGTACCCAACATTCTTCTAAAATCAACCCATGGAAGAGGCAGCAATTCCATACAAAATAATCAGATACCAGAAAATACAAGTGGTGCAGAAAAAACTCTACAAAATTCGTCCGACGCAGGAAGCGCTGTTAACGAAAAAACTTATCAGCATCCGCCTGAATTTAGAAGTTTTTCTGGCAAAGGTATTCAAAATCCAATAAATATATGTAATATTGCAGGCCATAAATATGTTCGAAAATCTATGAGAAAGGGTTACGTTATTGAAAGAAATTCCCAGGGAATAACTTGTGTTATTATTTTATATAACGAAGATGAAAACGAAGACCCCTTCGCTCAATCCAGTGATATAAATAAATTGGACATTTTCTTCAAGAATTTCGCCCAAGATCTTAAAACTCCAATCCATGACATTGCGGAAGGCAAGCATCCTTCCAATGTGAACTTGACTATTGCTCAACACGACACTTCAGAAAATGCCAAGGGTTATCATAGCGATGATAGTTGCATTATTATTTCGGACGATGAAGACGAACCGTTAAGCCGTACTAGTACCCCAAATCCATTTGAAGAACCAGTAGACGAAAATAACGAAGATCTACAATATACCCCAGAATTGTGGAATTTACTTCTTTCATCCGAAAATTATGGCAACAACCAAGATCCTGTTTCCCCCTCAGTCGACGCTCAGCATAGACCAGAAGATTTTGATCACGTTAGCCAGAATTTGCTGGATATTCCTCTCTATGACGAATATGCACCTCTATTGGAAAATAGACACATTACGTCCAGAGAAAGTAACACCGAGAGGACGGGGAATTTTTCAAGTCCTGGAATATATGAATGCTTCTTATTATACTTGGCTTCTCGGAAAATTGAAAATATCCGAAAGGTTCCTGATTTCTATGTCGAAACACCAGATTGTGGATTGGAGGAACCATTTCACCCAGACGCATTTCCTTATGAGGTTGCTGGCGGTAACGAACAACCGAGAAGGGGATACGTTAATTCTACTGACGAATTTTTAGAGACTATACGGCAGTCATACATGATGTGTAGGTCGTTCTTAGATGTTGGTAGCTTTAACGCCTCTGCTTTTGAAACGGAGGGTAATACTAACCAATCTGACAGCCATGTGTTTCCTAGCACATCAAGATATGCGCAAATACACCCAAGGAGCCCAAATCGGAATAACGGTATGACTTCAATAATCGTCAAAAATAACAGAGATCAAGATCTTCAAATTAATAGTCAATCTAAATCTATAGACGATGACAATATGCTAAGCTTCATTATTCAAAACTATCCCATCAACAGCCTCTGTATTGGCAATATATTAACTAAACCAACTATGCAAAGGGACAGTATTCATGATGATGAAACAGATCAACCACAAATTAAATGTCAAGCCTTAGGTAAAAATACTAATAAAAATTCAAATATACAAGACAATTCTGGTTGTGATTATCACATCGATGAAACTGAGGCAATAATTACGAGTAACAACACTTCTGCGATCGTAAATTCTGAAGGATCACAACACATACATGAGGTGAATGAAGCTGATCCAAATCGCTGCCAAATTTCTGCCATTGATGGACAAGGAAATATGAGCGACGATTATGATAAACAATCAGATAACGGCGAACAAGGCAGTATAAGCGATGATTGTGATGAACAATCAGATGATGAGACTTTTTCTGATGGCGATAATCAAACTTCTACAAAAGAAACCAATGACAAAAAAATTGATGATAAATCTGTTGCTATGAATACCTCAACAGACGATGAAGATTCCTATAAAAGTGATTTAAACTCCTACAGTGATAGCGATGGAGAAGACGAGGAAACTCAGACACAACATAATCAACCTAAAATACAAGAAGGAGAACCTTTGGATAACGAGTCAGATGATCAAAAGCACTCGGATTATGACAATGGTATTGAAAAGCTGGAGAATAATGAACATATGACTAATGTCCTTATGGAAGACCGATCACAAAGTGATGGTCAATCAAGCAGTGATATTGATACTGATTCAGATGATTATAGTTCCTCTGATTCTCATGATCGGGTTACTCCAAAAAGGAGCGATGATTCTGGTAACACTGAGGGTCGTCAAGTGGAAAACCAAGTTAATGAAAACATTGCCGATGAAGACGTTAAGAGAATGTCAGACTCTGAGAATCACTCTGATAATAATGGTCAAAGCGATGACGAGGATGCCGATAGGCTAAAACGCGACAATACCGAAGGTATTAATCAAGACGACGATAGCGATGATAACAGTTCAGGTGAAGGTGATGCTGATAAGTATTCAGATGATGATGATGCTGATAACACTTCAGATGATGATACTGATAATAATGGCGATGCTGCGTCTGAATACAATAATCAGCCTGACAACGAGAATGACCAGAATCTGAATAAAGAAAACAAGATTCCTCATCAGCCAAATAGTGAAAGTGGTGATGCTTCTGATATGTCAGATGAAGAAAGTTATTCCATCTCTAGTAGTCGAAGCGATGGAGGGAAGGAAGATAATGGACAGGTCAGAAAGGATCATGATATTAGATCCAACTCAGACAATGAAAACCGATCCCGTTGTGATAATCAGATTGATAAAGTGGATATCAACAACAAAAATGATGACCAGTCAAATAACGAAGAAGATGATGTTGACAATAAAATCTGTTCTGGCTCCAGTAGTCGTAGCGATGAAAGCAACAACGATCATGGACAAGCCAGAAAGGATCATGATACTAGGGCTAATTCAAGCAATGGCAACCGATCTAATTATCATAACCAGAGTGATATGGATGTCTACAACAAAAATGATAAACAGTCAGAAAACGAAGAAGATGACGTTGATAATGAAAGTTGTTCTGGCTCTAGTATTCGTAGCGATAAAGGGAACAACGATCAAGGACAAGCTGGAAAGGGTTATGATGTTAGGTCTTATTCTGGCAATGGAATACTATATAATTATGATAATCAGAGAGATGAAATGAATGTCCACAACAAAAATG